>JBBVQN010000065.1:0-221516 GCA_038993655.1 Talaromyces verruculosus
TTTGTATTAAATCTAAATACAACAGTGCCTTTATATTCTATTTTTATATTTTTTGCTTTTCCCCATTGTACATTCTTTTGTGTGTTTTTATAATTTTGAAAATAAGATAGATTTGTAATAGTAGAAACAGTAGCTCCAGTATCAATAATAAATTTAACATGTTTTTGAAAATAATTAGTATTTTCCTCATTTTTTTGTTGTTTTTGTTGTAGTAGATTATTGTTTATATCTATAGTCTTATTATCAGTATATGTATATATATTATATAAAGGGGTTTGATTATTTACCTCAATATTAATATTTTCAAATAATTCTTCGTTGAAAGAAATATTTTCTTGAGTATTTTCTTGTAAAATATTGATTTCTTCATCAATATTCATTTCTGAATCAGATTCTTTATCAGAATTAACCTCAATAATTGTATTTAACAATTCTTACTTTTTCTTTTCTTCCTTTTTATTGTTATTATTTTTTAAATATTTTTTGTTCTTGATAATTTTATTATCAGGGCTTTTCCAATTATTAGGTCTTTTTTCTTTATATAAGAAAAAACAATTTAAAATATTATGATTTATTTTCTTATAATTGGTGCAGAATAAATTATTATTTTTCTTATATTTATTTTTGATTTTAACAGCATCTATTTGATCTGCTGTTTTTCCTTTTGCTTCATCAATAAGATTAGTATATAAGGAATCAAAAGTATAAGCTTTAGAATTCTTTTTAAAAGCTTGTATAATATTTTATATAAAGAATTTCCATTCTTCTCCCAAATTATATAAAATCCATGAGATTTTAATTTGAGATGCCACATCAATATTTTTAGAAGATAAATCATCTAATAAAGTCTTTATTTGATGAATATATTCTTCCATTATTTAGAAATTTTCTAATTTGCAATTAAAAAATTCCTTTAGAGTTAGAAACTCTGTAGTAAATCCTTTAGGATTATATAATTCTTCTAGGGTAATCCATGCTTTATAAGCTGTAGTACAAGCTTTAATATAAAGTAATAGGCCCTTAGCACAGAATAATTGAATTATTGCTAATACTTTAAGATTTTTTGAATTATTTTGAGATTTTTTATCAATAATAGGTTCTAATAAATCATCTTTAACTAGAACAGCTTTAATATAAAGTACCCAGTCAATATAATTCTTAGATCCAGTTAATTGATCAATTTGAATTTTCCCTAAGGAAGACATTTTTCTTAAAGAAAAATAGAGATTTTTCAAATTGTATATATTTTGTAGAGAAAATATTAACCTAGAATTCTATTCACAGAATAAGAATTTCCAGGCTCATAACCTCTTAGCAGGTTATAAGTGATCAGAAGAAGGAAGAAGATTTTTGAAGAAAGAATAAGAAATTGTTGTATATTAGTGTTATATTGCTTGTCTTATAAAAATCTATGGCAGGGGATGTTTGCTCTATTTATCTTTATTCCCGGATTTTTCTCGGGGCTCTTTTTCTAGCAAATATTTTTGGGTGGCATGATTATAATGTTTTCCGGTGCTTCCGGGTTGTTTTTGGATTGATTCTGTGTTTGTATGTAAATCTAGTGGTGATTCTGAACTCCCACTAAATTTCAGTAGAATCTTGAGTGAAAATTTAGGTATAGGATTTTTGTTTATATATATATGCTTATAACTAGAAAAGCTCATAGCTCTGATTCATCATTATCAACAAGCAAACATGCTTGCTAAATCAATAAGGAAGTATCTCATGAATCTAGGAGAAAAAATGAAATGGGAAAACTAGTCAATCAGATCAAACAACCTATTATATTACAAAAGTATTGTATATATCTCTCTAGACTACACACTCAGACAAGAAATCTTAAGAGTAAATTATAATAACCCTTAAGGAGGCTATTTCAGCCTAAAACAGACTTATAAAGTTATTAATAGTAAGTATTATTAGCATAATTTATATATTAATACATAGTACTATATCTAAATCTGCAACCTATACCAGCAAATAAAAATATATTAATATAAAAAATACAGATTACTGAAACTACTTCTGAAATTAAGCAAGCTATTCAAGATTATAACCTTGGACTTTATTATAGATCTTCTATTATCAAAGTAGAGAGATAAGATATATAACTCAATCCTTATTATTATTAAACTATTAATAAAATACATAATCTATTTAGCTATTATAAAAAACACTATGTCTAAAGACTTAGCTAAGATCTTATACAACATATTAATTAAGTTCTTTATAGTCCTAAAATATATAGTCAGTGACTGAGCCAAGATTTTTATATCTATATTTTAAAAGACATTTTATTAGCATATTAGAATAAAATACAAGCTATCTATAGTATTTTACCCTTAAACTAATAAACAAATAGAGAAGTAAAACTAAACCCTAAAACACTTTATATATATATATATCAACTTTAAACAGGATAATTGAGTGAGATAGATCCTTATAGCTTAATATATATATAATAATTCAAAGTATAATATTATTAGAATAACTCTAATAGAGGCTCTTATAGATTTTTAAAATCAGATCTAAATTAATATTAAGGATCAGTTACTATCTGAAAATAAGTTCAATAAAAATCTTAAAACAGATATATAACAGGCATTAAAAAGAGTAAGAAATACTATAGAATATACTAAAGCTATATAAGAGCAGAGATCTAGACTCTAAGGCTTATTATAAAAGATAGCCAAAATACAAGCACACTATTATAATTACTACTACATAAATATGTAGTTTTAAATCAGTAATTAAGTCATACTCTAAATAATAAATATTATACTATTAAGAGGCAAGAAGAAGTTTAATTCAAAATAGATTAGACCCTTTTAAGTAATTAATATATAAGAAATAAATATTTATAAGTTAGTATTCCCACTAAGGTTTTATAAACTATATAATATATTCCATATCTTGCTGCTTAAACCATTTTAAAACAGCATTAAAAACCCAATATTTCTAGAAGGAATGCTGGTTAATAATTATCTAAAGTATACAGTAAAGAGTATTTAAATAGTACAAGGTCTATTAAAGAATTATAAATATTATATTAAATAGTAAGGATACTTTAATAATAAATATATATAAGAGTCTTACAAATTAGTTAAGGATATTACAGCTTTTAAAATTTTCTTATAAAATCTATATAAATTATAGAATGCAAAATAAAGAAAAAGAATTATTTATTAATAAAAATTAATTATAAGAATAAAGCAAGCAAATCATAAATAATTCTAAACTAGTTATATGAATAGAATAGCAGGAATCACAAATAATCCCAAATAAAAATAGATCTTAAATTGAAAAGCTGAATTAAAGTTAATTATAATATATATATATAAAATAAAAGATAAAATAAAAATAAATTACTTATTATCTTTAATCTTATAAGTCCTATGAATTATTAGTAAAGTATATTAAGAAATATTAAAGAATCTTACTAAACCTATTTCTAAATAGACTTGTGAATTATAATATAAAGATCTTTTAAAATATTAAGATTCTTTACTATACTATAAAATATTATAATTAATTCATATTCTACTTTAGTAATATAGATGATTGGAGTAAGAGTAATATTAAAGGAAGAATTAGATAAAACAAGTATACTTAATTTATACTTTATAAAGCACTTCTTAGACCCAGACTTAGGAGTTAGTATATAATTTAGAAGATTAAAGGCCATCTATTAGATATAATTTATATAACCCTTTAGTTTAAATTGATTATAAATAGTATTTATATTATTTATAAATTCTATAGGAATCTGAAAGCAAGTCAGTAGGAAATAAACCAAATTGTACTATAGAATATACTAGAATATATAGCAAAATATGCTTGTATATATAAGTACTATATTACAAGTTAATATTAATTTATATTTTATATTTAATATTATAACAGCAATTTAAATATTATATAAATAAATTATTAATAATATTGTAAATGTACTTATAATAAAGCATAGAATAAATATTACTAAGAGAATAAATTATATCTGCCTTTATTTTTAGAATTAGGACTTAAAGACAGGTTTTAATAGGCAATTTAGGAGATAATTTAATCTTAGATATAAACCTTATTTCAAATAGCTCAAATAAAGCAGCTTAGTATTAATAGTATTTCTTCTTTTATTTTTTATACTTCAATACTGATTCTATAAGCAATTTAAGAACTTATTTCTTCTTTAAACTACTCTTTAATAGCTTAATAAAATAGTCTTAGAATATTAGAGTTGGGATATAAAACAAATTAAAAATATAAAATAATTTACTTTATATAATAGGTTTTAAAATAAGTAATATAGCAGGCTTTATAAAGGAAATTATCCTATATATTTTATTAGCTATATCAAGATAACATTCAAAAAAGGAGAGATAAATCATATTAAATTACAAAGATAAATTAGAAATATAAAACAATAGACTTTAAAAGTATACTTATAATATAAGAAGCAGACTCATTATAATACTAAAAACAATACTAATAATATAAAGAAATAAGAAATAAAAGTAATATAGTATAAAAGAATAAATACTTAACCTAATATAAGCCTAAATAATACTAATAAAGTATAGTAAGCTTTAAGGATACATCTAAATATAAAAATAAAAATATATTAAATAGCTAAAATAAATACAAATCTGCTTAATATCTAAAATATACTATAAATAAAGCAATAGAAACAGTATTAAGAGAAACTAGATATATATATTTAAAAATAAAAAAAAAAAGTAGCAGAAATAAATAATAGAAGTAAAGAGAAGCACATATATACCTTATAATTTATAATAGAAGAGAAAAGAAGAAGAAAAATTAATAAATAAAATTAAAATAAAGAAGTACTATACTATAATAGTAAATAATTATTTTAAAATTTATTATATTATTATATAGCTATCTTATAAATAAGTTGTAACTATCTTATATATAATACAGAGACAAGCTGCAAGGACTCAGCTTTAAAAGAAGGAAATAACTATAAGGCAGAGAGCTCAATATAAGAATAACCTTAATATAGAAGCTATATCATGTGCTTTATTTCACCCTAGGGTTACTGAGTCAGCAACCCAAAGCATGCATAAATCAAATATGTAAATAGTTACAATTCAGACAGAATCTTAGAAGGTAATAAATAGCTACCTTACGAATCATACCCTACCCTTACAGTTCTCCTACAACTAAAGCTACTTCGTATCCTACTATCACGCTTCCTACCTACTCTCTAACATTTAGCTAAGAAATAGGATCTTATAGCTAGCTAAGAGTTATAGATTTATGATATTAAGCAGCTAAATATCTTAAGCTCACCTACTAATGCTTTATTTTCTTTATTAATTACTGTGTACAAGCTTCAAAGATCAATTAATAAGGTTGATGCTCAGCTAAATAAGATATCTAATATAATTCCTAGTATCTAGAGGAGTCTAAAAAAGATTTTTGACAGAAGCCTTATGCAGGCTTATATTAAAGATTAATAATAGGCTCAAATTGAGCGCCTCCAAACACTTAATATACGCAAATCTACTAAAAAAAGCAAGCACCAGATGCAAGTTGGTAGTATCCTTACCGTAAAAGATGCGAATAGGGCCATCAAAAAGCGTGCTACAGCCAAAGAAAAGAAGGCTGAGAGGAAGAGGTGTAAAGAGCTCTAGGAAGCACCTTTAAGATCAATGCCACCCCCACTCACAGAAAGTGACGAGAGGGCGATTGATCGTAATATTGTGTTGAATATAGTTGAGCAGGCTTACCCTAGGCGCTCAGATCCAAATTTGGTGCGTTGGGTTGAGGATAGAGTGTAAATTTGTTAGTGATTTCCATACAAAATATCATTTCGGTGACAATTTTACTTGGGTGACGCGCACCCACTCGTGCAACGAGTGGGTGCGGGCTTGGCGGCACCGGTAGTACGTAGTTACGAGGACCATATAAATAGACCCATGGAAAAATAACGTTTTAAATGAATGTAAAAGTAAAATAGCTCCGTTATGCCGAAACATGGAATTGCAAGCAGTTTGCTTGCGTAAGCTCGGCGGGAAGTCAGAGTAAGCCGAGGTTCCCGAGGTCTATTATAGAACCTCCGAAGACTGAGCGGGTGTTTCCCGCTAACTACTTAACTATCTTCGCAAACTAATTGACTTACGACTGCGACAACGTCACGTTATTGATCTACGCGATATTTGTTGTTCATATGAAAATATTTGAATGAAGATACACGAATTGATACTGCGCTGTGATTCAACCGGATATACAAGCTGTCGAGAGGGATCGCCCTCACCGTTCGTTCACTGACAACCTCTCGGTCCCGGCAACCATAACAACACACAGCTCCAACCCTTCACACAAAACGCAATACACAAAATGTCAGCCACCACAACTCAAAACAATGAGGAAGTCCTCGCCCCCGCCAAACAGCCCGCCTCCTCCCAGGGTCTCGCACAAATCCGATCTTTTGTCGCTGGCGGTGTGGGCGGTATCTGCGCCGTGATCATTGGACACCCCTTCGATCTGGTCAAGGTGCGCATGCAAACAGCCGAAAAGGGCGTTTATACGGGTGCCATAGATGTGGTGAAGAAAACGATTGCGAGGGAAGGGTTGGCGAGGGGATTGTATGCCGGTGTTTCGGCGCCGTTGGTTGGTGTTACGCCTATGTGTAAGCCCTTCTTCCGTTTATCTTAGATGGTTGTCGTAACTATACTGATGAGACAAAAGTCGCTGTGAGTTTCTGGGGCTACGATCTAGGCAAAACGCTCGTCAGCTCCTTATCCACCGTCCCCGTACACAACAACACCCCTCAATACAGCATAGCCCAAATCTCCGCCGCAGGCGCCTTCTCCGCTCTACCCATGACACTCATCACCGCCCCCTTTGAGCGCGTCAAAGTCCTTTTGCAGATCCAGGGTCAAAACCCTCCCCCGCCAGGCCAGAAACCGAAATACTCGGGTGGCGTCGATGTCGTGCGTCAATTGTACAAGGAAGGTGGTCTACGCAGCGTGTTTCGCGGCTCAGCAATGACTCTTGCGCGCGACGCGCCCGGTTCAGCCGCTTATTTTGCTGCGTATGAATATATCAAGCGCTCCCTTACACCCAAGGATGCCGATGGAAACGTTACAGGCGATTTGTCCCTGACCGCGGTCGTGACGGCTGGTGGTGCGGCTGGTATTGCCATGTGGATCCCCGTCTTCCCGGTTGATACGATCAAGTCGAGGATGCAGTCTGCACCCGGTAAAGTGACAATTGGGGGCACGATTAGGGCTATCCATGCTAGTGGAGGGTTTAAGGCGTTCTTCCCGGGTTTTGGGCCGGCGTTGGCGAGAGCTGTGCCTGCTAATGCTGCTACTTTGTGAGTTTTCCCTCGCTTTTTATACAAATTGTTTGGAAATTTGACTAATTGGTTGATGTAGCCTCGGTGTTGAGTTGGCGCACAAAGCTATGAACAAGATGTTTGATGGATCGAGCGATTGAGTCCGTTTCCTACAAGTATATCATCCAATACAGTACATCCGACAAAAGCCAATATACAATGTATATACCCATTCCATTTTATATTTTACAGATGTTGAAGCTTGCGCAGACCCGTCTTTTCTGATATTGCAGGTGAATGTGCTTGAACATGTATATAGACGTCTGATTTCATAGAAAGTTATGATATGACATGGCTGTTTCTGTCGATTGTTGTTCTGCTCGGTGTGTCTTCGCAGGTGAAAATTACTTCGGGTGAAAGGATGGATAAATGGATCCGGGTTAGGGTTTACGAGCGGGTTTGTGGGGGCCGGGGAAGTGGAGGCTAGCCCTAAGTAGTTTGGCGAGTCGATTTATCAATCTAGAGAAGGGCAACTGCTGATATTGACTACAAGCTTCTTCTTAGGGGCATACATACTACTCGCATCATGATTACGACGGCGGCAACGGTGCACGCCATATTTACCAGTTGATGATGGTAAGACGCTTATACAATACTTGATTGTTGGAATCTCAGATGAGAGGGTGTGTAAAGGAGTGTATTGGGAGTATCTATCAAGAGCGGTATCTATCTATTCTGATGAGCCAGCTAATCATCACATGATAGACCAGATATCCACTGCAAAGATCTCCAGCTTGCATGACAATAAGACACAGAGAGGAAAGGAAAAGGAGAAAAAAAGGAAAAGGAAAAAGGAAAAAGGAAAAATAAATAAGGAAATGAGAAAAAAATATATATAGGGGGGGAGGGGTATCCAGAGAGATGAGAGGGACGCAGTCACAGGATGGGAGCCGTGAACGAGATCCTCTTCTTCGATTTCCCCGTGCCAATTCAGGCGTTCCCAGTAGGACCAGTAGGAGGCCGCTTAGGCTTTGCGATGACAGCTGGCGCAGGGCTTTGGAGAGGTTGTCCCACATCGACATAGATGGTACGACCAGCCACCCGTACTTCATATGCCCCTGACAGGCCCTTAGTGTCGATTTGCACGTAACTTAGATCAGCGTCAAGGTCTACGTCGACCTCTTCTGCCGGCAGACCAGGTTTTCCGGCAGGAATAATCACATAACTCATTTTTCCCATGCCAGTAGGAACACCGGTAGCGATTGGATTGCACTTTTGACCGTATGCATCACAGAATTCCAGGAAGACGATTAGAGTTCCTTGGGTGACTTGATATGTAGCACCATCAGTTATGTACATGTCTTTTGATTGAATATTTGTCGCTTTCCAATGGTACTGAGATCTCGCGGCTATAGCGGCGTTATCGGCGAAGTTATATGACATTTTGAGAGTAAGGTAGAGCTTGTTTAGAGAATAGATTGAGGAAGTGATTGTTGGATTCGATGATTTCGAAAAAGAGAATCTACGAAGAAAAAGTTCAAACTTTTATATTTGCTACATGCCCTCTTTGACACATCTTTCTACTCAAATAAATCACTCGATAGTAGTCATAAAGATACAGAATCAAGGCTATATCTGAAGTCGTGGAGCAGAATTTCCCGAAAGGGTCATGAAATTGAGTTACATTGAAAGTATCCCATCTTCCTTTTCGATGAACTCAAGTCACGTATGGTCAGAAACAAGGAATCATGACGGGTTCCCCTGGAGCCATCAAGCACAAGTGATTAAAGTAGTGATGAATTGACACATATTGAAATTGATCTCATCTTTATACTCAAAAACACCGAACATCAGCCAAGACACAAAGAAGCATGACAGCATACCTAGAGTCATTAAGCAGTAATCAGTCAAGAGTCAAGTAGACGTGATCAGATTGGTGAGTATACGTAGCTACATTTACCACAAAATGGACGGTATAATCAGTCATATCATTTCCTTCCCCTGTCTCCGAATGCATGCGTACGTACCGGTCATCTTGGTACATCTCTTCCAGTATGACAGTATACTAGAGTTATTGAGCAGTAGTCACAAAGATAGTCATAAATCGACTTATATCAAGGTATAATGTGAGTTAGTAAACCCCCTTTTTGCGTCAATTATGTAGAAGCAGCATAGTCAGACGCATGATTTCCCATTTCCCATTTCCCGGTCCCCGACATTGGGATAGAAGTCATGGGATGTGCGCCAGTCATTTGGGCACATCAGCTATTCTGGTACAACCATATCAGTCATAATTTGGATAGTTTTTTTTGGCAATTATGACTTATGTGCGACTGGTGAATGGACTTTAGTTACAAGGCGTGAAATCTCAGAAATGCGATTCGTATCAGTGCTCATCATATGTAGGAAACGGCATGACAAAAATGGCCATTCTGTATTGCTTGGTCCAAATCAAAAATCTGCTTATGCAGTCTTTAAAAGGCAGGGACCACAACACGTAGGACTTTCTTGTTATCTCAGATATAATCAACGAGACGAGTCAAAGTACATAGGTCTCTTGATGTAGGGCTCGCACGGCAAAGCCCTAGTTTCCCATTTCCGGTGTCCTGATTAGCCTACAACAACTTATCGTCCCACATAGTTTCCATTCCATAAGCAGATCGTGCATAGAGACTCTACATACATTGAATTGGAGAAGATATGACTTACAAATCAAAGAAGACTCCATTCGTTAACGGGTACTGTCCAAAGGTTGATACTATCGAGACCAATTGATCATCACTCAAAGCAACCACTGCGTCTTCTTCCTCAACCAAGGTCCCCAGAAATACAGTATACTTCCCAGCACCAAAACAGCCCACTGAATAGCAGTCATCTCCCAACACATCTTGAGCAACCCTTCACTAGCCAACCAATCGGTCGTACTCAGCGTAAGCCCAAACGCAATGGCATTCTTGCCTGCATTAATCAACACTAAAGCCTCGGAACCACTTGCAGGCCAACCATCGACCACGACTGACAAGACGGAAGAGGGCACCAGAACCAGGCCGGAGACTTGCATTGCGAACCCGACGGCAGCGATGTAGACACTCCTTTGTTCGTGGAAGATGTAACCCAGGAGCAAAAGGCCGGGAGGAGCGACGATGAATGGGACGATGAGGGCTGGCAGTCGGTCCTCGGGATTATGGGTTTCGGAATGGTATCGTCGGCGCAAGGCACGAGAAAGAGAGTCTGTCAGGGGTCCGGCGGCTGGGTAGGCGACTACGATGCCAATGAAAGATGCCAAGGAGAAGAGACCAATGCCCGAGGGTTGGAGGAGGTATGGAGGTGGTGAGAGAATCGAAGGCGCAATCGTAGATACCATGACACACCTGGTATGGTTGTCAGATCTTGCGCATTGACTGCGTGAGAGAAATAGGACGTAAGTACTTACCCAGCGAGAAACACGCCATAGGAGATCGTCGCGAAAAGGACATGGGGGACCAAAATAAATCGAAAGGGTAACGAGAACTGTCTCGGCCATCCCAAAATTCCCCTGGTTTCGATGCCCCTATCCTTGAAACTGACTAGGTCCTTCCAGTATGACCCTGCATACTCAGGATTTAGATCAACAGCCGATGAGGCCTGAACGTCATTGTTATCTTTGCCTGTGTTCTTGTACTCGAGCATTTGAACGGCTTGCTTGTCGGCCTCTTCGGCGGTTGCATCATCGTAGAGAACCCGACGGTAGTTGGTCTCGGGAAAGAAGAGCAGGATCGAAACAAAATTGACACCCACTAGAATGGCACACAGGATGAAGAACCATCTCCATCCTTTGGCATTGATGAGGAATCCGGCTATCATGGGTCCGACCTGGGAGCCTCCGGATAGGGAGAAGGAGAAGACGGCCATGGCTGTGGCAAAGTAGCGTTCCATGTAAAGATCTGATATTAATTAAAGGAATTAGCTTATTCATACTAGGTTATAATAGGAATAAATACCAGCAACAATCGCGGGCCCTAGAGAATCAATACTACCACCCGCAAACGCAGCCACCACACGAGAAGCAGTCAAACTATTAAGACTAGTAGCCTTTATACTCCAAATATTACCGGCAAGAAACACAACAATAGCAGCAATGATTGTCGGCCGCTTTCCGAAACATATCGATGTAGGCGTCCAGAACAGGTTTCCAACACCCAGAGCCAGAACCGGATATGAGATTGTGCTTGTTAATTGAGCATTACTGGCCCTGAACTCGATGGCTAGTTCGCTAAACCCTGTGGCAATACTGGCGGTGTACATGTTCGCGATAAAAACCATAACACAGACATTGGCGAGAGCCATGTGCCGGATGTAGGCTGGCCAGAACTGAAGTGAGGGACAAGGTAGGGTTAGATCCGAATTACTGGAATTGGAGGTTTTGCTGTACATACCTTCGGATCGCCATACGTACAAGTTGAAAAGGAACTCATGATTGTTGATATTCTATCTTCCTCATCGAATAGGAGAATGAATATGAATGTTACCGGCCGAGTCTCACTTTCCGAACGAATACCTACTCGCCTTCTCAATTCCGGACAGAAAATTGTACGGACTAGGAGTTGGTGAGACAAGAACAGAAATTTCGAAATATAATAAATGCACTACTAGGGGGATTTACCTCCATAAATACAAGTTCAAGACCCTACAGAACCAAACTGTGCGGAGAATCTTACCCCGGATGTCCTCCACCTCCGGGGCGCCGGGGTGGAGGAGAAATCTGGAGCATCGGCCGATGGGGGACAACATTCGTATAAAACCAACAACCAACAAGCTCTCTCTTTCCTCGCTCAGCACTGTGACAGCCACCTTACCGTTACCTATGTGCGGCCACCCTCGAAAGCGCTCTTTGCAGATGTAATCCATAGTTTTTCGTCGCTTCGAAAGACCATGTCTGAGGCCGCCACGAATGAATCCGTACCTGCTTTAACTGCCTGTGCTGATAATAAGAGTCTCGCTTCAACAGAGCAAACGTCGACGAGTAAGCGACCCCGACTACGCTCTCGCAAAGTCGCACTCTACCAATGCCGCATCTGCCACCACTCATATCAGCGTGCAGATCGGCTCAGCCGTCATTTGAAGTCCCATGAAAATGCACGGCGCTACATATGCCACATCTGTCAGAAAGGATTTAACCGCGCGGATCTCCTAAGCCGGCATGTACTAACACACAAGCGGAAAAAAGCCACTACAGGATTGGAGTCGCTTACCAATATCCACAAAGCCAAAAGAACTTCGCAGGCCTGTTTTGCATGTGCTTCTGCCAAAGCCCGGTGTGAGGAGCAAAAGCTTGTCAGCGCTGCCAGGCTAGAAAGATCGAGTGCGAGATTCCCAGTCTTTTGAATCCTTCTCGAGGAACTAGAAACGAGCATTCTCCGGATGATAATGACCAGAGCTGTACAGTCCTGGGATGGGAAAACTACGCACAGGCATGTAACAGAAAAGATTCTTCCGAGCAACAACCACGGGAGCGACAGGAACTCAATCCTTATATTACCCCTGAAGCGCAGCTATCCGCGAAAATTGACAGCGAGCCTAGTGCTGGGTATAGTGGCTCTCAGGCACAGTCAGAGACTTCTAATTTTGTGAATCCGTTTATGGATACAATAGATCCGTACAATATGTACATATCGCCCTTCTACGATAGCCAATTCATGTACGAAGCGGCATTTGACAATGTCATGTTCACTCCTAACGTTCCTCACTTCAACTACCAGAATATCGATTTGAGCTTTCATGGACTGGCTTTCCCAGACCAGTTGTACAACCCGTCTCCGTCGTTGACATCACGCACGGCGAACAATCAGGCTGCCGCAATAGAAATCATACAGCGACCACCCAGACCAAAGAGGGACATACGTGCCGGCCGCGAAGCCTTCTCACGCTCGCCATGGTTATTCACCCCAGCATTGCGGGATTACATCTTTCGTGATGTCGAAGATCTAACACTTGACGAAAACAACATTTCTTCAGCGCTTTCATCGTTTTGGAGTCTCACACCAGACACTCTCAGTGGCGAATTCCCGATCTTCAATACTTCAAAGCGCGATGAGATGCACTACCTCCTCTCGACTATGAACACGTACACCAGCCGCATACCCCGGTTTCCTTCTGTTGATATTCTAAACGATCTTTCTCGGGCATTTCTTACTAGACATGCGTCTCAAATAGACAGCTGGCTACATATGCCAATGTTAAGATCATCTGAAGCTATTTCTGAGCTAAATTTGGCGCTGATATTGGGCGGCTCGATTGCGATATCAATTTCTTCCATGTGCAAGCTAGGTCATGTGCTTCAAGATGTGGTCCGTGTCAAATTGGGCGAATTGGTAAGCTATAAATGGGCAACAGATTGTTTTGTAATGAGTTTAACAGACTTACTCTACTAGTGTGAAAGACAGAATAGCGCTGTACGCAAATTACAGCCTTTGCAAGCCTGGATGCTTCTCCTGGATGCAGGACTATGGAGTGGTTTCCAAAGACAGATGGAGCTTTCAGAAAGCTTTGAGAAGACCGTCGTGACGGTATGTGACTTCTTTGATCTTACAGTTCGATACTAACTTAACTGTGGTGTAGATGATGCGCCGAGGAGGAATGTTTGGAGCCTCGACAGATGCCCAATCTCTGATCCCTCGTGAATCCGATGAAGGGCCTGTTCTTGAGAATAAGTGGAAGAAGTGGGTGCAATGTGAATCGTTCAAGAGGTCCGTGAGGCAAAATATCGAAATCAAAGATTAAGTCTAACGAATACTAGGCTATGCATGCACTTATTTCTGCATGATACTCAAGCCTCAATTGCTCTACACAAGTGCCCCATTATATCCGCCACCGAGATCAAATTTTCACTACCGGCTCCTCGCATTCTATATCAAGCTCGAACCGCCACGGAGTGGAAATCATGTTTCTATAATCAGAAAATAGCATCTGCGAAACTAGCATTGAAATTAGTTGATATCGTGCGTGATCCAGGTTTATTAGAGGATCTCAGCACCGATGTAGATGTACCTTTCTGTTGCATGGCTGCGATCCACACTTTCTGGGGCCAGATATGGGCCTTTAGAGAAGCGTGGAAATTTCACTCTGTTGGTGATATCAAGACTTCGGTACATCATTTGTGGCTCGCAACTCAACAGTGCGAGTTATATCAACAGATGCAAACATTCAGGTCAGATCTGCTTCGCACACAAGGCTCGCGAGCTGAATTACTGATTACGATCGAGCTTTTCCTTATGATACTGCACGTCTCCACGGATGAACTGGAATGTTTTGCAGGAAAACATGGTGAAGAGGCAGCATCTCAAGCTATTACTAGCCTAGAGCGTTGGTTTGGCACTGAGGAATCCAGAAAAGCAGTATGGCACGCTGGGCAAGTGTTTCGCTGGGCGACGCAGCTAAGTTCCACTGACCTCCGCGACTTCTATGCTGTCGCTGTGTATCAGGCTGGAATTTTGCTCTGGGTCTATGGGCATTTATCAATATCCCACAATAGCACCTCAAACGGGGTGTCTCAACAGTCTCCTACAGGGCTCGACACTCTCATCGAGGGCATAACAACACTTGTCATCAACGGCGAGGAGACTATGCCACAAAAGCATTTATTGCCGGTCGACCAACAACCCCAATCCTAACGCACGTCTGGAAACCGGCAAGCGTGTTCGACAATACCGGGGTTAGTGCTATGAAATTCGTTCAAGTGGAAGATCCGAATGCGATTCTCAAGATGGCTCGAGATTTGTATCAAAACAACTTCCCCGTTGAAACCAAGATATTACCACCACTAGTCAATAATTTAGGCAAGTTGATGAGCGATCTTGCTGAAATGTCGGAGAAGCGGCTTTCGAGATGTGCGAGTCCGACAGGTCGAGGTCGGACAGCTGGAGAGTGAATCTAGGCAAATATTTTTATAGTATCTAAGAATGTTTATAAACATTTGGGGATGTGTTGAATACACGAACCCTGCTCGCAGAAATCATAATCTATTATATACACTAGAGCCTGGCTATAACGAACAGAGGGCCCCCTGCCATTATATTGATATGGGTTAGCAATTGTTCATATGAATATGAAGAGTGCTCCGAATCGTTGTTAACGAGACAGATTATTATACTAGAGTGCTCTCGATTCCTATAAGACTCCAGATGTCCAATTCAGATGTTGGAAGGTGTTCTGTTCGTTATAGTCGGGGTCTGATGTATAGCCTATGTGGAATTCTAAAACGATTCGTAACCTTTAGGGTTAGCTGCCTAATGGAAACTGATTGATGCAATTAGCCCTAACAATCTACGGAATCATCAAGAACCGAAGCTTCCGGCATTGCTCAACACATCTGTCTTTACTATTCCCGGATAGGAACTCTGTAATCTAAAATTGATCAGACAAAGAGAAGACAGGGTATGATTCACTAACAGCGCGGGAGGGGTTCCGGTGGGGGTTAGCATCCATGATTTACTCAAATATTTTAGGCGACCAACAATCCTACTTCAAAACCGGCTGCTAGCAGGTTTCAACGTGCCTTTATTCATGCAATAATTACTTGAAAAAAATTGCAAACTGTCGCCATGATCATTTATAGCATGCTGACACTTGGCTTCTGGGCGGTCCTGTTCGGGGTAATCTTTTGGGCTCTCTACACCGCTACAAAAACATATCTTGACCCTCTACGTGACGTTGACGGGCCATTTATCGCAAGATTTACGGGCCTTTGGTATCTGAAGAAGATATTCGATGGACAATTCGAGCTAGTCAACGTTGCGCTTCATAAAAAGTACGGACCCGTAGTTCGAATAGCGCCCAATGTCTACTCCATTGATGACGCGGACTGTGCAAAGGTCTTGTATGGACATGGAAGCAAGTTTGTCAAGGTCAGTAAATAATTTATGGGACATCAAATAGTGCTACAAGCTGAGAAAAGGGCATCCTAGGCTTCCTGGTACTCGGCATGGATGCCGCCAGACCTCAATAAAGCTTCCCTCTTTGGAGACACTGATCCACATCATCACGCCCTACAAAGACGCAAATTTGCTTCATCATATTCCATGACAAGTCTCGTTGGCTACGAGCCATTCGTCAACAACTGTACAAAGCTATTCGCAGACAAACTTTCTCAGATTGCGAAACGAGACGAAAAGATAGATCTAGCTCATTGGTTTCAATGTTATGCTTTTGATGTCATTGGAGAGATCACATTCGGTCATCGTTTCGGATTTCTGGATGATAGCACGAGGACTGATGTATTTGACGCCATTGATACACGCAATCATTATAGCACATTTGTCGGATTATTTCCTCCTTGGCTACACCGGATGCTGTTCCCTTTACTACCCACAACCGGAGGTCATGGATATGTGGGCAAGTATACCATGGATGAGATTGCGTCTCGCGAAAGTCTGCTGAAAAGTCCGGGTGTTAAGGAACGTGACGGGAAGCCCGATTTTGTGTCTAGATTCTTTCAGATACGGCAAGAGGACCCGAACAAGATGACCAAGATGGACATTTTCACCATGTGTCAAAGTAACATTGGGGCTGGTAGCGATACAACTGCGATTTCCCTCTCGGCAATTGTGTACAACCTCTTGAAACATCCCGAAACATACAGACTCCTCAGAGAAGAGATTGACGAGGCTGCTGCCCAGGGAAAGATATCAAATCCTATCTCGTTCAAGGAGGCTCAAGAGTTATCTTTTCTACAAGCTGTTATCAAGGAAGCATTACGGTTGCACTCTGCGACAGGACTACCCCTGGCTCGTGTGGTACCAGAAGGAGGTGCAATGCTTGCAGGGAAACACTTTCCGGCAGGCGCTACCGTGGGCATCAATTCATGGGTCGCACACAGAAATACAAGCGTCTTTGGAGAAGACGCCGATACTTGGCGGCCAGAACGATGGCTTGACGAAGATAATGCTGCTGTTGCTGAAATGGATCGGTACTTTCTAGCGTTCGGCTTGGGAAGTAGGACTTGTCTTGGCAAAAACCTGAGTATGCTGGAGATGAGTAAGCTGATACCACAGTTGCTGAGAACATTTGATTTTGTTCTTGGTGAAGAGCTTCGGCATGAGGACTGGGACACCAAAAGTCGATGGTTTGTGAAGCCTCTGAATTTTCATGTGAAAGTAGCTTGCCGCTAGCACTTTTGTATATTATTCGTAATCGAGAATATAGGAAAACTAAACAAAGATTACTGCGTGCTCGGGCTACATTATCTCTCGAAAATGATATTTGACCGTCCATAAGATACTGCCAAAGGATACCACGGCCATGTGTTCTGCCAATGCCAGTCCTTTGTTCTTGTTACATGTACTTTATAGGAATCTGAGCATCTAACTCCGCGATCTCCGATACCTGAAAATTACTTAATTTGGAAGGAGCTTCCCCGATCTGGAAAAAGCTAAAATTGACTGCATCTCGTCTCAAATCAATGACAGTGGAATATATTGTAGACTATTCGTCGGTCATAAGAGATGCTCATAGCTTAAACTAACGGAAATCTTCATATCACTTGACAACAAGAGATTTGGTCTCCATCGAACTATACCTACCTATTCGTGTTTTCGCATAGACTACTTACTAATGAGCACTTGGCTTTGGAGAGGATTTCCCATTATTAAGTCTAGGTAAAGAAACAAGTTTTGTATTGCTGTACCGCATTTTTAGTGGAAGATGTTGGTTGATAAGAAGAGGAACTCCGAACTACGTAATCTCTTTGTTTGCCACTATATAAAGCTGTCTATTTGTTGCTGATATATGAATCATTCGTCTTACTTGAGTCATATGTTCTATTGTATAATTTAATTATATTTGTATATTTATAGATTGCAATCTAAGTTAAGCTACCAGATAAGCTCTTTGATCATTATATCTCAGTTAGGTAGGCCATTTGTGGCTACTTATGCAAGGATGTAAGTGTGTTGTAGGAAATAAGCTAGTAGCTGCAAGCAGTAACTGTAGTATGCATCTGTTATCTGTCCCTTTTGATGTTGTCAGTGAAATGGAAAGATCATTTCGAGATCCGCGAAAGTTCGCGGTATCGAAGGGTTAATGGGATAGGGTATCGTTGAATGAAAATAATCAATCAATCAATCAATCAATCAATCAATCAATCAATAGGTCACGGGTCAGCTGACTCACTTCGAGTCTCAGGTGACCAGCTTTCGTAAGCTGCCACGTCATGAGCCCTTCTGTGACCTGGAAGTTGGTCAGGGGAGAGGTTGATCCTATAAGACCTGAAGGTCCCATCCTTAAAGTATCTTATCGTTCAGCAGAGACAGATAAGGTGCCAAGACTCTCAATTTCCTCTCGTAAGAGCCCTCAACACCGAAGATTACAATAGACAGAAAGCAGCCCCCACTAAGATGGTCCAACTCGATTCCGCTCCAGCGCTTGTAGTGGTCGACATGCAAAACGGCTTCTGCCACGAACAAGGTAGCTTCGCAAAGATGGGCGCGCAAAGCGAACCAACAGCAATTGTTCCGCATATCAACGAGCTGCGCTCCGCGTTCCGCACCGCTAATATGCCGGTCTTCTTCTTGAGGACAGGATACAACGCCGACTACTCTGACAGACGCCGCCGCGACGCTGGGGATCGGGTTGAACAATTGCAAGGTCTTATACGAGGGTCTTGGGACACTGAAATCCTAGATGAGCTCACGCCCTAGCCCGGCGAAAAAGTTGTCCACAAAACGAGAAATTCTGGTTTCTTTCGTACGTCGCTGGAAGATACCTTAAAGGAGAGCGGAGTCAACCATTTGATTATGACAGGAGTGGGGACGGATGTATGTGTCGAGTCGACGGCAAGAGATGCCTATCAGTTGGACTTCGCCGTTACTACCGTAAGTGATGCAACTGGGACATGCAATAGGGCAGACCCATTTAGCCGCTCTTCACGCCCTACGAAGGTTCGGCGGCACGGCGTCGACGGCAGAAGTGGTTGAAGCTTTGCAAAAGTTAAAAGATTTGCACAATCAAAGAATGCCATAGACGTTGGGACAGACTATCTGTGTTTCAATGCCAAATCCAGCTGTCAATCCCGCCCAGTCTGTCCTTCCCAATTGGAATAAGACTCTCAGTAGCGCCTCGCATGAAAATCGTCTAGTCGTTGACCGCTCTAGCATGATTTCATGACGATACTAAGCAATGTTCAATAACGCTCAGTATTGTTCCTGAACCTTGGGGATTTTGTATGTTTCAACAAGATGGTCTAACTCGAGCTAGGAAGTGATATAGCTTACTTAGTAGTCAATCGTATTCCTTCCTTTTATCCAAACTTCCCGATTGTGGAGATTAACCCTAGCCCTACTTTGAATTGTAACTCCTCTCGAAATGCACTGAAAACCTCATTTTATAGAGACAGCAACTTGACATACTAGTTGCCTCTACATCGATAGACCCTGTCAAATTCTAGGCTCAAGAAGGAGGCGTGCTGTACGTGGATCCTAATCATTTTGTTGATACACAAGACGTGCAACTTAATAGTGTGCATAGAATAGCGTTTCGTAATGTATCAAAAGAGACAACGATTGGCCAACTTTCTCAGTTTATCAGACCGTAGAAGGCATTAGACCTAATACAGTAGCTCTGCGTGTTTTTGCGCATAGTGTACGTGCATATTACACAGTGTGTATTAAGATATTAAGATATTGCTTTTCTAGGTCCTCCCTAGGTGCAAGCCCGCGCACAAGCCCTAAAACTGGCCCGGAGCCGCCCCAGAATCACCCCCTAGATCGAGCTGTGCTAGCCTTGGGGATATGCTGGCTAACCCCGAAATCAGCTCACGAGCCAGATTTCAAAGGTATATATTAAGATTCACAGCTATAATCCCCAGAGTATTTGAAAAATCGAAATGCCTAATAGGTGAGCCATTCAGTTAATATATATAGAAATCAAGGACGGAAAAATGTCAATTTGCTAGCGTACAACCCTATAAGGCCAGGTCTATGGCGCACTAACTGGGGGTTAACTTTGTTAGATACAAAAAAGCATGGGTCAGCATTTGGTGCTAGCTAGTGTGATAGGTAATCTGAAATAATTGGTCAGCAAGATACTAGTGCCTACTCTTTATTCCACTTCAGTACTAGTCTTACTAATGAAAGGTGGGACAACGAGTCACAATGGACGTTATCCATATCTTGAAATTGCGCACTAGCTTAGCGGAAGAGTGTTGATGTGGAATAATGTTGGAGAGACTGGGAGAACATGCCACTTTCCTCTAGTTCACCCTTCTGTTCGAGATTGAAAGCTTCCCCGCTGAACCTTGACAACAGATTTACCGTACTTCAACGTCTTTCTGCTCCTGTTGCTTGAACCGGTCTTGGAGCAATGGACAACCATTCATCTTTTATCGACCCGAGCCTGTCAGAGCGCCAAACAGCACCGCAACGACCTCGGAAGCGGGCTCAGGTAGCCAGAGCGTGTGATGAGTGTCGAATGCGTCGCACCAAATGCGACAATAAAGTTCCATGTTCAAAATGTTCTATCAAAGGATTAGACTGTAGTAACAGCGGCATTCCGAAGGCGTCGACTCTTTCCGAAGCCCGTGATGAGATTGCGCGACTGAAACAAAGAGTCCAGCAACTCGAAGCGCAAATTGACCGACAGCGCAACGAGAGCAACAACTTGGCTACGCCGATAAATTCGTCGCCATCGGGATCCCAAGACCTGCACTCTGCAGTAATTGATACAAACCACACAGATTTCAAAAGATTCCCTGGGGGCATTCAATTTCGCGCGGCCCGCTCGCCGAACGACGCATGGTTTGGACCATCCTCATCTTATTTTTTTGTGCAACGTCTTAGTGCATTTTTGAACTTGAAGCTCTCACAATCCTCTCCAGCACATCAACTACTTCCTCTTTCGGCCAAAGAAAATAGACTACTTGACCGACCGCTCACTGGTTGTGATGAAGAAATGGGGGATCTTTTACGCCATCCTCTGTCCTTAACCAAGGAAACTTCTACGCCTGGTGTCTATCTAAGCCTGATACAGGAAGAGTACTTTATCAATTTTTTTTGGCAAACGCACCACACCTCACTATTTCCGATAATAGACGAGGCGCATTTCAAAAAGCACTATCAGTCATTGTGGGTGACTGGCGGGATGGGAAGACGGCCATCAGCGCTAGTCGATATTGTCATCGCCATGTGTATGCAGTACTACCTTTCAACTTTGCCCTCAGAGTCACAAGGGATTCTTGTTGAAGGCAAGGATGCAATGGTTGCCGGACGATGGCATTACTGGCGGGGTCAAACATTACTTACACACGAACTTGAAAGCCCTTCTATTTCGACGCTGCAGTGCCACTTACTCTGCGCCATATACCTGTGCGGTGGATCTTTCCATAACAGGATGGAAAATTCTGTGAGCTTATCTGTACGCACCGCGTATACTCTCGGTCTACACCTGGATCCTCCATCAAACATGCCCGAGCGGGATCGTGAGATGCGCAGGCGTTTGTGGT
This sequence comes from Talaromyces verruculosus, assembly GCA_038993655.1. NCBI lineage: Eukaryota > Fungi > Ascomycota > Eurotiomycetes > Eurotiales > Trichocomaceae > Talaromyces > Talaromyces verruculosus. The sequence continues at coordinate 21,774 of JBBVQN010000065.1, forward strand.
GGGCAGTTTATCTCATGGATAGTAAGGCGGGAATGAAACTTGGTCGTCCCTTCATGCTACATGACTCTTATGTCATGCCATGCCTACCCAACGATAGCCTAGAGGCCGCAGCTATTTCAGGATCCACATTCGCTCCTATAGGCGACAATGCCACTTGGCTGAGCTTTAACCTCTACCAGACCACATTATACATGGCGGTACGAGCGGCCTATACATCATTCTACGATAGGACCCTTCAGTTGCAGCACGACCAGTCTATCTGGGATGACCCCAGCATTTTACAGGCCAGTGCAGAGACCTTAGCACGGCACACGCAACGACTCCAGCAATGGGTTGACAGTGTGCCGGAGCCCCTAAAGTCGAAACGACGCAAGAATGGCACACCTTTCTCCACGGACGGTACATGTCCATCAATCGAGCAGTTTGCTCCCGTGTGGTTGCAGCGACAGCGCCTGCTCCTTGAACTCACGTACCATCACTTGAGCGTTAACCTTTATCGACCTATTATATCCTTCACCTCACGATTGCCGCCAGGAGGTTTGGTCGAGGAGATGGCTTTGCGATGTGCTAATCATGCCATTATGCTATCGAAGATTACGCAACAAGTGCTTGCGGAGACAACTATTCTCGACGGGTGGCACGAGGCGTATTACTGCCAGTGGAATTCGACCATGACACTGATCGGGTTTGTGATGGTTTATCCACATACTTCTCTGGCCATCGAAGCCAGGGCCGCGATCGATCTAGCCCTTTCTGTGTTTGATAACTTCGGCGCCAAATTTGCTATTGCACGAAACGCGGCTAAGATAGTGCGAGACTTATGCGAGAAGATCGACACCCTGCGAAAAACAAACCAGCATCAGCATGCATCAACAAACGACTTCACAGCAGACTTGATGGAAGCTACCCGTGATCTACCACAAGATATCTTGGTCGATCAGCCCCTTGTTTCCAACCCAATGTTTGAGAACGTATATCCACAGGAGCAGATTGAGGCATCCGATTTTAACTTCTTCGATATGGCCGTTGACATTGATTTCTGGAATGATCTTGATACACTTTGGCCGGAAAATGACGCTCTATCTCAAAACCAGATACCTGTCCAAATTTAATGGCCATTTTAGCAGGATGTAATTGTTTTTGAGGGATGATGACCGGAAAAGACGGCCCACCTGGTCGGCCATCCTCCTAGATGATCTTTAGAGGTTGAAATGAGAAGACCGTAACACGTTAAAAGGCATTCTCAGGATTAGCAGGCTTATGGTATGATTTCGGTTCGAAAAATGAATCCTTTCACAAGCTCCAGTACAGATATAGCGCACTACACAAGTCAAGACTTGTTATGGTGTGTTTTCCCTTTGTTAAGCAAGCCCAGAACTTTCGGAACGCTCCTATTGGATGGCGACGAGTACTTTGCGACGTATTCTTAGGGTTTACGGAGTTGCGGAGCTTGAGGAGTCGCAGAACCACACAACCGTAAGGACAGACAGGCCGGAGTTGCGGAGTTGCGGAGCCTGTTCATACAACGCAACCCTACAAGGGACTTTGACTTTGCGATGCGAGAGAAATGGACTATTATTCAGCCTATACCCGACGGAAATTCCGCACATGTGCGTCGATGAGAATACTTATATAAAGGCAAGTTCAACCTCCTCTCTTAGGGTTTTGTTCATCATCAGTTCACACTCGACAACAGCAATAGCAAGAAAAGTCAACTGCCTCTCCAGCGAACTATCAACGCAAATCCAGAATTTCAGATTTCGAAATCACGATTCACTCATCAAAAGTATTATCCTTCATATCCACCAACAATACAATCAAAATGGTTCTCCCTCGCAAGGCTATCATCAGCATCACCTCCGCCCAGGCCACTCTCTTCAACGGCAAGGAAACAACTGGTCTTTTTATCGGCGAGGCTCTCCATCCCTTCAATGTCTTTACCGCCGCCGGTTTTGAAGTCGACCTTGTCTCTGAGACCGGAACATACATCGCCGACTGGCTCTCCCAGCAGCCCGACTTTCTCAATGGCGACGATCTCAAAACATGGAATGACCAGACCAGCGCGTTCCGCAAGAAGCTTGACAACATGCCCAAAGCAGCTGATGTGGATGCCACTCAATACGGAGTCTTCTTCGCCTCTGCTGGACATGCCGCTTTGATCGATTATCCAAAGGCAAAGAACTTGCAGAAGATTGCCGAAGAAGTTTGGGCGAATGGTGGTGTTGTCAGCTCTGTCTGTCATGGACCTGCCATCTTCGCAAATATGATTGATCGATCGACCGGTGAACCTTTGATTAAGGGAAAGAGAATTACCGGCTTTACTACCGAGGCGGAATATACCATGAACATCATGGATGACCTTAGAAGCTGGAAATCCGAAATGGTAGAGGAGGTCGCTACGCGCCTCGGTGCTAAGTGCAAGTTTGCTTCCAGTTCTGTATGGTCTCATGCTAATGAATATTCCAGATGAACGCTCCGCTGGTATTTGGGATGACTTCCATATTGTCGACGGTCGCCTCGTTACCGGGCAGAACCCTGCCAGTGCAAAGTCGACTGCTGAGGCTGTTGTGGAAGTTTTTGACAAACTTTAAAATCTCCCCTGATCAGCGATGGGAAATTTTGGATTAGGCTCTTAATGCATGTGCTAGGCCAGGTCAGCTAGTCTCAAGCTAGCTTTTAGTTTTCCATGCCTCAAATTTTGTCTTTGATACCGATACAGTTATGTGATTATTTCTTCGGTTTTAGTCATGACTTATGCTCCTAGACCAAAATTGAATTTTTGCTTTATATCAATATATCTAGAATTATATTTCTCATATTATGTTCAGTTGCTCGCTTCAGTTAACTGCCATTATGTAATTATTATGTTAATTGATACAGTAAACCAGATACTTGACAGGGTCTATAGACTGCTCCTGGGTTGGTGTCTGTGCATGAACTATCTTTCGGAAGGTTGTTCGTTATAGATTAAACCGGAATGGCAATTTAGAGCAGAATAAGATTCAACAGTAGATGCATAAATAAACCATCGAAAGCAACTCAACCTTTTACTCTTTCACAAAGGAACAAGATAGAGAAGCGAAACTACTCGCCCAAGAAAAGAGCCAACAAAGCAGGGTAGTCTGGAGTTCCCAATCCAGTGACAGGATCCCAGCCAGGTGCCGTCTCAAATCCATCGGTACCACATCCTGGGTTACTACCACTGGTAATATCATGGAAAACTTCTGGGTGGGCATAGAGCGTAGGGTTCACGAAGCCGACGGTGGTACCGCCCTTTGCCAGCAATTCCTCATTAATACGTGTCAGAATAGCTGCGAACACTGGTGCTGCCGCTGAAGTTCCTCCGATCAATGTTGGTTTTCCGGCGTTGTAGATAAGGACATTGTCGCCAATTGCGGCCACGTCGGGGTAGCCTCGTCCAGCGGCGTTATAGACACCTCCATTGGCGCCGATGTCAGCGTTATCGGTGGTGTTATACGACTTGTATGAAGGAGTGTGCTGCGTGAGGTATGTATTGACTGCATCGGCTTGGTAGGATGGCTGAGGGTAGATGTTACTGAATCCACCACCAGAAGCGAATCGAGAAACGGCTACTTCTTCGTCTCCATTGGCATTTGCACCAGTGGGAAGATATGTGGCGCCCACAGTTGTGATATAGGGGCATCCAGCAGGGAAGTCAGGGTTGAAGACAGATCCGTCATTACCTAGACAACCATCGGGACCTGCGACACCGGAGTCACCGGAAGCAACAACCACGGAGACACCTTGTAATCCGAGTTTCTTGAACTCGTCGCATTGGCGTTTCTGGTAGTTGGCTGAGAGGCTGATCTCGTCACCACCATAGGAAATGGAAATCACGTTCGTGGGTTCGTAGACACCACACTGCAGACTACCTTTATATCCATTCGCTGCTGGATCAGGGTATGGTGGGTCGTCCACGGTGTTTCCAGTGATGCCATAGTCGGAGAAAGTGCAGTAAGAGCCATCGATTGCGTCGAGGAAGTTGTTCAAAAAGCCTTCGTAGGTGTAGTTGGATTCATAATTGGCGTCGTCGGTTTGGAAGAGAATGGTGTTCTGTGGCCAGATGATAGGGTACGCAATTTGGAAGTCAAGGTCAGATTCTGGACCAGCACTTTGGACAGGGGCAGGAGCTGAGGCGCCGTCAACTCCCTTGAGGGTTGGGGAAGTTCCAACAGGAATTTTACTGTGATAAACTGTTAGTATGTAGAGCATCTAAAGGTCACTGTTTATGTTACATACGGGTAAACTGTGGCAAAGAAGAGGTCCAAATCCTCCTGGGCATAATAGTCACCGAGATCTTCGAATATTCCCAGTTCATTACCTTTGGTGGCTGTTGTACCTTCGGTGATGTTATACATGGCTTCGTGGCGTTAGCTTGTATATTACTCTCAAAATGGCCCAAATCGCTCTGAATTGTGTCAACTTACTCCTAATGCAGTCTGGAGTGATGACAATATCACAAATGGTGCTAGTCAGAAGGCTTTCGAGAATACGCTCAATGGTTTCTGGGATGTTCTTCAGCAGAGGTGGTTGCGGGTTTTTGAGTCCAAAGGTGCGCTTCTCGAGTCCAGCTGGACGGGCCTCGCGAACTTCCATTGTTTTTACACCAGGAGTAATGTAGTCAATGTGCTCACTAAGGTGTTTGGGGACGTGATATCTATACAGCAGGTCAGATACAGGCATCGCTTGATGACTCCGTTTGCGGAGACTTACTCTTCACATCCTAAATGCGTTCTGCCGCTGTCCTCATGGGTATAGATGTAGTATTCGGTCCCTAGCAGACGTTCGACCTCTTCGGCATCTCCGTCGAATTGAAGCCACTGCTTGTTGGCGGATAGACTAACACGTTCAGCGATGATCCCGGCACCGTCTAGCCAGGATCGAACGGCCGAGACGGCTCCCTCTGAAGGAGCAAAGAGATCATTGACTTCGTGGACGGTCAAATATTTGCGATAGTTGGGCGAATTAGGGTTCGAGCTTAATGCTTGTCAGTATCGTGAGAAAACAAAATGGAGTCTAGAACTGTAACTTACACATCCATGAGAAGATCATGGCCTACATCGGAGTTGGATTGAGTCAATCCAATTCTCACAGGCAGCTTAGCTTGACCATCGACACGGCGAGGTTCTACCCAAGATGCGGGCAACGCACTTCGCCGTTCATGAACAACATGACTTCTGCTCGGGGCCGGAGCAGCCAAAGTGGTTGTTGCCGCTAAGGACAACAAGATAATAGAGGACTTCATTATGGAGGATGTCACCCCAACTAGTATCGAATCGATTGAATGTTGTGATGAACTGAAAAGATAATCTCACGAGGAGCAATTCCACTCCTTTTAAAACAACGGTTTCCTGCATGTTTATCATGTGTGACCAAATGACCAGCAATCAAACTAAACCTACCCTGAGTAAACTCCACTGATTTGGGGGGTCAGAACTCTGAAAGACATTTTGTAAGCTACTAAGCTCTGGGGTCTTGGAGATGCTTTATCCAGGTCCGTCACCAATCGCGCCTTTTTGCGGGTCGATCATGAGTCCGCTCGTTCTTAGCTAGACCTAGTTTCTATTAGCATCTTCACATTTCAAGATGTTGGGTTAGTGTATTGGACTGTTGGTTGGCTCTAGGTCCACTTGCTAAGAAATATGAATGAAGCTATATTTTGGATTCCTGTGCTGAATGTTCTCTAGTTGGTCAGGCTGAGTAGGTACCACCATACTATCTTTAGTGCTAAACCTGCTAAACCCCTCATTCGCTCTTCTATTTCCTGACGCAGTGATAGCCATGTAGCAGCAGCCGCGCAGCTACGAAGTGCACACCCCTTAACTAGTTCCTTATCGTGATTGGGTAGGGAAAGGATGACCACGTTACTTCATCCTTTTCCATTGTGCTTGGCTTATCACTTAATGTTGGAAACGTACTCGGGCGGTGCCATTTGAATAGAGTAGTTGTTTTGCCGAGGTATTTAAATGTGATTGTCAATGCTCAGATTATGACCATCGTGCTCGAAAATGAAATTGCGATCGGTTCATAAACCCCGAAGATCAAGCTGAACGTGCGCCAGAAACAAGCTTGAAAATTCTAAGCACGAGGTGGAGTCGTGTGGGCACCGAAATTTGACGCCAAAAGGACGCCAGCTTTTTTAGCTCTGCGCAACCAAGCCTTTACTCTGTAGTAGAGTCAAGCCATTGAGAATGAGCCTATGAGGAAGGTAGTATCCATTTTCGTGATAGCGTTGGTACCGGTAGCCCATTGGTTGGGTTGAGATCTTGGCTTTTGCTACACTCTTTCGAGATTCTCTCTTTTGGCCTCTTATGCAGATAATGGTGTATCATTCGCTTATCAAAATTTCGAATAATCCTGGATTCTTTCACACCTTCACATACGACCTGCCTAGTTAGGACAGATTGGTTGAGGGTTTCGTATGCAAGTATGCAAGTCGCGTGACAACAGTGACTACATGATCTTGACTTGTTATAGCTCGACAGGGGGTACATATCCATACTACATATTCACATATCATGCCTGCCTACCAGTCCATACAAGGTCTGGCATTAATCAATAATAATGGCTCTAAGATTACAAATGCTTGAACGGGGATATTTCGTGTCAATATGTAGTTTCACGCCATCCTGTCGAAGCCCAGAGTTGCATTCTAGGTAGTCTATTGACAACCTGAAAGTGAACGACTTCAACATATGACTAGAAATCTTTCACATATCTAGAATAGGATATAATGAGACGAGTTCAGTCGACTGATACTTCATAAGATCGAGGTCTTCATAACATTCCAGAACATACCATGTTTGATTAAATTAATTGCTTTTCATTCTAATAGTTTCTGTTTCATCAATGTTTGACATTGATCAATGACAGACAGAAGATGAAAAAATAAAGCACTATGTAATGAGCTATTGAGCAGGAAAGGTTGATCTGGAAAAGGGAGGAAGCCATGTGGGATCTGGATAACTTAAGCTTATCTGAAGTTTCATCTCAACAATAAGAGCTTATTCAAACTTCACCTCCTGAATAATACTCAATGATATCATTGACCTGTTTTTGTTTAGGTTAATGGGAAAGACGATTTGGGGCCACTTCAGCAAATGTCGTGGCTTGGGTTTGCGTTTAGCCGCAGCTGGTCGTGCTGCATAGCCCTAATTTAGCCCTTAGAACCCTATTCTTGTCACAGTCTCCTGCTATTTCTTCACAAGTCCATTAACGAAACTTGACAAAGTTTTCACAGGAGTCTGGAGCGTAATTTTGCGACTACAATCGCACCACAGCAGAACATGATGTGTAGCCAGGACGTGCAGATGGGTTGCATACGGTTTCTTAGCCAAAAAAAAAAAAAAAATAGAAATAAAAAATAAATAAACAAATAAGAAAAAATACGCTAAGGACCTGTTTTTTATGCAACGAATCACCCGTGGGATGCATATCATTTAGCGATAGCTCGTCATGCTGTTAAACTGCTCACGATTTCATGGTTGCCATTAATGCCTGGTTATAGGATTCAAACCTGTAAAGCTTGGAACATCCTGAAACTTAGGTTAGTATGGGGAGTTCTATTCTTGATATGAAGGACTAAATACATACCAGTGACTCAAATTGCATCCATGTTGCAATATCAGCTGGAGCACTAATCATGTCTTCGTAGCCAGCAGCTGGTAGCGGTATGCGCACACCAAGAATATTAGCGTACTCTGATGCTATGCCCTCCATTTGACTGGTCGGCATACTCCAATCCGAAGGGCTAGATTGGCGCTCAATCTGCCTTATGGCTTCTTGCTGCAACTCCTCAAGAACGAGAATATAGCGTTCAACCAAGGAACTGTTCTCTCGGAAAGTAGCTAGATTGTTCTGACACCTTGTTGCGGCGTCAAAATATTGATGATAGACTTCTGCAGGCGACGAGGCTTGCTGAATCGTGTAGACAAAAAGCACCGCAGAAGCAGTAAAGCCATAGTAACAGGTACCCTGTCAGAGTTACCAGAGTTATTTTAGTATACATCAACGATGTTAAGATATTCCTGGGTATGGAAGAATTCAGTTAACAAACCTACCCAAAACGATCGAAACATCAGTCCGGCCTGAAACATCTGGCAAACTCTGTTCGTGACACTCAATGCTGCTTGTAGACATTTGTCTACACCATCTTGAATCTTGGCCTTGTACTTCTCGAAGGCAATCCGTGTGCCATCATCCCCACTGGTTTTAAAACCTTTCAGTAAAAGGGGTCGATTGGTCAGGATAACTGCATGCCAATACGTGTAGTTGAGCACATCTCTTTGCCTCTGAAAGATGGGAATAAGAGGAGTCGAATTCCCAAGATCCATTCGCAGAGAACCGGGAAGCTCATCGCACCATTGTTGAAGCATAGTGGAATAGTGTGCCGCAAGTGTACACTGATCTATTGTAGAGACTGAGCGGATCGAATATAAATCTCGAAGAATGAGACTGAGAATCCGATGGAGCCTGTCACTGGTCAGATCCTAGGTCTTTTCCTGTAATTATTAGAGTGGGATATCTTACTTGTAATATGCCACTGGTGCAATCATCATAGAGTACCCATAAGCAGCCGCCGGCGTTAGCAAATTGGCGCGCAAATTCATATCGTCGGCGTCGGAAGGTAGCTCTTGATCAATATCTTCGTCATGGAATATCTTCGGCCTTCCCAGGGTGAGACTCAAATGCACATCAAGACAATAAGCGCTCCAAAAGGTCCTGCGTCTACAGTCCAAATCAATATGATCAAAACGCCTATCTCGACTTTTGAATTGTTTCCGATGAAGACCCAACGCCAGTGCAAGGCGAGCTGCTATCCCGAATAAACCCCAACAATGATTGACCCTTGATCGTGACAGGAGCCAAAAGCATTGATACAACCGTGCTTGAACACTAGCCAGGTTTACTGTGCCTCGTTCCTTGGAAAGCTGGTAGTCGGCAGCCAAGAAGTATTGAATACTGAGATGTCGTATCAGCACGGCGAACTGTGTCGATGTCATTTGAAAGGGTGGATATTCGCTCTCACGTACCTTCGATCTTCACCCCTGCCGGGTACACTGTGAATCATGTGCTCCTGGGCCATAGCAAAAATCATCCAGAGTACGGCGCGTTGAGCGGGTGCATTATTAGTGTCCCTCATGGCTCCCATTGTCTGTTGGAACTGCTCTAGCCATTCTTCAACCGTCGGTCGATGCACAATTCGATCAATGGGTATAGTGAAGTCGAAGAACTTTTCCAATAGCCGCGCAGAATCTTCCGTAGAAATCATGATAGATGGAGTTGGATCATACTCTTCCATTGGCGCATCGCCAAACGTGAAGGAGGAGGGCGTATGATCCCCATGGTGAAGGCGTTTTCGGACGCGAGCCAGGAAAGAAAGACCAGATGCTGGGCCAACATACTGACCTTGAAGGTCGGTTATGGGCTCTGGTGAGGCCCTTGATGGCGTTTCTCTGACAGCAATATTGGCCAAATCGAAATTTTCTTGGAAGGTCCGCGAGGCCGGCTGCACACTATCTTCCTCGGGTCCAGCATGAGGAGCAAGAGCAATGTGCGTGGGATGGGACTCGGTGTTGGTAGGCAACACTGGAGCATTGTATAGGCTCGTACGAGGTCTTCTTCCGCGTTTATTAGGGTTGACATAGAAACAAATTGCCGTGTCTCTGGTGCAAAAGCTACATGGTTGTGTGCCTGTGCATCGAATTTTCCTCCTACGCACCGGCAGGCCCATAGTCAATCATGCATCCTTTGCTATACCCATGTGATATGACACGCAGTATCACCTCTTGGCCATTAACTTACTTTCGGCACCGATCGCAAGCACGAGACACTCGTATACGCTTAGGACTTTCAGCGGAAGCTCTCGATACATCAGAGTCGCCAGGACAATCATTGACTTGCTTGCCAGCCAGTGACATGTCAACGGATGTATCCATGATGCAGACGGATGTTTATCGACGCCCGAAATCAACAAAAGCGGACGGATGTGATCAATTGTAAAGAACATGGACGAATTGGGTGCGGATGGCCTAGCTTTTAATTGTCCGGCGGCATGTGGTTGACGGACAAATAAACGTGGGAATTGAGGACACCTATTGGTGGAAATTGCCCGAGAGAGCCGAGAGGGGGATCCAAAGTACGATTTTTCTAGTGCATTTTCTTTCTATTTTCTTCTAATTCTATGCGGAGACTGACAGAGTTGCAGATTGTCAGATTTGCTTTTTGTGGGGAGTTGCCAGGCAAGCATGTTTCCTCCCGTGGGGACAGGTGATGCCTGGAGTTCTCAAGTCCCGAACATATATGTACAAACACACAGAATTGGTATTCGAACAGCACGAGCGGCCGGAAATTCTGTGGATGTTGAAGATCACGGCAGAGAAATTGCTACTTAGGTACGAGTAATGCCAGCCATGAATATGGGGCTATCATTTCAGGAGACAATGAGCTTCCTTGAGCTAAGGCTGAACAGGAAAAGAGAACGCCTTGGTAGAAAAGGTTCGTGTTGATCCAGAACCTAGGAGATAGCTACAGTATCTATCAATGTTGGACCGATAAGAACGATTTCAGCCTTCGAGCCCTAGAGAGATTAATGTCGTACAGTATAATGAGGCGGTTACCTGGGTATTTTCTAGTTCACAGGTTGGTCTGAACGCTCAACAAGGAATCCTATCTTACCGCTGTCATAAAATCAAAAGTTATGTAATGCTCCTGAAATCATGTAACTTTGCACAGAACACAAGGCTGATTATTTGAATTACAAGCCGTATTATACCTAGGCATAGCACATAACGCCGGTTTGGTCCAAGAGTAGTATGGACAACATCGTTCCGAGAGGTCTTAAGGTCAAACCAACGCACTCATGTTCGAGTACTCAGTAGACGTAGATAAAATCCTCGTTCATCAAATCAGTCACGTCTAGCAGACCCTTGTCTGACTCGACCGAAGTTTTTTGATCCCGGACGTCCTCTATTTCGACCGCTTTGCTTTCCACGAGTTGGTCTTTGCGGATCATGGACAAGTCGATCACATGAGCAGACTTTCCAAGTTCTGCTCGTCTTTTCTCATGTTTCCTGTTGAGGTAAGCGAGGTAGAATGGTGTCAACCTATAGGTATTTTTTAGTCCAGTCTGGGAGGGTGCGAAAATAGTGAGAATGAGTTTTTAGTGGGCAACATACCCAGAAATAACACCGACAGTAACGAACATTGCAAGATCAGCTACGAGGCCAGCTCGGTATAATGGCGCGTCGTTTGTCGAGTACAGGAGAGGCCCAATGACATTTCCTGCACACATGCCAACGAAAACCATGGCGGACGTGCATTTCTTCTTTGTGTCGCCTCCAGTGTTCTGGGCTTGCCATGCGTATAGCATGGGGGTAATGCCTGCTAAGCAAGAGACCTATTTGAATTTAGCAAGTTACAATTTGGAAACATTAAATTATGGCTTGGAGGGCATACCAGGTAGTAGCCAAAGAGTAGAACTCCCTTCTGACTTCGCGGCACAGTGAGCATCATGATGGCTCCAACTGTTGGCAGTACACTGAGACCTGCAATAACGAGACCTTTGCGTTGAGTTCTGGTAGCCAACCAACCACAGCCCAAAATACAGATGATTTGAATCACGCCAAAGGGGATGTTGAACAGGATGGTCTGGAAGCTGTTGAAACCAAATGACTTTACAATCAAGGAACCAAAGGTTCCGATACCTCCGCTTGAAATCCTATTGATAAAAGCTATGTTAGCTTGTATGCTTCCATAGGTCAAAATTCAAAGACTAGCATTGGTGGGAATCAGGGATACGCACGAAATAGAAATAATAGCAAAGAACCAACACCATGTCTTGAGATCAATCATGGTTTCCCAGACGTGGTCCCAGCGCCACTCCTGTGTAGAAATACCCATCTGGTTTGCTCTCAGTCGCTCTGTAGCGATAAGCCTTTCTCTTTCGCTCAAAAATTTAGCTTCCATCGGCGAATCAGGCATAAGCCAGAGAACAAGGAATGAGTAAAGTACTGTCAACAGTCCACAGAACATGAAGATGGTCTGATAGTGGTACAAAACGCTGCTGTTGGCATGCCCAAGACCATACGTAACGAGGCTGCCAATAATCGAAGTAAGACCATTCATCGCATTCCAATAGCTCACACGAAGAGTCTGCTCACTTCGACGCCACCACATCTGCGTGATCGCAACACAACATGGCGCAATCAAAGATTCAAATGAGCCAAGAGTAAAGCGCATACCAAGTAGCGACGGAAAGTTGGTACAAGCAGCCATAATAGATAATGAAGAGCCCCAAAGGAAGATAGCCGCCGCCAGGACTTTTCCGGTGGGAAGTTTGACAAGAATTAGAGCCGCGAGAGGTTGCATGACTAACTGTGCAAGGTAGAGGATGGATCCGAGCCAGGAGTATTGACGGCCGACCAAATGAGCGTCGTTAGAGATACCAAAGATAGAAACGTAACTATATAGATATGACTTCAATAAAGATTTTATTTACCAAGGAGCCGCCAAAAGTTACAGGGAGAGGCCAAGACATGCTTACCTCAACGAGCTTTTGTCCAACTGCTGAAAGAAATAAGCCCACAGGACGAGCACAAGGACACGCTTGTCGATGCGGCGGAGGACGGATTTCTCCTCCTCGTAGGTAAAGCTGGTCTCCTCAGCCGAATGATTGACCAGGAACTCGACAGCCTTGGAGCGCACCGCCTTGGCACGAAGCTGATCGTGATTGTCGTCTGCTGCTACTTGGATATCATCATCGTTTCGGGTAGCCATGGTGGACTGACTATAAACGCGAGAAAATAAGCAAAAAGGGGTTATTCCTTTTTGTTTCCCTTCTATTTCTGAAACTCTCTTGTTTTGCGATGCGATGTTGTCTGTGAATTTTGAAGAGGTAGTCGAAGGTTCTTAACCTTTATGCCAACGCCAATTGCCTGCACAACCACTCAAGTTATTTGATTGACGATGATAGCAATGTTAGTTTTCGATCAACATACTCTCGTCCATAGCTGAACCGAAGCTCGATATTAATGGCGATTTCCGCACCAATGAAGCGTAGCCCACAAACAATTCTGAGTCGTTAGTTTTTGTTTGACTCTCAACCAAGATTTTAGGGTCGCTAGCTAGTCATGTCATTCGACTGGAGAACGGGGATTGAGACTGACGTTAACTAGTGGCTCGCGGGTACATCCGTACGTTCAAGCTCTAGTTGAAAATTTCCGGTAGTCTTCCATTGATATTATCCGTGCCGCTTGGACGGATATTTTACTTTGATTCCCCGAAGCGAACCAGCAGTCATCATGTGTGCGCAGGAATCTCGCCTGCCTCTAATTGGCATGCTAGCATTCTCCGATATGCAGCTATTTTAAGACGGATTAGTCGAAACTATAGAGCTCTGATATCCATAGCACTTCAGAATATCAGAGATTGGAGATCCTTGGTGTGATTGATTCCTTGTCAGCAGATGCCTATTGCGTTTGAAGCTCTAGTAAGCCAGCTTGTCACTTCTCCAATCTATCCTCTAGACAAGAAGTAAGCTGCTGGCGCTGGTTTTTTTTGGTTCATGTGAAATGCATGGCCCAAAGGGGTGCAATCTCCCAAGGTGGAATTATTCCGCTATAATACTTCACTTTTCAAATAAATCCAATCAAATTTCGAAGCTATAAAATGAGTTCCATGAGATTTAGCTAAAACTGTGAACACTACGCCCCCGTTCTTCAATTATTCTCTCCAACAGAGAAATTAATTCAAAAAGCAAGTTTTTTTCAAAGACTAAGGACATCGCTGACCCTAATAACTTGTCCTGTGCGAATCGAACGATTGGCCGCAATTCCCGTCACAATCGAAGCTGCGCCGTCGATGTGACTCGCTGCTCTCATATGCTCATCCGGTTCAGCCTCTCCAAAGAGATCATTCAGCATCAAGTTATCACCCCCTCCATGTCCTCCTTCACCATGCTCAATTTCAATCTTGCGCGGTTCCTGAAACAGCTTTCGCAGGGTAAGGGTAATACCCTCAGCAGCACCCTCTAAAGACTGCTCCCCGCCAGAGTTGACGTAGCTGCTCTCGACAACCTCGGCCTCCAGTCGGCCACCCGTGCCGTTAAAATTGATACGGAACCCTTCCCATGGAGCATATGCTGTCAGAGAATAAGTTAGAACGGTGTCGTTCTCGTACCGGACGAGCACATTCATCGTGTCCTCAATGCTGATTCCATCGCCAAAGACGCTCTGATCACGATAGTATCCATCTTCGTGCTCGGCATCAAGATAAAGGGCTTTCAGCTGCTCACTCTCGTCAAGTTGCAAGGCGAAGGGGTCGTTCTTAGCAACTTCACTACCATGAGCTCTCGAATAGAACTTTGTCACACCACGCTCTTCGGCATTCTTCTTGCCATAAAACTTGAGATCGCCTTGGGCGTACACTGTCTTCGGCCGAGATTGCAACCAGAAGTTCATCAAGTCAAAGTGGTGCGTTGATTTATGGACCAACAGTCCCCCACTATTTCTTACATCGCGGTGCCAACGGCGAAAATAGTCAGCTCCATGGGAAGTATTCAGCATCCACTCGAAATGGACACTAGTAACGATGCCTATCGCTCCAGACTTGAGTACCTCAAAGATCTTCGTGTTGTGCGGCGCATATCGGTAATTGAAGGTGACTCGAACCTTTTGGTTGGTTCGTTCGACAGCAGAAAATATCTTGTTGCATTGTGGAACATCGATGGTCATAGGTTTCTCCGTAATCACATTGCAGCCAAGTTCCATGGCTCGAATGATATAGATATGGTGAGTACGGTCGATCGTGGTCACTATAACCTCATCCGGCTTGGTGTCTTTGATCATTTTATCGAAGTCTTCGGCGAGATAAGTTGGAATTTGACCGCCAGTCAAGTTGTCAATTCTGGACTTAGCATAGTTTAGTCGAGTTTGGTTGCTATCACAAATGGCAACCAGTGTACTCGTCTTGCTGAAGTCCCTTGCAATGCTCGTGTAGAAGAGGGCAGCCCTACCCCCGGTTCCCACTAGAGCGTAGCGCTTCTTTTCAGAAGTTTGTAGGTCTCCCATATTTATCAGAATAGCTGTGAATCTATGTGACTTGATGCGCTTGTAAGCTGAATCGTCAATTGATAACTTCTGGATTGAAGTGAAGCCCGTCGTCAGTGTACAGTGATGAGCCCAAGCACCTTGATGCTAAAGTTGGATCCAATCTGCTTCACTGAGCACGCAATGCAACGACCTAGGTATACATAGGTAGGTGCTTGCAAAGATACCGGCAGAAAGGAAACTATACCTTCCATCCACTCTTCGGAAATTCCTCCTGCGTTAACTGACTAGGAAGGGCTACGGGCGTGAAGCCGATTCTACTAGGTCACCTGAAATTAACTACACAAATATTCCGCGCGTTCCTATCTTCAAGCACCTAGCTCACTTACTCTGGCGGGGTCTATTCGTCTGTCCAACCAACATACACCCCGCTTCGGGGCTGGTGATGGGTGATCTGTATGTATGTCAATGCTTCCTCTTATTATCCGATTTTTCCGTGCCGAGACGGTCATTTCCGTTCCTTTCCCTCTTTTGGTACTCACATCGTACCTATATCCATTAGTGTGCACTGTACTCCGTCCTGCATCCACATTGTCAGATTATACTAAGACGAAACTACTTCAAGCTCCCTTGGCTCTCAGCTTCTTTGCTTAAGCTCGGTGTTCTCGGTCACACAATTCCGAATGTGGAGTTTGCGGGGACTGCGGGGGAAACATTAGACACATGTCTGTGGACTTTTCTGCTTGAAATAGAAGTTTCGTTGTCACTCAAGGTAGTAACTTTAAGAGTTTTGAATTGTCAGTATTATGGTAATTCGAACAACCTAAGGGGTAACACACAGGTGTGCGAGAAGGTTGCTCTTGCAGTGTCAAATATCGCTGACAATAGAAATCCATGCACTACTATAAGAACCAATAATCGTCAACAAACGTGTTGCACTCTAGACACTACCATATACCAGATTTTAAACTCCTTGCTTTTCTGTCTAACATATTCGGTGTTTACGAGCCGAACTTCAAGGAGAATTTCTGACAAGGTGCAATTGGTGCAAATTGAATTGTCCGACGATCATCACCTCACCTGCAAGATTCCTACCGCGTACTTTCATGACCGTTATTTCGATCAGCTAATATAAATTGCCTGTAAGCCAAGCCCAAGAGCCAGTCTCGTCTGAATACACTGTACTTGCCAGATCTTTATGACTAGCACAAATTAACCCGAAACAATGAGACCAGATGCTTGGCGAACTCTTTTGCTCATTGTAGCCCTGCCATTGGCAATGGCAAATAAACCTGCCGCATTCTTCCTTGCGGGGGATTCTACAACCGCCGCTCAATCTTCAGGAGGTGGGGGCTGGGGTGTTGGGTTTCTGAAAACTCTCACTGGTGGCGCGATTGGGACGGACCTTGGCTATAACGGAGCGACAACTGCATCGTTTGTGGCTGGTGGAGCCTGGGCAAATGTGATCGATGCTGTCACTAGGAACAAGGAGAGATATCAGCCATATGTGACAATTCAGGTTCGCATTACCCAACTGAATTACCAACACTTTAACATTATGTTGACTAACATCGAAGTAGTTTGGTCACAATGATCAGAAAAATACATCTGGTGTCACAATTACTAACTACACCACCAATCTAGCTACTCTTGCCACTGAAGTAAAGACAGCTGGAGGAATTCCGGTAAGCATAACCAGAAAGTTAAGGGCTAAACCTTATACGGACCTACGCTGATATCAGGACAGATCCTAGTGACCCCGTTATCCCGCCGCAACTTCAACTCTTCTGGACTGGTGATCGAGGATCTTGCAGAGCAGCGGAATATTACTATCGGCGTTGCCGAATCACTTGGAGTTGACTTTATTGACTTGAACGAAGCCAGCACTAAATATCTCGACGCGATAGGACAAACCGACTCTGCGACATACAACCGTATCTCAACTGACTATACGCATTTGAACCCCACTGGAAGTATAGTATTTGGGGATATGGTCAGCTGGCTGTTACTTACAACGACATCCCTGGGTAAGGATCTTCGTGGATATACGGTTCCATCGCCTCAAGTTATCAAGGCGATTGCTAGCGGTACTTACATCTACCCCAGCGCATAAGCTACTTAAGATATTCATATTCAATATGCCGAAGATAATTTGACTGAATTTTGAAGTCACACCGCGACGAGATGTAAAGTAAGCGTATAGAACTTTAAACAAGCATACAGCTAGATATAGCATTAGTAGAGATTTCCCTCCTCTACCGTGTCAATCCCTGGGCCTGTTTTCGTACCAATCTTGGGGTTATTAGGGTATGGGAATTCACGTGACCGTAAAGACTGTTTTGGGCAATGCTACCTAGGGACGCAATGATCATTAGCAGCTAGTTTTACGAAATAATTCTAGCAACTCGTAAAAAAGTCCAAGGGTGAAGCATTTTTCAATGTGACTGTAGCTTTAGATTCTAACATTTGAAGTCACTTGTATTATGCCTATTCGAATCAAGCTCTCCAAGAGTCATGCCTTCACTATAGACACAATCCGCAAGATAGAAATGCTTCAATGATTGCTCTTACAGCTGCTTAGAGGGGCATATGTGGACAAATGCAAATTTTTTACACAAGATAGTTAAACAGTTCCAAAGTTCGCCCTCTCAGGGGCATGCCTAATTTTCCGTTCTGGCTGATGTTATTGAATCTCTATGTATCTATCTAGGTGATGCCTTAGTTTTGGAAAAGGGATTCCATCCAAGCTTAGACGCTACCAGTGGCTGTCACATGTATCATTGTTTCCCTACGACGATACTCGAGTCCATGTAAGATTATCTCTCGGAAGGTGAGTCCTAAGTCCACGTATTAACATAAATCCGGAGCTATTAGCGGAAATCCTGGTCAAGTAATACCTCAATAGTCTCAAATTGAAACCCTCCAACAACATCTTATCTTCTGTGAGGGTTGCTAGACGTGACTGCACGTTTCCAACCCAGTTTAGATGAGAGCTAACTTGTACGAAGTGTCTGTCAAGATACCTTAAGAATTTGGACCAAAAGGTAATATGGCAGGTGTGTTGGATCATCCCCTAGGGCGACTCGATAATCTATTAGTGACCACCCTCCGATAAGATGTTGCACCGCCATTCGGCCGTGGGCTTGAAGTCGAGTTTCTTAAGCGATTTTGATCTGCATAAACCTTGTCCGATGGATAACTTCGGAACAATTCCAGCACTAGTTTGATGGCTAACAAACTGGTAACGTAGTCTAATCCGTAATTGTTCTATAAACCACTAAATATATGTCACCGCTGTCGGTTGCGAGGCTATGTAGTTTGTGATGTCTAACATAACGAAGATATGACTGAAACTCCCAAACACGTCATTGATGGTATATCAAGAGAAGAATAATTCTTCCAACGGGTCTAGACTGGAGCTTCGATTCACGCAATTTGGCGCCGATTTTACCAAGAGAAACCGCATGCTCCTGTAGTATACAAATTACTAGAATAAACCTGATTAAAGACCTAAACGATGGGGCAATTGAGAAATTTCGTTTGTAAACGCAAGGAAAGCTGCAAGTGATTGGTGGGCGGTGCTGGAATTGGACGATTTGAAACAACAACAACCGCCTCCACCTCAACCTCCACCTTGAAACATCCAGCAACCCACAATTCAATCTATCGAGAAGCATCTTCGTGAAAATTTTGATGCAATTCATCATATGAAAATGACCGCAACAGCGACTGCCGTTCCTATCTCAATACAAAATTATCAAGAAGGGCGCCGTTACATAAAAAAGGACCAGTTATTATACGCCTGCCCATCACCTATCGATATTCTGAGTCTATCCCCCAGTCAAGAAGTGATTACCGTTCTGAGTAAACAGTTTGGCAGGCTTGTTTTTGAGCATGATATTTCGTATGTGACCAAGTCTGGATACGGAGTACGACCGGTTGAGGCTGAAGCAGAGGCTCGTCTCTCAACACACCTCTGTTCCCGTGCCTGAGGTACTGTTCAAAAGTTTCGACCCCGATTACGGAAATATCAATATGACACTCATTCCGGGGATGCCTTTGGAAAAGAAGTGGGACAAGCTGGACGAGGAGACTAAGAGATCTGTCTGTCGTCAAACATGGGACTTGATTCTGGAGATACGGACAATCCAACCGCCTGTGGAGCTGAAGGGCCTTTTCCAAAGTGCCGCTGATGGCTCTCAGACGAGAGATCCATTGCTCGAGGATTTACAAGAACCTGCCCGACCTCTGACGAGTGACTCAGAATTGCGAGATCGTATATACGAGCGCTATCTCCACTTTGGGCGTCGTCGATTCGAGTCTCAATTACCTGACATGCTGCCGCGATCCGACTCTTCTGTGTTTACACACGCTGATATAGCACCTCGCAATATCATGGTTGATGAGCAAAGTAAGATCACGGGGATTTTAGATTGGGAGTATGCCGGTTGGTACCCGGATTACTGGGAGTACGCGCAGATTATGCGGCCTGCTTTTCAGGGAGATTGGTCAATGTGGATGGATCGGACAGCACCGCAAACTTGGGATCTCAGTGGGATAAATGCTGCTAGGCGGGTATTATTTTGATATCATGGATGCGTTTCATTGATTGTTGTATCCTAGAAGTAACCAGGCGGACCAATGGTGGCACATAGTTGCTTGTTTACTTTATATGCCCACATGCACGCACACGCATATATAATTATAATTATTATTCTTCTTCAGGCCATAAAACTCTTTAGCTCGAGTTCCTGCTGCTATTAATTTGTTTTCACTTCTTGTATCCGGCTGCAGACATGGCCGGTTAGCAATAGCGTGGACAAAAAGCCGTTCAGTGATAAGACAACCTTGGAAGGACAGTGCACCGAATATCCTACGAACCCAGTCCTTATTTACTTATAAGCTACAACTCAACACAACTAGAAGTGACTGGTAAGACTTCCCAGTTATGAAGTGGTCTATTCATGTGAAAGCCTTCGCTCTCTATGCAGGTTCCAGTCTGGCCTCGACTCGATGTGAGCATGCGGATATATGCATTATTTGATGTACAAAGCACCAAATCGGGTGATCGAAAAATATTCGCCATGTCAGCTGATCTGAGTCATCACGCGATGGTACCTCTGACTCCGGAGTCGGCTGACTGTTCATTAATAATTTAATTCATGAATCATGATTTATGGATTTCTTTCGAATCATCAGAAATACCAATGTTACGCTAGGTTTTTCGGAGGATGAAACGATATTTGGCTCTTTCGGTATAAAAGTGATCTGCGGTACTGGTATAGCTACCAAGACGCCTACGTAGTTAATTTCGAGTAAATTGACGCATGTATGTAACTTACGATATACTTTCACCTTCATCGATTTACCGCGGTGGCGTTCATGGCGTTGCTCCGTTGAAACAGCCCAAAGTAACCTTGTTTCTACTACCTGAGTACTCTGAATGAAATATTGATGTACATTTGCTACCATACCACCTGCCACGCCAGAGGTCTAATTAACCATCGAGGGTTTGCGTGGTCTAAAATTTTGACGCATCTGAGCGCGCCAATAGTGTAGGCATACCAGTTGACATGTATACCTAAGTATTTTTTGGTTGGTAACCCCATTACTGTACCCTTGCAGTTTCTCTCTGTCAAAATACATGGAGTATTAGATTTCTAAGCATTTAGCAATTTCAATAGTCAAATTTTGAGGCTTGATCTAGCCGTCTGAGGACCAGTGCTTACGCACTTCAGGCTCTGAGTGTAAGTATGATTAGCAGGATTATTCTCCGAGCCAACATTAGCCAACCTTAGCCAACATTCACGACATGGACACATGTTTTTCACTCGTTGAATTTGGGAGAGTGATCTTCATCAACCAATATACTAGCGCTCTATATTATTTCGTTATTCTAGAACCTGATTCGTAGATACAGTCAAGAAAACCTTCAGCGTAGGATCGTCTGAAAGCTTTGTTCTCCGCCAACGGTTTTTTGCCGGATCTACAGGCTTACTCTCTCATGTCTACTGCAAGGCCTTGCGGGGTAGCACATTTATCGAAGATTAAGAACGCATGGATATAGATTAAAAGACGCAGATCCTTGCTAACATGACTGGTCCGAACTTGATTTATGACCCGACCCGCAAGTAATAGCTGTAAAAGTATGTGCTACAAGGCCTACAATCCTACAAGATAACTAAGAGCACTATTAGGGTAACTATGTCGATACCTAGATCCACCCCTTGCGTCCCCGCATACAGGGAGTCGATATGCAGACCACGTAGAGATGTTTACATACCTCATACTAACTCGTAGTGTAATTTTTGCACCTACAGTACTGAGATGTATGTGGTTCATTTCCCTCCGAATCGTGACTAACCGGTGGTACATACATACGCCGGTTGTCCGGCTTGACCGCTGATACAAAATCCCTCTCCACAGATTTCATTCCTGGTTATTAGAATACTGGTCCCTCTACGTAGTAGTATCGTCCATTTCCCGCTATTTGCTGGTTCATAGAAACTCAGATTCTTGTGTTTGTGCTTGTGCTCGGCTAATGCATAGGATGATCACCCCTCTTGCACCAGTGATACCTCGATGCTGCAGAGTATAAAGCTAGTCAACATCCCCCTCTGTCACGCTGGCATTTTATCTAGTTTTCCTTTTCAAGGGTTCAAGCTTGTACTCCGTTGCAGTTTTGCCAGTTTTCGATATCGAGGTACGTATTCTTTTATATTCACCTTCAAGCAGCTCCTGATTTTCGTTGCATTTATTGCTCGCGTGGTTACACAAGTTGTTCATCAACAACGTGGCGAGTCACATTCCATATCCTGATGCCAAGAGCAAGACGATCTGGTCGATTGTCTACTGCTCAGAGTTATGTACACCCGGGGAACTGTTTATCTTTCTGTATCATCACCAGGTACCGTACCTGCCCATCTTGCTCCACCCGATGGCACCCACCATTCCCTACTCATATCCCTCCCCTTCACCCTGGCTAGGCACTGGCCAGAAAGATCTGGCCACTACCTAATCTGCTTAAGAATGTTTTTATTCGCCATTCAGGCTAAACTTTTTTTGATCAAAATTTTTGAGCTTCGTTCCCCAGAACCGAAAGAAAGTTCTACTTCCGAACACAGGCATTCTGCACTTACCTCATATGGATCATTTGCCTATGTTTATCTAACACATAATCTTATATAGGGCCTATAAGTAGCTGGATAATTAAATCCGAGAGGAACCTTAACTCTAGGTCTCTTTGACGGTCGTTGTCGGAATTGACAAGGTACATTTTGTACCCAGTACAACAAAATGACACCGCTTTTCCTGGTGTCGTTACTCCTGGCTGCATTGCCATCTATTAGGGCCGAATCAACTTTCTCTCCAGCTCGTCCACCGGCTCAGCCACTCGCTGTCAAGTCTCCATACTTGAGTGCATGGCAGACTGCTGGAAGCGATGGCGGTAATGGCGGTTACCTTGCCGGTCAATGGCCGTCATTTTGGCCGTGAGTCACTCTTGAAAAAAGTCAAGAAAATTTGGAATCCTACTTCTTTGACTAACTTGCCTTTTATTCAGTGGACAGACTCTGGGCTGGACTGGCCTGATCAGAGTTGATGGCACCGCCTACAGTTGGATGGGAGATCCAGCCGATGTCTCGTTTGTGAACCAGACTTCTTACACATACACAAGTACATCTAGCATCTATGTGCAAACTGTGGAGGATAAAGTGCAGATAACAGTTACTTTCCTGTCTCCTATAACCCCTGATGATTTCCTACGACAGTCACTCATCTTTTCATATGTTAATGTGGAGGTTGTGTCTTTGGATGACCGCGAGCATGATGTTCAACTGTACACGGATATTTCTGCTGGTAAGTCAAATCCTTCCAGCTTGTTCTCATTTTGAAAATAGCCAGCGCTAAACCGATGATCACATAGAATGGGTTTCCGGTGACCGAAGCACTGTTGCGCAATGGGACTACGGCACCAGTGGAGACTTGTCATATCACAAAGTCTACCGTCAGACGCAACTAGCATTTTCCGAAGTCAGCGATCAGACTGAGTACGGAAACTGGTGGTATGCCACCACCTCGGATACAGGCTATACCTACGAAGCCGGCATCGACGTTAATGTTCGAGGCCAGTTCATTAACAATGGCACTCTGACCAACACCGTGGACACCAACTACCGTGCTATCCAAGAAAATTGGCCTGTTTTTGCGCATACATTTGACTTGGGACGCGTGGGAACCAGATCAGTCAGCCGTTTGTTCACTATTGGTCTCACCCAAGAAGAAGCTATTCAATTTGATGGTGCAGACGGCGTTGTTCCCTTACCTTCATTATGGCTCCAGTACTTCTCCGACGAAGTCTCCGCCTTATCTTTCTTTCATCATGATTACGAATTTGCCAGCTCACTATCGGCTGACTTAGATGACAAGGTGCAGTCGGATGCATCGGCGATTAGTGCGGACTATGCTATTCTTGCAACTTTGGGTCTCCGGCAGTCCTTCGGCGCGACCCAGCTCGTCGGCACTAATGAAACACAGTACCTTTTCCTCAAAGAAATATCTTCTGACGGCAACATTAACACTGTCGACGTGGTCTTCCCAGCTCATCCTGCCTACCTCTATACCAACCCGACCTTGTTGAAACTTGTCATGGCTCCGCTATTTGAGAATCAGGAAGCTGGACAATATCCCAACCGGTGGTCGATGCACGATATTGGAAGTCATTATCCCAACGCTACCGGTCACACCGACGGCAATGATGAGCAGATGCCTCTGGAGGAGTGCGGTAACATGCTGATTATGTCACTTGCTTATTACCTGGCTTCTAATGACCTGGATTTCCTAAACACAAACTATAAGCTTCTCGATCAGTGGACGCAATTTTTGGTTGACGAAGCTCTCTACCCGGCCAACCAGATTTCCACCGATGACTTTGCGGGTTCGCTTGCGTGAGTAATCTCTCTTCTTAAAACGGTGGTGGATAAGAACTATCAGCTAACCATATTTTACTCGCAATAGGAACCAAACGAACTTGGCTCTCAAGGGAATGATCGGTATCAAGGCCATGTCCGTCATTGCTAATGCTACCGGCAACCTTGCCAGTGCATCAAACTACAGCTCTATCGCCAGCGACTACATCACCCAATGGCAAACTTTAGGAATCAACAGCGCTGCAGATCCACCCCATAGTACCCTTTCCTATGGCTCCAATGATTCTTGGGGTCTTTTGTACAACTTGTTTGGTGACAAGGAACTTGGATTGAACCTTGTCCCTGAATCTGTCTATGAGATGCAGAGCAACTTCTACCCGACTGTGAATGGCGCGTATGGAGTGCCGCTTGATACTCGTCACACTTACACCAAAGGTGCGCATATGCCCTCCTTTACTCAGCATTTTACAAAGGTCAATTACTAACCTCGTGTATAGGTGACTGGGAAGCATGGGCAGCGTCAATTGCAAGCGAGTCCACCCGGGACATGTTCTACTCCGATCTCGCAAACTGGATCAACGTAACTCCAACCAATCGTGCTCTCACCGATCTCTACGACACTGTTACCGGTGACTACCCCGGTATTTACTTTATCAACCGACCTGTTGTCGGTGGCGTGTTCGCTCAGCTTGTTCTGGAAATGGGCCTTTCCCCATAGATAGAGTCGTCCTATATTTTCGTTTATCTTCTATACATTTATACATTGAATTGAATATATGTCTCTTTTGAGAGAATTCAACAATTACATGTACATAGGAACGTTTCCCATCATGCTCTCAAATAATGGATTCCTGAATTGTACAGCAAATGTCATCTAGGTGCCGGTAATCAAATAATGCGCAACGAAGTACTTAGTCATATTTTCGATGCTGCTTCAATTGATCAAGGAAAGGAAGCACCGGTAAAACCAAAAGATAAAAATCGGTTGTTCGCCATTCAATCGAACGTTGTTATGAACAAATCAGAACCAATTAGCAAAGAATCCAATTTCTTTTGTAACATTCTACAAGTTGCAAAATTCCCACCTTTTTTTTCCATCAAGTGACTTTATTTCATCTGGGAGAATGCCAGACTGAAGCCTCAACTTCATTCTTCAGAAATTATCTGATCATCTGGAAGTACTGTGTTCGATCCACAGAAGTCACAAGGTTACATTTTTTTTTTTTCTTACTTCTTCTTCTTTTGATGCCATTTTTAAGCCCCTTAGGAGATACTATTTCCTCAGGTACAATCCAGCCCAGACTGAGTCCTCGAATCCACCACCTAATATCCTTCATTCTTCTTTGAAACCTAACTATTCACATACCAACCATCATGTCAGGTGTGTCGTGTCTTAGTGTTACCAATTCCTATTACCCAAAACTTCACCAATAGTGGTCCTCTGCTCGCATTTAAATATCGGGGGGAAAAATCCTTGCATGCGAGTGCGAACGTTTTTGCAGACCTCTCTCACTTAGGGCTTTTGGCTGTGTCCGAAATAATTCCAAATTTGGAAGGAACGGTTAGGTAGCCCTAATCGAAACTTTAATTTCATGACAAAGACATCGCAATACTATTGAAGATCTGCCCCGGTGGAAATCTAGAGCTCATGGGACTGGATTTTAGCTCAGAAGAATTTCAAAGTGTGGCAAATACTTGAACATACTAGGTACATGATCCAGACATTGGAGAGTATGCCTTAGTTCAGCCACAGGAATGCATTGGCATTCCTCGGAGACTGGCCTTTCTCCACGGTACACGACCTCAAGAACATTCCTGCATAATCCAAGCCTCTGTCCAACTTAATTGCCAGTGGGTATTGGAACAGTTTCGCTGAATCATGCATACTGTAACGGTAGCACGTAAAGTGGCAATATAGAGAAATCCAATTATTGCCAGTGAGGCTTTCCCAAGGTTCTATTGTCAACAGCCAAAAGTAGTAGGTTGTTCTACAAAATACCTAAATCAATCAGCCGTAAAACTACTATCTACAATCAAGAATTGGAGTGTAGCGAATAGGACTGTACATTCCTACAGTAGGCTGGCCCGGCCAGATGCCCTGGAAGCTGAACAGGCAGTAGTTCACTTCCCAGCCACATGGAATTGATCCAGACGAATCAAGATTTTCATTAAATCTCCTCAATCACATTTATTATGGTCTGATCAGCAAGAAGCAAGTACATTGATGGACAAAAGACCTGCCGGCTAGACGTCATTTACCGTGGCTCTTCAACTAAGACCAGGAAATTGTCGCGCGCTTGTACACCTAGAATTAGAGAATGTACGCTCGAGACTCGTCGAGTAAGCGTGTATCAATTAATACACTGCACAGAGCATATGTACTATATAAAAGGCACTGTTCCTAAGCCATGCCTCCCTCTAGAAAGGTGTTGTTACCTTATCAGTACCTAACAGAATTGAGAAATCCATCAGACCTCGGCGATCAATCCGTGCCCTAGTGAAGTGCTGTTAATCGAGACGCCTACATCGAAACATCTCTGCCAATAACTAAGGCTAGATATATAACTTATAACATCCAAAATGAAGTTAACCACCCTCCACGCTACCTTATTCACACTCTCTGCATCCCTCGCCCTCGCCGCAAATTCCACCGAAACGGCCACTGCCACCTTCGACACAGCCTACGACGACACAAACCTCTCCCTATCAACAGTAACCTGCTCCAATGGCGAAAACGGCCTCGTCACAAAAGGTTACGAAACCATCGGCGACCTGCCCACCCAAGATGTTGCGGGTTCTTTGACCATCAAGGGCTGGAATGATGCCAACTGTGGCGCTTGCTACTCGTTATCGTACAAGAATGAGACTGTCTATGTTGTGGCCATTGATGCTGCGATTGGGGAGTTTAATGTTGCGCAGAAGGTTTTGGATAAGTTGACTCATGGGCATGCGCAGGAATTTGGGAGCGTGACGGTCGATTATGAGGAGGTTGATGGTTCGAAGTGTGGATTTTAAGATTGAAAATGGAAGAAGAGAATGGAAGAATTTCTTATGATTGTTTGGAGTTCAATATCCTGTCTATCAGCTTTATACGTATACGACATCAAAAGCTAGAACAAACTGAAAAAATGATGAAATCCCACAAGATGCCGAAAAAACGTGCGATTCTGTCTTGCTTGAAATGAAACCGAAGTAAACGCCTAAAGATCGCTACGCCTGGTATTACACATGCATTTTTATCAAATCACTTTTTCCATCCTTCCACCTTCTTCCTTCTCTTTTCAAAGTTTTGACCGACGGCTGCAATACCATCACCTCTCGGCCCATCCTCTGTAAATGCTCGCTTCCGACTCTTCTCCAGCGCTCCAGCCCTTGAGCTACCGGCCGATCTCTTGGTAAGTCTAGCAATTCTATCCGCACCTTCGCCCAAAGAACGGAAATCTTCGCCTCCAAATCCACCTGCACGAGGACCTTCGGCCGCTTTTCTCTTTGCGCGTTCCTTTTTGCTTTCCTTGGGCAAGCGCACAAAGTTGGTTTCTTCGTATGTACGACGCTCAGCCTCACGGGCACGGTCTTGTTGCGACATGACTTGTCGTCCGCCACGCTGAATTGTGCTTCCAATACTGGGTTCGGCCATTGGTGCCGCTGACATCTCTGCGGAAACGAATTCGTCAATGACGCCCGACTTCTTAGGCCGGCGATCACGATCACGGTCACGACTCTCGGTCGTCGGCAGGGCGGTTGGCTTGATCCTGGGCGGTCGATAGATTCCATCTGATGGTTGTTCTTTCGTATCTCTCGATGTAGTCTTGGCTTCTTTATCGGCTTTCGGTACATCCTTCGAGAACGCGGTAACGTTCGGTCGGTAGGCCATTTCGTCAATCTCCTCATCCTCGCTATCTTCCTCTTCATCTTCGTCTTCGGAAACGTCTTCAGAATTATCACTATCATCTCCGCTCTTGTTTTTAATTTTCTTCCCTGCTGTGGCTGGGGTCTTGTTCGCCCGCTCTGCATCCTCCGCTGCTTTGACAACCTTGCCAATCTGATATTTCAATCTGCCCTCGAGGGGCTTAACACCTCTTTCGAGATATACCCTCAATTCCGTCAATTTCCTTGTAATATCCTCCAATGAGACTTCGCCCTGGCCGTCACTCTTTCCGCGTCCTCGAAGCTGAAAAAGAACCAGAAAAACGAGATTCTGCAAGTACGAAAGTAGTAATTCGGCCTTTGTGTCTAGCAGCGAAATGCCATCTGAAGGAGGTAGAATTGTAGGACTCGTCGTTTTGTCTTCGGATTCGGTCGATGACGGTAACGAAGTGGACGCGGTGTTCAAGCATGCTGTTAAGGTGTCAAGGATCGATGATAGATTATCGACAGAAGAGGCATTCTGATCGTTTTCGCCAACATCTGGCGCCGCCGCAGTAATTGCGACCATCGTTGTGGCTGATTGTGAAACGTGGCTGTTTTTCGAGGTGAAGTTGTCGCATTTTTTATCGAAACAAAATTTGGTCTCGCGGTGGAGCCACGCCTTATCGGGCTTATCATCACGTGCCGGCGCTCACTGTGGGGCTTTTTCATACTTTGACCAATGAAAGCCACTGAGTAATGGCAGACGCTGATTTAGCCGTAAGTGAAGCTTTTCGTTTGGTTGATCCTCATATTCTTGATAATTTTGTTGTAGTGTATGGTCCTAGCCATCTTTGGCAGTCCGACATGGTACTTTTCATGTGCATCAATAGAGTTTGAGTAAAAATCCTAAACATGGATCTCAAATAAGTCTATACCACTTTTTAGGAACATTATGCTCCAAAAATGAAACGAATCTTGAGTATCTTTTCGCTTATGCAATGTTGTCAATCCAGACAAGAACAAAAGTCCTCCCAAATATATACAAACGTTGCATCTATGAGATGACTCTATGCTACCGCTCGATCCACCGAAATGTCCTCCCCTGACGGCCGATGTAAATCCTGCACCTGCTCAACAGAATGCGGATGTTTTGTCATCGATCTATTATCTTCCAACTCGTGCCAGCCTTGTGAATATCTGCTTTTTGCGGAGTCTGGAGTGGACTCATGCACACTTCCATCCAAGCGTCTGTCTCGTACACGGCCAAACTTCATGTTAACAATGCTCGAGAGCGTAGATGTCCGGCCCGTAGTAGTGTTATTTCGTCTCAGCTTGTCCCTAAGATGCCGGAAGAATTTGGGAAGTATGGGAAAGCAGGCAACCGCAAACGCCGAGGTCGCTTCTGGCAAGGTCCAAATACCCGTCAGAAATGCGTGGTATGTGTAGTTGTTGGAATCCCAAAGGACGCGAATCGAGGATTGGAGGCGTAGAGCGGAAGATATGCAAGCACTGAATTTCGATGTTATAATCAGAGCAGGCTCGCCACACAAAAAAGCGAGTTTAACTCACAAGATCGCAATGAAGAACAATATCGATATGAATGCCTTTTGTTTTGACCCCATTTGAAGTTTCCATATGCAGATTTGTGGTAGTATCAAGATAACGATGTCGGATGCCAAGTTGATGCAAGCTGCCACAACAGTGAGTTTAAGGAAATCGACTGGACAAGAACCCTCGGTAATCAACAAGTTCCACGCTTTCGGGATAGGGTGACATCTAAAAATTTCCACAAAGACTTCGGTGATATAAAACAGGATGTTCGTCCAGAGTAATCCGTGAAAGGCCCAGTACATTTTTCGATTAACTCTTGCTGGGGCGAATAGCTCGATGTACTGTAGTATAATTGCGAATTTGACGAAGAACATGAGGAATCTATTCAGAATCGAAGCTATGTAGGTGTACTAAGCGGATTGTTAATTTTGTCTATGCGCAAACTTACCAATATTTCAAAATGTAGATGGAAGATACTCACATATAGCACCCTGAAGAGTTTATCGACTTGCATATTCCACTTGTCGAGGCCTGGAGATATCTCTACGTATAGGCTCAGGGAGACAGTATATCCGATAAACATTCCCTGGGACCGCTGATGAGATTTTGGGACCATAAAGTCCATATAGGTATGTTCTTACCCATCCGAGAACAATAAAGACTGGATTAAGACTGTTAGCAGGCGCCGTGTCCAGTAGCTAAGGTCAAGCACATACTGTCCTCTAGCGTAAACCGACGTACAAGGTAAAACCTCGTGTAAACGCGAATAAAAAATAAAACAGTGCATACAACATTGCAGGCAGTTAGAATAGCAATTGACTCCGTTCTATGATTTGGTGGCTTGTCAAAATCTGCCGTTACACCTGGAGGGGTTTGCGCCGCTGGACTTTGGAGGATTCCCTCAGTCGAACTCATTTTGACGTAAATATAAACAAGTTGGAGTTGAAGCTGATGGCGTTCGGCTATAAAAAGATCAACCGGTCATTAATAAGAGGGAGTCGCTTCACATATACATATATTGACCCCAGGTTGCGATTATATGAATACCAAGACAGTCATCCATGGGTCGGTGATATAAAATGCCATGAATTAATCAATTGATCTCTTGTGCAACGCCACTGTAGCATGGACTATAAACTAATTGCAACAAAGAATTGCCTAAGTAAACTCTGTCAACACTTATCTTTTGGAACATTACGCGTATTGAAGAATTGTAAAGTTGGCATCTTGAACCAGGAGACAGTACCCAGATTATGTCACATTCATCTTTCCTGGGGAAGTTGTCTTCTATATTACGCAGATCGCAACTCAGACCACCCAGAAAGATCAGATTTAAACAAGACTATTGTTACCTGATGACCGATGATCATACCTTGATCCCTCCTTAGTATCTGTTTATTGGTTCTTTCTTTGTTTTGTTATCCTTTGTTTTCTTTCTTTCGGCGACGTCGAATGCAGTATAGCGGAACTTTACACCAAGTAACTGAGTCACTAGGTCCTGTCAAGTCCATTGTCCTTAGTCAGTATTTCCTTACTAAACAAAATCGAGTCTGGGACATGACATCCTCGGTAAATCACCCGGTGGTCCGCGAAATGAGCACGATTGAACACAATGCGCACGGTGCAGGATAAGATAGTCTCTGATCGATCTCACAGTTGGTGTGTTATGATTGCCGAAGAGATATGGCATAAGTATTCTACCTATAATTATCCCCTTTGTGCTCGGCCTTTGTCTTTCCCGTAGTTTTCCTATGCTGTGCCAATCAGCTTGACCTCCGTATTGGTCACAACGAGTCTAGGACATCTATTCTAGATTCTGATATCACACTCAAGTACCCCACACATGAATGGTAGACCCAGATCTTGAAGCCATGGCCTATTATGATATCCACTTGGTATTGGGCGCTGAATAGGAAAAGCTTATAATTTCGATATGAAGATTCGTCCGTATAATGTTGAGATCATTTCGAAGCTAGTGCCAGATTCATTTGATACTTGCAACATGCTCAACATGCTTATTACTACAATCCGGACAGCAATGCACAAACGGAATAACGATGACTCTCAAGAGGAGAGAGGAGGGAGAGAGGAGAGATGTAGAAATAGAGTTGATATAGACGAGTGGATGGCACTAATCTATATCCGGACTAGCGGCTTTTGAATCACGTGCAGGCAGCTGTTGATAGTGGACACGCTGCAGATGGAACTTGCGGCGCAGCTCAGCTTCGGCCGATGAGACATTTTGCTTCTACAATCATTGTGACAAGAGCCGAAATAGATACCTAGTTTATTCATCAACTTTCCATCTCGCATAAAATTTCCTTCGCTTTGGTACTCGCCTCGCAAGGTACTGGGCTAGCTCGGTGAGTCGTTGCATCGATCCAGTCTTCCGGAAACATCAAACGAGCGAGCCTGAATTGGCAAGCTCGAATCCTTGGCCTCATTTGACTAATTTCATATCAAATTTCAGTAACCACATAACAAGATGCCGTCGTCGAGGCGGACATTGCTTCTGTCCTCGTTACTCCTATTATCATCCAGGACATCGGCATTCTACCTCCCCGGTGTCGCGCCGACTTCATACGATGAAGGCCAATCAGTACCGCTATATGTGAATCATCTCACACCCGGAATCGCCAGGCAAGATGATCAATTACACGCCGTGCTGTCGTACGATTACTACAACCCCATATTCCATTTCTGCCAGCCCAAGGATGGACCGGTAGATGTCCGCGAGTCGTTAGGCAGCATCATATTTGGAGATCGAATTCGCACATCGCCGTTTGAGTTGCACATGGCAAAGAATGAAACTTGCAAAGCTGTTTGTGGTGAGGTGGAGTTTGGGCCGCGGGATGCGCGGTTCACGAACAATCGCATTGCTCAGGGGTATAACATCAACTGGTTGGTGGACGGGTTACCGGCTGCCATGTTGAATCTCGATCCTATCACCAACGCAGAGTTTTACAATCCGGGCTTTCTTATGGGCTATGTTGACGAAGATGGACAGTCTTTTCTCAACAACCATTTCGATATTATCATTGACTACCACAAAGTCGGCCTCGCGACGCAAGACAAGTACAGGGTAGTCGGCGTGCTAGTTCAACCGGACACTCGCGGCGACTCTTTCATTGACGGCAATAACCAAGTTGACTGCGGCGAGTCAGGTGGCCCGATGATCCTGAGTGAGGAGAACCAGACTAAGGTTGTTTGGACATATAGTGTTTACTGGAGAGAATCAAACACTGCATGGGCAACTCGATGGGATAAGTACCTCCATGTTTTCGACCCTAAGATACACTGGTTTTCTCTCATCAATTCGTCTGTTTTCGTGGTTTTCCTAGTCGGTATGGTCAGCATGATTCTCATCCGCGCATTGAGAAAGGATATCGCTCGATACAACCGACTTGATCAAATCAACCTGGATGATTTGAACGGTACCTCTGTCGTGGAGGATGGAATTCAGGAAGATTCGGGCTGGAAACTTGTTCACGGAGACGTCTTCCGCTGTCCGAAAAGTCCCCTGCTTCTTAGTGTTTTACTTGGAAACGGAGCTCAATTGTTTGTCATGACTGGTGTGACTGTTGCCTTTGCGCTCTTTGGCCTGCTTTCTCCATCCAACCGAGGTTTCCTTGGCACTACAGTCGTCATTCTATACACATTATTCGGCTTTATTGGAGGTTACGTTTCGTCACGCGCGTATAAGTCATTTGGTGGTGAAGCCTGGAAGCGCAATATCGTCATGACTCCTCTTTTGACCCCAGGTATTGTCTTTTCCTGGTTCTTCTTACTGAATCTGTTCGTTTGGGCCAAGGGCTCGAGCGGCGCTGTGCCCTTTACTACCATGCTTGCTGTGGTTGCTATTTGGTTTGTGATCAGTCTTCCGCTGAGCTTTGTGGGTAGTTGGATTGGATTCAAGTCTCAAGTAAGTACTTGCCGAAACGTAGAGCTCTGTATCAGTTGCTTACATAGAATGATAGGCTTTCGAAGCTCCCACCAAAACAAACCAGATTCCCCGACAAATCCCACCAGCAGTTGGAACTCTTCGTCCAATCCCCTCGCTCCTTCTCACTGGTATTCTACCATTCGGCGCCATCTTTGTCGAACTCTACTTTATCATGAACTCTCTCTGGACGAGCAAGATCTACTACATGTTCGGATTCTTGTTTCTCTGCTACGGCCTGATGGTAATCACGACTGCCGCCACCACCATCTTGCTCGTATACTTTATGCTCTGTGCTGAAGATTACCGCTGGTCATGGCGAGCCTTTGGCGGCGCCGGTATGACTGGTTTCTATGTATTTGTGAACGCACTCATTTTCTGGGCTACCCGAGTCAGCTTTGGAGGATTGACTGGAGCTGTGTTGTATGTTGGATATTCGGCCTTGATTGGTTTCTTGGTCTTTATTCTTACTGGTGAGTCATTCGATTTTATCTTCTGTTCACACTTGTTTTTACTGACAAAATATATAGGCACAATCGGCTTTTTCGCCAGCTGGGTATTTGTCCGCAAGATATACTCATCCATCAAGGTGGATTAATCTACCCGCAAGAAGCAGGAGGAAGACATACGAGGAGTCGAACAAAATCATAATATATGCGATGTCTTTTTGTATGATTATTCTAAGTAGACATTCGCATCAGCGGCATGCCCAGTTCAGTCCGAAGCATAGGGAAACCATGGCAGCTTTGTATTATTCTACTTTCCATACCAGCCTTCTTTGCAGTTTGCGTGTTACTTTCTTCTTCTCATTTTATATATTACTACTCTACATGCTGTGTCTTGTTGTGTTGTTATGTTTGACTCGTTTGTGATTGATGGGTTTGATGGGACAGGCGTGTAAATAGTTCAGCTTATAGATAGCGCAAAAATGAACCTTATGATTGATGCAGCAGTGGCAGCTGAGCAACACACATATGCAGGTGACTTAGATACTTGTGCCCAAGGCCATTTATGTTATACGTTCCCGAGGTCCTCGTTATTTACGTAGTTGTTGATGTTCATTGTGGTGTATGAGCGACGGTGTACTAGAGCAACGGGTGCTTGGGTTTCGCAACTGGTCATTCTACTGCCTATAAATTCAATCCATCAGCAATTACAGTCCTCCGTCTAGAGACATGAAAAGGCGAATTAACGTGAGGCTGAGTCAGATTTTAGTTAGTATAGTACCTAGTGCTGCTATTAATCCGTACCTAATGCGGTATAGATGTCCGGTATAGATGGTCGTTTTTTGAGCTGAAGGCTATATATCCAATCCCTACCTCAAAGAAAGGTCTAAACATTTTCTCTCCTACATCACCAGAAATAACCACAAATAAGAAGAAAATGAAGCTCATCGTCGCAGGCGCAACAGGCTTCGTCGGCACAGAAGTAGTCCGTCAAGCTTTGTCGCACCCAGCAGTGACATCCGTGGTCGCGCTCGCACGACGCGCAACCCCAGTCCCTGCAAACGTTGGTCCAGATGCAAATGTATCAAAACTCAAGTCGACAATATGCGACGATTTTGACAATTATTCAGAGAGCGTAAAGGCTGATCTTGCCGGTGCTGATGCTTGTATATGGTACCTACAATCCACCAAGAGACCGCATAACCTAGATATATGCTAAGTTCACTTCTTGGACAGGCTCATAGCTATAACGCCATCTAAATCAAGAGCAATGCCATTTGAGCAGGTCGAGAAGATTTGTCTCGATTACACGGTCAATGGATTAAAGACGATGGCAGCGATAGGCAACAAACCGTTTCGCTTCATCTACACCAGCGGCGCCAAAGTGAACCGAGATCAGACCGTGAGGCCGTGGATTATGGGTGATTATGGAGTGTTACGAGTGAGTCTGTTCTGTTTCTCATCGTTGCGACATATGTATAGTTGGTGGTTGTTGATTGCATACGTCTAGAGCCGGGTTGAGAACCACGTCGTCGACTTTGCGAAACAGTCCGACAATAAAGATGTGCAAATATGTATTACACGGCCAGGCCTCATCTACGCGCCTGGCCATATGAGTACTTTGACAGTGGCCGCATCGACGATTATGCGCAGTTTGATCGGGTTACCGCGCGTGGAGCTCGATGAGATTGCGGCGACGTTGCTGGATCAGGCGGTCAATGGTATCGAGAAGGAGACGCTGTTGAACGAGGATTTGGTGCGAATTGGGCGGAAGTTGGCAAGCTCATAGCAGTGTAGTAATTGTAGTTCTTGTTGTTGAGAAAGAGTGAAGAGAAGGAGAGCAGAGGAAGGAGGAAGAATGTATAGCCGCCAAGCGTGGCGCAGCAAATCTGGAAGGTCCCCCGCGCTTATTGACATTCACAACGTCATGCACTTGATTCTCTATTATTCACTTGATCA
The DNA here is from genome assembly GCA_038993655.1 of Talaromyces verruculosus. NCBI lineage: Eukaryota > Fungi > Ascomycota > Eurotiomycetes > Eurotiales > Trichocomaceae > Talaromyces > Talaromyces verruculosus. Next base: position 57,514 of record JBBVQN010000065.1, read on the forward strand.
TTCATTTTGTTGAACATTCAATCTTTCAAGACAAGACAAGACAAGACTTTGCTAAGACTTACTTTCTCTTGACACACTAGCCTACTCCTCCCTAATCTGCCTGTTTCACTAGTCTCTGCCTACAAGGCTACTGCTTCCTACCCCACGCTCCTCCGACACCAGCGCCAAATTCGGCTCCCCAAGGCTCTCGATCTCTCGACACGACACTTCAGAGAAGGAGATCGACAATCTGCAGTCTGTGCTTGTTCCTTTCAGGTCACTTTTCCACACCAAACCAACAGAAAAAGCAAGTCGGCGCCATGGGTCAAAAGTAAGACATTATTCTCTCCTCCGTCCCTGAAGGACTCCACATGCGACAGAGCCGGGGAAGCCGGGATGCACTTATTACTCAGCACGTGTCTTGATTGTCGCCATGCAGCGAGTTATACTGCAGTCGCTATTGTCCATCAATTCCAATGGATGGAGTTGCGTGTAAGTGTATACGTTGCTGACACCGACGCCGCGCAGACAATCAAAGCTTTCCCCACAGCAGCTGGACGAGCTGGTCAAGGCCACCCATTTCGATAAGAAGGAGCTGCAACAATGGTATAAGGGTATATACCCAGTACCACCTCTAGCATTCATAATAACATGCTAATTATTTGAGTGGTGTAGGCTTCCTTAAAGACTGCCCCTCCGGCCACCTCAACAAGGAAGAGTTCCAAAAAATCTACCGCCAATTCTTCCCCTTTGGCGACCCATCCCCTTTCGCAAACTATGTCTTTCGCGTCTTCGACTCCGATAACAGCGGCACCATCGACTTTAAAGAGTTTATATGCGCATTATCCGTGACGTCGCGCGGCAAGATGGAGGATAAACTCGATTGGGCGTTTCAGTTGTACGATATTGATGGTGATGGGAAGATAAGTTATGATGAGATGTTGGCTATTGTGGAGGCTATATATAAAATGGTACCTTCCCCCATCTCACTCGAAGGGTTGATCGAAATCGAGATTACTGATGTGCGATTGGGTTAGGTCGGCTCAATGGTCAAACTCCCCGAAGACGAAGACACGCCCGAGAAACGAGTCAAGAAGATCTTTGGCATGATGGACAAGGACGAGAATGGAAGTCTGGATATGGAAGAATTCAAGGAGGGCAGCAAGAGGGACGAAACCATTGTCAGCGCTTTGTCGTTGTACGATGGATTGGTATAGCCTCCTCATTCTCTTGAATTCTTCTCAATTTTCTGTTTCATGTAACGCATCACGCTACCCCACGCATCTCCTTATGATATACTTCGCTCAATGTTGATGTTTATGATTGATTTCGTTGTTCATATTTGCTCTGTACTTGCATACTTTGTCCTTTTTATCTCGGTGTTGTTTTGGCGGTTGATTGACTGATTGATTGCATGCATTCTATTCCCTCCGAAATCTCATATCATATCTTTCTTCCGACTGACTCGTTAAACAAAACACTTTGTTGAGAATTGGTTAGTGTTGGCTGGAGAATGCATATGCATATACTATAGATAAATCAACGCATACCTTGATATCCTCACCTTCTTTCCTCTGAGTGCTCATAAATTGTACGTAGTAAATTATATTAAAACTAGTTCAGACTATAGCCTTAAAGATAGGGTGAAATAAAGAAAAGAGAGTACATAAAACATGAAGGTTTCAAATCTGTATATACTGACCATGTAAACTCCCAATTATAAAAAGACATCGGCCGTTACGACGCGATGAGAAAATCCTTCAATTTTATTTCGAGTCGAAGGTTCTACCAACCGAATGTTCGAGGGAGGCTACTTGCGTGCACGGAGAACAGATGTTAATGCTGCGCCAGAGATATGGGAATTTTGATGATCATCTCTCATGGAGTGGCAGCAAGAGATTCTCGGTGAAGTAAAGAGTGACTCTGCTTGTTCATGCAAGCATGGCACCCTTAAAAGTAAATCACTGACTACACCACAGATCATCTAACTATATCGCTAATTGCAGCAAATAATCCATCACACACATTCATGATAACCTACAGCTACCAGTGTTGACCTATTAAGTATTTCACCAAGCTAGCGCCATCCTGATTAGGTTTAGCACTGACCCTCAGTGCATGTGTGCCCTCGTCCTTAACCTTAAGTTCCCAATACGAATGAATCATCCTCTCCTGAGGCTCGGTCGGGGCCGTTTTTAAATTATCCTTGGAACAAGTCAATCAACAACTCCCTGCATAAGACCTATGTCGCCTGCAATTGACTTGGAGACAAGTCTCCGTAGATGAGTGCCCATCTTTGAGCTGAGCTGATCAAATGAGATGGCGCTGCTTCGCGAAATACCACCGGATGAGTCAATCATTTCAGCGCATGCGACAACTACAGCAGACAGAGAAAATGAGAATGAAAAGCGCAAAAACCAAGTAAAAAGAAATCGCAAACCACCACGTCAAAAACAACAACTACAAATCCACTGCCAGCATGCCCATGCTGGAAATGCACATGGAAACCCAGTCATAGACAAATCCCTCGTGACCCGCAGCACCTCAACGCAACACATCCAAATCTTCATAGATTACATAATGGTCGCCTGGCCGTGTTTGTTCACATGCACCGAAAAATCAACTCAAATCAACTGGGTCGCCTACGCCGTTTCCCGCGGCGCAGGCGAGGACGGCAATGCATTTGATCTTGGACTAAAGTCAATGACATGCTCCTTCATGGGCGCCGTGGCCAACGATCAGACGCTCATAAATGCGGGGAGACAGTTGTATGGGAAATCATTACGGTGTTTGGCGTCTAACCTTTCGAGACTGCAGCAGGCGCCGTCGAAGAGTGGTAAGAAATGCGTCGCAGGGGGAGGAGTAGGAGGAGGGGGATATGTGGATGAAGCTGTCCTGGCGGGTGCGGTGTTGCTGAGTGTTTATGAGATGCATCACGGCGCTTCGGCGGAGGCATGGCTGCACCATCACACGGGTATAATTGAGATGATGCGTCTTCGTGGCGCAGAGTCTCATACCATGACGGGCTTTGGAGGAGCGATATATATTGCTTATCGAGGGTTTTTTATTACGGCCTCGCTGCTTAAAGGGGAGGCTTGTCTATTGGAACAGCGCGAGTGGCAGGCTATGAGTGAACGGATTGAGGTAGAGAATGCGAGGAGGCCGGATTCGTCGGTGTTTACTGAGATTGCCGAACGCGCGTTTAGGGAGATGGTCAAACTTCCGGGGATGCTGAAGAGGGTTAAAGAGCTGTGGGAAATGCCGCCCGTAAATCAGTTTCTGGTCCGGCCGCAGCTGAAGCAGGAATTGGCGACGGTGAGGGCGGCGCTCCGGGGTTTACATGCTGAATTGGGGATAACGGTTGCTACACACGGCAGGCATAATAATCCTGCTGCTACTATTTCTCCTCATCAGGGAGATAAAATGGGGGTGTTTGTTGGCCCCGTGTCGTATAAATTCTTCGATGGATTTTCGGCTCTGGCAATTCGAGGAATCAGGTCTGGGATTGTCCTTGTGGATCATCTTTTGTTGCTGCTTACGCCGGAAATGGATGTGAGGCAGGTGCTGCATGAAGAGATTCAGACGTTGTCGCGGAATGATGGTCTCACAAACCATAGTTTTGCAGGTAGTGAGGCCAGGCCATCGCCATTGTTCATGATGGATACGTCCAAACGGCCGTTTCCCATCAGAATCGAGAGTCTGATGGATCCACGCGTTCGTCAGGGCCCTAATACCGCCTGGACAGATGGAATTGCGACTAGTTACGGTATGTTGGGCGTGAGGATACACGTTGACCATTAACCCTTTGCCAGATGTTAAATAGAACCAAGAATTGTATATATGTACACTACCCTTCCTCCCCTAATGAAACATTGAAAATACAACCTACGCCTTCTCCCCATCCTTCGAAGTAAAACGCCTATATCCCCTCACAATCTCACAACCCAAAAACCCAACCACAGCCCCCAATCCAGCTCTCCCCACCACCTCCCTCACCATCCTCGACACCGGCAATTTACTCCCAACAACACCCACAACACCAGACACAGCGCCCACACCCGCACCAACATCCGCATACAAATCATGCCTAACCTGCCCCTCATTCTCCAACAACCTCCAACTCCGATCCTGCCATTCCACCTCCTCAGCACCCCACATCCGGCCCGTAAGCAATAACATCGTGACTCCGGCGCCGATGAGCGATGACCTGGCCATGGTTGGATAGAAGATGGTTCTCATTACTCCGGCATTTCTGCTGGAAATTCCTGCTACAGCTTCGTGGCCTTCAGGGGAGATTGGTTTGATCGTTCGGCGGCCTTTGTAGAGTTTGTAGCCTCCCCATAGTGAGCCGATGAGGCCGCCGGCTTCGAAGCCGCGGTGGAAGACGTGGATGTATAGGATGGATTTGGAGTAGGGTTGGTCTTCGGCGTGGGTTGGATGGGGCCAGGGGAATTCCGACATTTTGTTTCTCTCTATTCTCTTTATTCTCTTTTATTTATTTGTTTTTGGGTTGGGTGATGGATGGATTGTTGGTGAGTGTTGTTGAAACAGCTGATTAACAAGCTGAAGCGTCCAATGTTTGTGTAGGTATTGTTAAGAGCTCAATGATGGACTCTCTTATGTTGACCCCCAAGATACAGATTTTTTCTTCAAGCAAGTACAATCAATAAAGACGAAGAAATCGAAATTGAGACTACGACGTATGTACAAGCTGGGAGCTGTGGTCGGCGTGTAGTTACGCCACTTTGCTTAATGCCTGTCACCTGTCCAGCCAATCGGAGTGCTTGTATTTCCTATCTCTTGTGGCCCAAATTTGGCCAATCACATTTCCATTCAGCTCTACTCGTAACAGAGCTTCCATAGAGATTTTTTGTTTAGAAAGATGAATAACCAACGAAAGATTCAGCTCAGCTGCTTCAACCACAAAACAGGGATATCATCAAGATACATACAACAAACAATTCAAAGCATACATACAAATGGTATAATCAAGCAATTACAAAAAGCATTTGTGAATTGAATTTGACGGATTTCTTTATCTGTTGGCCTCCGCACGGGCAAGAGCCTCCGCCTCGATTGTTTTTGCTTCCTGTTCCTGCTTCGCGTCGCGCACTTTTGCGAGAACAATTTCTCTGAAAATATCGCCTCGCGCAACGCGGCTGAGGCTTCGCTTCTTTGTAGTAGCTCCTTCTTGTGGTTGCTGCGAGGATGAGGTTTCGGCATCCTTGACGTCGCCAGATGGGTTTGTGACGGACAATGCCGGGAATGCAGATACAATATCTGATGTATCGCGGCTCTCGACTGCTTGTCTTGCGGCTTCTCCCACGTTGCTGGGAACATCTGCACCGTTGAATTCTTCATCATCTTCCTGCATCTTAAGCGCCTCAATACGATTCGCCAATTTGATAATCTCAATACCGCGACGAAGTTTTGCGCGCGCCATGTAGGCCTTGATTTCGGGCAACAAGTTGTGATCCGAGGCAGTATCACCCTTGAGCCAGCGATGGGTCAGCGCTTCATCCGCCGTAGCACGCTTGTTTTGGTCCAATGTCAAGAGGCAGTTGATAAACTCCTTTGCGTCCGCGGAGACGTCGCGCCAGTAGCGTTCGTGGAATTGGATTTTGCCGTGGCGGCATTCTTCGATTAGATCAGACAGATTTTCAGACCTAAAGGGTGAGTAGCCGCATAGTAGTGTGTATGTAATGACGCCGAGGGACCACATGTCGGCCGGTTTGCCGTGGCCTTCTTTGAGCATGACTTCTGGTGCGGCGTAGCCAAATGAGCCGGCCATGGATGTGAGGACGTCAGAGGGGCTTTCCAGCATTTTGGCGATACCAAAGTCGGCGAGGACAAGAGGCGAGTCGACGGCGGCGGTGGCATAAAGTAGGTTTTCGGGTTTGAGGTCTATTCTGTCAGTCATATAGTACTTTAATCACCTTCTACTCCGAGTAGACCTACCCCGATGGACAATATTCCGCTCATGCAGATACCGAACCGCATCCAAGACCTGCCTGATCGTCTGCGAAGCATCCTTTTCCGTAAACTTTCCATACTCGCAAATGCGATCAAACAATTCTCCTCCGGTCGCAAGTTCCGTCACAATATAATATTTATCCTATCAACATCAGCCCACATACAACATTATAAACCATCAACCTAAGGGGGTGGGCATACCCTCGACTCAAACCAATCGCGAAAGTGCACGATATGAGGATGATTCAACCGCTGCAAAAGCTCCATCTCATCGTAGACCATCTGCTCATTTCCGCGTACGCTCTTCTTCAGGATGATTTTGACGGCGACTTTGCCTTGCGGGGAGTCGGCTTCGCGGACGATGCCGTAGGTGCCTGCGCCGAGGGTTCGACCGAATCGGTATAACGACCTACACATTCACCGTTAGCTGCAACCTCTTGAGACAGGTTGAGTAGATACGCACTTCTTCTCATAACTTTCCGGCTGGCCCTGCAGCTTATTGAGCATACCGGAGACTATACGCCAAGAAATCAATGGTCAGCTTTCTGTTGTTCTTGGACGTTGTCTTATTTCCTTCCAACTCTCACGATGAGCTCTGGCTCCATGTTATATAATTCAGACCATGCTTCCAAGTTCCCAACAAACTGATGCAAACAACAAACACGACGACGACGCGGTCAAATACGGACAGAGTAGAGAAACGAGATGCGACGCTGGACGTGGGACTGATTGACATTGTAACTGTAACTATAGGGAGAAGGGCGATCGCGTGGTATAGTTCAATTGGAAGCGTTGACAACATGGAATGTCATATATAGTAGAAGAAGAGGTATAATGTCATGATTGAAGAGTTTCAGACTTACAACTCATTGTAACAGCTCGTTCGAAATGCTACTCCTCTCAAAGGAAAGTGTGTTGTCAACGATAAATTGTCCCGCGGGGTAAACGGAGCCTGAACGAGGCCTCAGGCGATAAGGTTGTAGCGGGAGAATCTCAAACACCAACAACAGAAAAGAAGGATGTACGTAAATCAGTCCTTCGGATGATTTATATGAAGAGTTAAACAGAGTAAAAAAAGAAAGAAGTCAAGTTGCGCTTTCAGCCTGAGCTATCACGAGGCTGAGATGGCCCAGACGGTAAAGTTGAACTCTGGACCTGTGGCTGAGCCGGCGGGGCCGCTGAGCTCTGCGCTTCTGATTGGGCTTTTCTGTAGAGGATACGAGTCTGAGACGTATATACACTTGCACTGGACCGGGGTTTCATCAATAGAAAGTCCCTGGTTGTGGTAATATGGCCCAATGGATGGTGTTTCATCGTGTGACTGAGAGACTATTGAGTGTGGCTGGTTAGGGTTTACTTGATATAGTTAGGGAGAGCTATTACAGTAACCGGGGTCTCGATACAAAATTATGAATATTATGAATATGAATGTATCAAATAGCAGCAACCTGCTGCGAGTCCTTTACATCAAATGTTCCCCCCTCAATTGCGGCATCCATCATCCTATCACCGCTGAGAATGCTCGTCGTACAAATGACAATCTTCCGGGTTGCCGCTTCCTGCGCCGCGACATATCGTAATGCTGCAATTTCGGTGAATGTGATACCACCAAGGAACATGATATAAACTGTCTTTTGGTGGCCTGGACCACCACCGGAAGATGCCAATGACTGTCTAGCACGGACGGCCTTCTCGTCTCCTTTCTGTACAATACTAAACGTCGATCCACGAGCCGATTTGACAATATCCTCAAATCCGATCCAGCCTGGAGAAGATGTGCTTGATGTATTGATTGGCACGGCTGGAGCGGCCAAGCCACCCCTGATGAGAGACATCATGTGGGACTTCTGCAAAATACACTGCACAAGTCGGACAGACAACGGCGCGAAACCGCTGTAGACATACGAAATGTCATTAGGATCCTTTTCGCTGACTTCTTCAACGACAAGTCGAAGATTCTTGCGGAGATAATTGTAGTTTGTCTTCGTGCCAGCCACTGCACCGCCAACCGCGCCTGGCAGCAGCATTGCTGTAGCCGATCCCCGGGGTTGCAGAAGCTCCATCTTTTCGAGGGCGCGGAAGGTGAGAAGATGCTGATAGCCATATGCCTGTAAGATTTCTCGTTTAAAAAATTCCAAATCTTTAGCACGCAGTCCACCAGACATGCACGATTCAAGGCACAGCAAACGTAGGATCGTCTTCAATGGCACATCACGAGCAATCAATTCGCTAATGTTGCTGTGTTGATAGCTCGGATCAGTACCAGCGGCGTTGCTTTGCTGAACTTCAAGGACTTTGCGAAAGATGTCTGACCGAGTCTGGCGCATGATATCTTCTGCCAAGTTGGTATGAATCTTCAAGCTTTGATGCTCTTGTTGATACGCTGGCAAACGGTTGACGAATTCGCGCAGCTCAGCAGTAGTTTGCGCCGAGTGTCGAGTTTCATAATCAGATTCGAGTCTTCGTGCGACTTTGTTTAGAATGTCGCCGACTATGGCAAAGTTGGTATCTCGCAGCTGACCGAACAACTGGTCGGAAGAGTCGAGCTGAATCTTTCGCTTCAATCCCGGCTTTGCGGCTGGCGCAGGTGTTGATGATCGTTGTGAAGGTTGAGTAGCGGGTCCGACGATACTGGTGTCTACATCCGCTTGATTATTTTGTATGCCGACAAACTCATCAATCAATCCCTCATAGGTAAGCTGCGTCAGAAGAGGTGTGCCAAAGTCGACCTCCCGGTCAATGATGATTAGCTGTTCGATAGACGAGCTAGGAAGTTTGTTGCCATAATCGGGGCCTGGGCTGGACGACTGCTCTGCTTCGACCTCTTTTCTCATACGGATGAGCAGGTCGGCTAGTTTGCGAGCGTTATCTCCTTTGCCAGTGATGCGAGGGAAATATCCATGGCGTCGCTGAATATTCATCAAGCCTTTGGCCGAGAGATATATACTGCCTGGATTTTTATGCTAATACTGTTAGATCGGTACAACATCAGATAAGAACGGGGCATACCAAATACAAATCGCCAAAAGAAGTGTCAAGCTCGAGGGACAAAACATCGTGCTCCAATGGAAGAAAGTAAACGGGCAGATCGGCGATATTTACATCTCCGGTGACACCCGCTTCTTCTAGTATCGAATCGCTCACAAGAGTCCGCCGAGGGACCCAAAATATCGATATATCATGCTCTACACTACTGCTTTGCCGTAGTTTCTTGATTTGTTCTGTGATATGTCAGCACATTCTGATGGCCTCCCAACGTGGTGCATTTCGAAAGAAAGCCAATAGACTGAGCTAGTATTATTCAAATGAATAATAATGGCAAAGTATTTTAATCTAGGGAACAAGACTGATAACGAGGAGTTGGTGAAAGTCCGCGAAATCTACTGAAGTCTCATATACAGGAAGTAAATGAATAATTAAGAAAGGGGAAACGTACCAGCAACTTGAGCAACTTGGTTTACCTTCTCTGCATGAACCAAAAACACAACATTGCGCTGCGAACTGTCGAGATTGCCATTCTCTAGCAAGAACACGCGATCGACCCCATAATCTTGGAGGACAGAGAACTTGACAAATAGACCGACCGGGCCAGCCAGGTCTTTGCTAATGACCAAGTTCTTCTTTCCCCGGACCTAGCTGGGGTCAGTAGACGTTGGGGAAAATAGAAGTTCACAAGCTTACACTCTCGAGAAGATTCAACAGGTCTCTCCGCGCTTTTTCACGTAAATGATCAGCTTCGTTCCCCGGAAGGGGAGCCATGACTTCTATGGAGGGATGTATTGCTTGCACATGGCTCCCTCTGCTGAGTGTAGAAAAGGAAAGAGTGAAGCTTTGGGAAGGACCGCGCAAGCAGCGCGGGAAAACAGCAACACGCTAGTCCGGAAGCAGTCTAGTCTAAATGATCGTTCGCAGAGGCCCGCACCCGCCACTTTGTATTTGACGTATTGTAAATACCAATAATACACGATCAAATGCTCAGTTCAGCATATATTTTTAGAGCTTCTGTAACGGTAATACAGACCCCTTAAGCATCAGCTCAGGCATTGACACAGCCACCAGTGTCTCATCAGTGACAGCCCCCCTCTTTAACAACTCACTTCACTTACTCGCTCATAAGATACCCCTTTCTCTTTTCAATCTGCCCTCGAATTGCATTACACTATATCCCGTTCTCGTTTTCCTTCTTACGTTCTACAGCGCCAGCATGAAGAAATTTCTGAAAAAGAACAAGGACGACGGCGACGACGACTCCAACCGCCGAGCCCTCTTCGGATCTCGTTCTCGCGATAAGAGCCCCAACCCACAAGCTCAAGGAAACAACCCATACGCACAACAGATCCCAATCGACCCCTACACCAGAGCCAAGATCAACGCGGGCGTTGCTCCTGGTCCTCCCGCCGGCGGTCCTGGCGGTCCTGATGGTTACGGCGATGTGAAGCACCCCGACGGCCCTGGAGCGACAGGTCCAGTCGGTAATCAGCAAGGCGGATACGCTCCGAACCGATACGGAAATCAAGGTGGTTATGGCGCCGATCGATATGGTACTGGCCAGGATACCAACAGACCTGGTGGCGGATCGCGATATGGCCCTGGTGGCTATGGCGGGTTAGGCAACACAGATCCTAATGATGCAGATAGAGATGCGCTGTTTGGAGGTGCTCGTGACCGGGCTCAGCAGAATGGGCCTGGTGCAGGTGGACCTCCACCACCTTATAATTCAGGCGGACCGGCTGGAAGTGGTGGTTACGGCGGTTATGGAGAGGAGAATGCACCTGCTTCATCGGCAGTTTACCAAGAGCGGCAATTGACTGCTGAGGAAGAGGAGGAGGAGGAAGTGAATGCGGTCAAGCAAGAGATTCGATTCATTAAGCAGGGCGATGTTTCATCTACTCGAAACGCTCTCCGTGTCGCCGCTCAGGCCGAAGAAACCGGTCGCAACACTCTCGCCCGACTTGGAGCTCAGTCCGAACGTATCCTCGACACTGAAAAGAGTCTCGATGTCGCCGCCAGCCAAGGTCGTCTCGCCGAAGAAAAAGCCCGAGAGCTTAAGACTCTTAACAAAAGCATGTTCGCAGTGCACGTTTCCAACCCATTCACCAGCAACGCCCGTCGCCGCGACCGCGACGAAAAACTCCTCGAGACACACCGCGCAGAACGCAACACTCGCGAAGGCACTCGCCAAGAAGCATTCCAATCCAACCAGCGCATGGAGCGCACATTCAGAGACATTGAGCGAGACGCCAACAAGGCCTATCCCGGACAAAAGAAGGATATGGCTGAGCGGGCTAAATATCAGTTTGAAGCCGACAGTGAAGATGAGGCGATGGAAGATGAGATTGATAATAACTTGAACTTGTTGTCTGGTGCAGCGGCACGATTGAATGGGTTGGCGAGAGCGACGGGTAAGGAGTTGGAGGAGCAGAATCGTCATTTGGACAGGATTATGGGAAAGGTATGCCACCTTACCTCCCCCTATATCAATATTTGCAGTACTAACGTGGATATAGAGCGACTACGTGGACGATCAGATTGCCATGAACAGGGCCAGATTAGATCGTATTCGTTAGAGCTTCAATATATGGACATATCGGCTTATAGATTATTTGCATACTTAGTTTGATACCCTTGACAGGGTAGGTGTTAGTGCATACCAATTTGTTTGCCTCACACCAATATATAAAAGTTGCTAGACCCCCAGACCGTTGAAGATATAAACAACTATCCTTATCACTTTTCCATCTTCAAGACCCTCGATTATAGAATTTTCTTCCCCTCCAACATCTCCCCAAACTCCTCCACCAACCCCCTATAATCCTCCACCCCATACGCCTCCACCCACTCTTTTAGTGTTGTCTCCTTCCTCTTCCCCTCCATCCCCAAATCCTTCAGCAACAAATCAATATACGGCATAGCATCAAACACAAAATCGGGTCTCCGATTCCCATGGCCGCCTACGCCATAACGCCATTTACAGTACTGGGTATGTAAGGCTGTGGACCATTTGACTTCTTCTTCTGTTGTTTCTGATGGTAGAGAGATGGCATCAGGGTGGTAGAAGTAGGCTGCTATCCACAAGGCTTGAGCTTGGGTTATGAGCATTGTAGAGGCTGTTGTGGCCATTCCTAGGAAGGCGATTGAGTGGGAGGAGGAGAGGGGCTGGGTGCAGGGGATTAGGAAACGGTAGAGCCTTGTGGGATGAGATGCTCCTCCTTCTCTTGCAGAGTGAGCGGGCGTTTCTTGGATCATGGGCCGGTATTCAGAGTTGAAAATGGGCTGGTTCTTGAGGCGCGGTAGTTGCCGTAAGATGTGCTCGTCTGCTTTTTGGATTAGGGCTGGTGGTAAGGGGTCTTCTGCCGTCGGAAATCCGAGCTCTTTTTGAGTCTCCGGAGGGAAGTTTATGCTCGGCGTCGTCCTCCATCCTGTGCAGCACACGATCCCATCTGACTCCAAAACCTCACTAGTCGAGAGATGCACCTTACCCTCAGACAACTCTTTAACGTCTGCAATATGAACCCTCACCTTCCCCTCCCTCACCAACTCAAAGAAATCCCGCTCATAATTGAGTATACTCAGCCCAGACGCAACCCACAGCGGCTCAACCCACGGTTTCAGTTTTGCCGTCTCCGGATGCGAATCATATTTGTTGAGCGTCTTCACATCATTCCCAATCACAGCCCAAAACGTATCCACAATCTTCCTCCCCAACCAAGTACCGTGCAGAAAAGACCGAATACCGACGTACCCATCCGCATTACCCCAAATACAGGGACTGAACCAGGTAAGTAATCGAACCGTCATGAGCTTTTCGAGAAACTTTTTCAGTGGCGTCACCAGCGCAGGACACATCCATATAGGTCCATGTCCCGAAGCGCGAATGATCATGTCGACGGGCGTATTGTGTGTTTCGGCGATTGTGTAGGCGGCATCAAACGCGGATTTTGCGCTGCCGAAGACTGTTATTTTCTTCTTCTTCTTCTCTCCTCCTTGCTCCATGTCGGCTCCGAACAGTTCGGATTCGTATTTGTGTAGATCTACGCAATGAAACATCGGTCTTTGGAAAGTCTCCTGGCCTGCGAATAATCGTTCCGGGAAGTAAGCCTGCGACGTCTGGCCCGTCGCAACGATTAATTTCTTCGCATGAATCGTCGACTTTCGTGCGGTAGCCAGATCCTCAACATCCAGCACCCACGACGACTTATCGGCTGTCCTCCGCTCAACGACACTCTCCACCTTGTGCCCTAACCTGATATACTCCCGCAAACCAAACTCATCCACATAAGCCTCTAGATAATCATGCACATCCTTTCCCGGTATATGCTCCTTGGGTTTCACGTCGGGACTGATATGGTTGTGCATAGGGAAATCGCTGAATTCATAGCTTCCCAAGACATGGTTCGTTTTGAGCCCTGTGTAGAGCCGTTCTTGGGCCCATACGCCGCCGATGGAAGGTTGATTTTCGAGTAGTGCGATTGAGAGGGTGCTGCGTTTTTCAAGGGTGAGGATTGTGCGCAGGGCGCAGAGGCCGGATATTCCTATAAATCTTGTGAGTAGGTACCTAGGTATGGGTGAGTGTGTTATGCTTACCACCGCCAACAATGACTAGATCCAGCTCTTCGGTAGCCATTGCGAACTCACGATCGGACAATCTGTCTTCTTGACTCGGAGAACCGATTGTCTAACAACGAGGTCAAAATAAACATTTAACCCAACCCCTCCCGTGGACATGTGCAACGTTTTACTTTTACGTATCGTCGGCGCACAAGCCCATTTGCCCAGGCACGCTCAAGCCATTAGACTGAAATTAATACATGAGCCTATACCCATATTCAGGAAAGTGTATACGTAGACCCAGCATTTAGGGTTGCGAGGGGAAATTTTAGTGGGGTTTGTGCCTATATCACGAAAAATTTTATAGGGCTAGGAGCTTGTTGTGGGTATGATTGTCTCGTGTTTTTGATTAAGGTTGGTGGTGGTGAGTGTTGGTTGTTTTCGGGTGATGGTAACTTGGTAAGGAATGAATAATTTTTTTTTTCTTTTCTCGGACATGGATTTTTGGGCTGGTTATAGGTCTATCTAGGCATCAGTGAACGGGGAATATAAATTCGGTGCTTATGCCCGGAGTTAACCAATCTCTACCACTGCATAGTTGCGTCTTCACAGCACAGTGCTCTCAACATCTCCGATGATTACGTACAATGAATGGTTTGACATGAACCCGCCAAAGACGCTGACCGAATCTCAAAATTGACCTCGAGATGTCATTATTATGCGTGACAGTGACCTCCCTGCAGAAAAATGTCATACAATTCTTTATAGCATTATTGATATCGACAAATCGCGAGCTTGGGCAGTCAAGTCTTCCAGATGTGTCCCATGGTTTGGAGCCAAGTTTTCAGGAATGAGCTTGTTGTCGTATAAGAGACACATTCCGAATCGGCTCGGTCACAGATGACAGTTCAAGACACCGATCCTCGACCATCATGAGGCTGCTGCTAGACTTCTCGATCGGACAGACAACATGACGCGCCTGGCGGTTTAGGTTCTTCATGCTCTGTGAACAGTCAGAAAACTCCCACTACGTCAGGAACATCTTTGTGCCGAGGTACGGCTAGCCACAATCACCTCAAGCGTCGGTGTGGCGGTGCAGTTTTTATCACAAACTTACATCATAACACGTGCTGCGAGTAGGTACACTCACCAAACAAAAGCCACCGATCAAATAGTCCCAGCAATAAAAGCCCCAGCCTCGGCGCCCGAAAGGGAATTTCGAGGACACGAACAAACGTTGAAGCCCTTCAAAAAAGGGAAGAAAAAGGGTGTCTGTGACATCACTAGTGGGGTTGTTGAGCCACACTGGATGTGTGAAGATCCACAGAACGACAGCTTTGACTCTACTCTTAGCCAATCAGAAACAAAGAAGCAGTGAGAGGGTCAGAGGATGATGTGAGGGATGCTGATCTGTGCAGAACAGTGGCCACACAGTACTCATACTTAGTATATATAGTGTATGGTTATTGTGTTGCCTGCTGTCGATGACTTATAACAGTCTTTCACCACGTCTTCAACATACAACACCATCTTAGAGCTATATTGAGATATTCATTTACCAGTCAAGACATCAAAGAAAGCAACATGGGCCTCGGCAGCGTCGTCCTCCGCATCCTCGCAAATGGCATCCGCGTCCTCCAATTCCTGGCCGGCGCTGTCATGCTCGGCATATTCTCCTACTTCCTCGCCGTGCTGAGCAACCACCACCTCCCCATCGCCCAATGGATCCGCGCCGTCGAGGGTCTCGCCGGCGCCGCCACTCTTTATGCCTTGCTAGGATCAATCTTCACCATCTGTCTCGGCGGAATCATGTTTTTCGGCGTAGTGGGCATGGTACTTGATGTTTGCTTTGTGGGCGCCTCGATCGCGATTGCGGTTATGACGAGGGATGGCACCCAGACTTGTTCGGGAGATGTTACGACGCCGTTGGGGAATGGGCCCTCAGACTCGAATTCGTCGGGTTATGGAAGTAATGGGTTTGGGTTCGGAAGTGGGGAGACAGTCACCTATCTGCCGAATTTGGGATTGGCGTGTCGGTTGGAGAAGGCTGTTTTTGCTGTTTCTATCATTTCTATGTAAGCTCCCTCTTGCCCCCCCCCTTTTCACTCTACTCGAAAGTACTAATGGATTTAGTTTCCTCTTCATCGTCTCCTTCTTCCTGGCCATCCCTATGGTCCGTAGCCGTCAACGCGAGAAGCGCTTTGGCCCTTCTCCAGCCAACGGATACACCTCTGGCTCAACCCGTCGTCGCGGGTTCTGGCGTCGCAACAAGACTACCAACCCTGACACCGCTGCCGATGACACTCTTCCCGGTCATCCTACTCCTGGTGAAGTTGAGAATGGCTACAAGCCTGAGACTGCGAGCTACAACACCCGCTACTAGGCTGTTTAGTATTTGGAAAGCATTGTGATGCTGTGTACGCTGGAGGAGTGGGGTTGTGGGTGATGAATGAATGAAATAAATTGACGATTTGATCTCGAGCTCGATGAGCCGAGTTGAAGGATTTGCTGTTATATATAAAATACCTAATATTTAATATTTTACATTGCTTGACATTATATGTTTATATCCTCAGTAAAGTTAGCCATTTGGGAAGATGTAAGGTTCTGGCTGTAGTCTAGATTCTAAAATAGTACGGTATGTGACCACGGGATCATTCAAGCCCTAATTATGGTTGAGCAAAATGGTAGATGCAGACCTTATACCCCCCCTTTTATCCTCCCGTGAACTGAACTGTGTAATACTCCTTTCAATATATCCAGTAGTTCAAATAATAGCACAAACCATGCACAAATGCATAAAAAAGAGAAAAGCTGCCTCAGGTCACCATGTGAATCCCCTTGACGACCCTAACCAGAAAGATTATATAGGTAGGTGCAAAGAAGATTCCGGCATTTCACAGAAAATAATTTTCTCACGCTGGACTTGGGATACTATTGTTCTTCTCTTCTTGTTGATACCAATCTATTCAATCAAGCTTATTGTGTTGGTTGAATGGGCTTGAATGGTCCATTCAGGGTGTTTATTCCTATCTACTCTTTCCCGAGGATTTTAGGCTGAAGGTGTGAGTATAAATGTGACTGCTCTGCCTATTTTGAGGACCTGCATACTTGCAGACAAGCAGGTCTTTCTCTGTCTTTCTCTCGAGCAAAACAAGAACTGATCCCACACTCTCAGACAAGGCACCTTGACCTCAAACACCCACCTCATCCACCATCCATCCATCCATCGAAACAAAATGAAAAACCCCGACGACGAACACTCCAGATCCAAAGAGTCAGAGGACTCTGCCTTTCCCCCCTCCACAACCTTCAAAGGCGACAGCCTCACACGCGCCAAAAAACTTCGATCGCCCGTCCGCTCAAACGAGTCTTCCTCGTCCGTGCCAACGCCCATACCGGCTCTGGTGGTCTACGAGGTCGATGACGAAACACCCTCCTACGAGCACCATGAGCACTATGAAGACGAGAATGACGCCGACGATGATGGTGACGATGAGGCGGACGAAGATGAGGATGATGTCTCAGATTCAGGATCCTCCACCCCCAGAGCCTCTCGTCAATCGTTTGGTCTGACGAATCCACCACCAGCATATGTCACGTCCACCGCCGCTGAACGTCCCTCAACTCCTAGAGCTTCTCGCCAGACAGAACAAGAAGGTGCGTACAGTCCGTCGCAAACACTGCTTCCGGCACGCGCCTATTCGCCCCCTGGAGAGGATCGTTGGCGTCGTCGTCATGGTCATGGTCATGGTCATGGGAGCAACGAGTCTATTTCGTCGATGGCAACAATCAAACCTGGAAAATCAGAGCAGGAGGTTCTTGATGCCATGATTGATGATCTCTCGCGTGCACAGCAGCAGGACGATGATGGGGATCATGAAGTCTATAAGCGGGGGACGGAACTCAAACCTGCACGGAGTTTGAGACGGGAACCGCGTCAGGGGAGGCATTGATATTATGATGGCGCCGATGGGACAAGACGGGGAAGATGCTGGATCCGCCGTGCAGGTTGGAATTTGAGTTGGGAATGGAAGGCCGGGTGAGCGGCTGGTATTGGGATTTGAAAAGTTGGTTTGGTTGCTTGGTTTGATGCTTGCATAGGGGGCTCTCCGGTATGCAATTTGCATAGCTTTATGGATAGCTCTACTTCTAGTTACTGATGAGAAATGAATGATGATACATTAAGACTTCTCTAGTTGGATCAAGGTAGTTCTGTAGATCTAGACGTGGAAGATGTCCATTAGCGCAATGTGGATACCTATGTGACGAACGATATCCCCCCCCCTTCTTTTCTTTTCTTTTTTTTTTTTTTTTTTTTGGATGAACAGTCAACCATTTCGGCAAGATTCATTTCCGATATATTCAGACGATTGGTGGAATAATACCGTAAGATCAGAAGTGGTCTATACATCGGCTGTAATCGTTTTACAATCATCGGACTAAGCAACCCCTGAAGTCCTGACTAGGAATGGTAACTAATATCAGCTAACGTTCGAATATGACTCAACCCTACGAATCGGAGGTTAGATGAATCTTTCAATACACAAATTTTTGCAGAGACTATAATTAGTTCACTTCCTTTCAATTCCTCCGGCACTCAAAAGTACATTGATACCATTCTCAATATCTAGCAGGTACCCCTAAAACTCAAACCTACTATCGAAGCCATGTAGTGTTTCAAACTCCACCAAAACACTACCAAACCAGAGAGGTATGTGAGTTGGATGGATATACCATGGGTCAGTTTTCTGGAGGATCATGACCTCGGGACTTTACTACTATCAACGTTCTTAGTTCACAGATCTGGGTCTATCTGGGACGTGTTGATGCGAATTCGCTAAGCGGTTTTGACATCCACTGTCTTAATGACCTATGGATTGATGGACACAACTGTTTGGCTAAAGCTATGTGTGAGACTAAGAGTCTAAAAGACATAGATGTGGCCATAAGAGATGTGCGGTAAGGGCAAATAGACAAATGACGCGATCTGATTGACTGTAGATCGTTCAGACGAAGAGTCAATTATTCCCAAATGAACTTGGTTTCAAATTTATGGACTACGTATGGAGTCATTCCATATGAGAGAGCAGAATGGTCTATATGGTAATTAGTGTTGACGATTAGGGTTATATATCGGGTTGGGATGTATGACTGTCATCGGATTGTGTGCTGACTCAATTATTGACTCCCTCGACGACGTTATACATGAGTCAATAAAATGAATTATACTCTAAATTATAACCATATATAACTATCCGTATAGAAATTCTAAGATTTCCTATTCTCTATGTTTTTCAGAGCCTAAAACTGTGCTGTTTTCAATACCCTACCCAGAACGCCGAAAATCAAAACCTCTCTATCTATCAAACCAAAATCCATCCTACTCAAAGAACGCTACAAACAACAAAGTCCATCATGTCAGAAAGAACCGCAAACAACAAACCGTCCTCGAAAGCACTAGGTACACAGTCCCTGACCCAGAAAGGAAGCAGCATCTCGACGAAGCAGACGAAGCCTCTTATCGTGATCGAGGGTGACGTGAAAAGAACAGAGCAGGGGATGAAGGTAGAGAAGGAGAAGGAGAAGGATGGGAAGACCCTCCAGCCGCCAGATATTAGAACTTCTAGGCCGCCTGATAAGATGGATGATAAGGGGGCTGATAAAATGTTTGATGGAGAGCCTGACGACCGTGACTATGAGTCCGACTCTGAGGACGGCCTATAGATTGATTGAAGTTCTGGAATAGGCTGTTGATCTTGGAAGTCTATAGGTGCACTCGACACTCCTTTGAACCGGTGTTACTCAAATTGAAGCTTTTCCCGGTATCTAGATAGGCGGATCAATGAAGCATTCTCACTTTCTTCTGACAGTTATTCTCACAGACTTGCTATTAGCAATTTGGAATCATCTGTTAGAAGTGCGCTGTAACTTTCATCAGATTATGTAATGACTAGATTAGTGACTACCTCGACAACGTAATATCCATAACTCAATACAGTGACTCAATATTTGGACGTGATGGGAATATAAACATACCTAAAGAAGCCATCAATCTCTCCCTTATTCTCATGATTATTATGGTTCAAAGGTTATCATGGTTATCATGCCCGTGATGCGAGACCTTGCAGAAGGTACTAACTACTACTAGTTGGTTCTTTAATTCCTGATTACAAGTAATTTAATGTCGGGTCTTGGAAGCCTATCTATGCGTTACACATTCCTATGAATCTTGCGGTTCTTTTGAATTGGCGCCCGGCTTCCAATCTTGTTCTTAATGCATCTAGATACACGAATCAATGAAGCATCCTTGGAAGTATTTACACATATTTTGTCATACCCATGTACCCTGCGGAAGGGAATAGTGAGAAAGTCAGAATTAGGAATCAATACTCAATACCACAAGCTAAACATGTTCAGACAGATAGTCAATTCTTTCGCAATAGATTGAAGTCGGATGATCAATGGAAAAGGACTAGAACCAAGCTGTACATCGGCCGTGACTATCTTACAGCCATCGGATTGAGAACCCCTTGACTCGTTTCCTGACTAGATGAAGTGTGACTATGTCTCAATATCTATGATAACCCAAAATTATCTAGGTATAAAAACCATTTGGACTTTTTCTTTCTTTCCCTTAGATTCAAGACTATAGTTTTCTCAATATCTACTGAGCACCATACCAATTCAACCTTCTGCTTTGAACCTTAAAAGGCCATGGGCTTATTAAAACTACTCAAAAAAACCTAACAAACCACCTGCACAACCAACAACTACAACCGTCCCAGTTGAAACTACAAACAAACGCTCCATATCGTCGTCCTCCGACAGCCGCACCAACAAGGAATATGAGGGAAAACGGAAGGCGTTAGCGAAGAAACGGGTAGAGGCAAAGGAGTGGGACAACAAGACGCTAGAGCAAAGGTTCAGAGAGTTGGGCTATGAAGGGATGTGGGATGGAAATCATCCTGAGGCAGAGAAGAAGCGGAACGAATGGTGGGATAAAAGGGAGAAGGAGTCGAAGGACATTGAAAATACTTATAAAAGATACTTCTAGAAGTGTATGCCCTGGGGACTCTCCTACTTACCTATCAGTGGATGTAGCTTGAAAGTCTATCAAGGTAGGGGCCGAATTTGATGTCATATATGAAGTGATGGCCACAACTGTTGTGCCATATATAGATGTGACTTATTTTTTAAGGAGCTGTCTAAGAATAACCAATCAATTGATGACGATAGCCCATAAAAGACACGCTGTTATGTTAGAACATGAATTCAGATTTTGATACGTGCATGGAAGTTTGGATATGGGAGGACAAAATGAGCTATATGTTAATTGGGTATGAGACAGATATTTGCATAAGTCTACATCGTTCAGAAAAACAATCAAGTATCCTCACAACACAATTTGAAGCCATCTGATGGATGCAGTGTGTACCTGAATACTGTGTGTCATGGGGTTGTGTACTGACTCAATTAGTGACTACCTCGACAACGTAAAATCCATGACTCAGTACGATGACTTAATATTTGGACTCGATACTAGGTATGAATGTAAATACGGTCAAGAGCCAGGGGAGGCGCAGCAGAGTAATGAACAGTAAAATGAGATGGAGGAGATGTATTGTTATCACCCCAAAGGTGACTTCTAGCACGGATGAAGATCTGACTATCAATCCTCCTATTTCCCTTCACGGCCCATGGATTGATTGACTAGCGATCCCTGTTGGTCTACATGTACCCAGGTAATAGATGCTGAACGGCGGTACATGTTGTCGGTGCCCCGGATGCTGTGACTTGATTGGATGTTTCGGTTCTATCTATGCATTCTAGGTACACTCCTTTGAACCTTTTACTCTTCTTGCATTGGAAGCTGGCGTTTGGCGTGTCTCTCATGTATATATAGATATGCGAATCAATCAAGCAAGTATCCACACTTTCTTCTCATAGCCATGTACGTCAAAATGGCAAAGGAACATTGAAACAGGCAGATGAACCGCGAACACAAGTCTAATATTGTGTGGGTCAAACCCAGTACGCTAAATCATTCAAATACCACGCCGTATATGCTTATATACATATGTACATAAAACCAACCCAAAGTATAGCAAGACAAGCATTGTATATCATAACACATTTACCACTTCCCACTCTTCTCCTTCTCACTATCCTTCTCCTGAGCTTTCTTCATAGCATTCTCCACAAGCCAAACCGTAATATCCTGCACATCACTCCCAACCCTCCAACTCCCTAGCAAAACGTCATGATCCGACAAAATCTGCTGTGCCCGTTCCCAGCGGCGTTTCCATAATTCCTCACGCTTGTTCAGGACGGGGGCTGATGGCTCGGGGTAGTCGTAGTATGTTGAGGAATTGTTGTTGTTTGCGGTGGTTGGTCGGGTGGTTGATGTACTGGTTACGCTTGAGAATGTGTTTTGGCGGGATGGGAGGCGAGGTGGTGGTGCGGGTGGAGGGGTGTTGTTTGTGACTTTTCGATCGTCGGAGGTTGATGAATTGGTTGCTGCTGCGCCTCGACGTGTGGGAGGGACGGGTGGTGGTGCGCCTCGTTTTGACGCGGGTTTTGATGTGTCGGATTGAGTAGATGAGGTGTCGTGTTTGAGTGACAGATTGCTCAACGAATCTAATGTACCCTTGGTAGACGGTAAATTGTTATATACATCCATTGCAATGTTCTTCACTGCCTCCGTGTACGTGTCATTTGTCGGCCTGCGTTGCGGCAGTGGAGGTTTCTTCTCCGAGACGCTTGAAGTAGACGATAGATTCAATGGCTTGTTGGGGAGAGGGGGAGCAGGTTTGCGTCGGATGACATCTGCAGATATCTCTGTACTCTGTATAGGCATTGTGGCTGCCGTTCGTAGACCCATCGGTTTTGAAGGCTTAACCGGAGGTTCCTTTGCTGCGGGCATAACTGGCTCCGTCACATCATCACCAGACGAGCTGTCCTCAAATGTCATCAAATCACCATTGTTTATGGTTTGCACAGAGGATGGTTTCCTTGGCGGTAGTGGCGGTCTCTTTTCAACAGGTTCCGACGAAGGGGTCGAATAACCAGACCGTCTCTGAGCAGCGAAAGAATGGTCAAAGAAGTCCTTCTTTTCCGTTGTTGTAACATCGCGAATGAAGACGCCAAGAACCCTTCCGGGGTTCTGCTGAACCAATTCTGTATATACTTCAAGATCTGCTTCGCCACTATCACCGACAAGAATGAACTTGCGCTCGGGAAAATCTCCCATAATTTTCTCCAGGGACATCCGCTTGCGTTCTGCAGTAGGCTCAAAGATACCTTGTAACATTCCGCTGTACTGCTTCAAATGGAAAGAGCCATTCGGCAAACCGGCCATCTTAAAGTACAATTTCAATTGCGGGTATAGCTGCCACGGAGCATTGGATACATAATGTATTCCTACACCCATGTCATATAATCTGCCATACCATTCTCTCACACCCTGGATTGTGAGATCGTTAAAGTCACGTATGAAAGTATTCCAAAACACTTCTTTTGCGCCACTCGCAATAGCGGAATGTTTAATCGTATCGTCAATGTCGCTAATCAAGCTGACCCCAGCTGGCTCAATGATTTTGACTTCGTCCGTGACGGATAGAGCCTCATTAGCGAGTACTCGAACATGCGTTGGCACAAACTCTAGAGCAGCTCGAACGTTGAAATGTCCCGATTCATTGGTGATTGTAGTCCTCGACTGGCTTTGCTGTTCATTGTAAAAGAAAAGTGTCACCGGGGTGTCAGCAGACGGATTGTGCATGAATGGTTTCAGCCTGTTCATCAAATTCGTATTCAGGACCGTCATATCACTCTTATCCGGCGATAAAGTATTGGTCCCTGAACGAGTAACACGTCTAGGCAAATCGGAGTCGCTATCCGCCTCCGCATGGTTGGTCCTCCATACCACGTCCGCATCTTGTTCACCCTTGTCGATGAGGTTTTGGGCCTCTCGATTGACATCTTCTTCCTCGCGCTTTGCAGCATGTCGCTGTACAAGATGGTTGACAGGGACTGTTGGTGCTGGAAAATCACTCAACTTCCTTGCAAGCGCAACCATAAGCCGTTGCTTGCGATTCATAGGTCCATGTTGAGGGGTATATATCCATCCTCGTACATCAACATCCACAATCGCATTGCTATCTTCGTATTTATCCCACTCTTCGCGCCAATAATCCTCATCACCGGTGGCACTGGACTGCCCAATCCTATCATCTGTGCCGGTTAATGGCTGAGATTGAGCAGGCCTTCCATTCGTTTTGGTTTTTTTCACATGTCTCCTCGCATAGCTGGGAAAGAGCAGCATCTCCTCCTTTCCAGAAGAGGTAATGTCATAATCTGGAAAGGCCCCAGGAGCATCAACACCTCTATCATACTCTTGCCATTTTTGCGACAGCTGACTCTGATATGTCTGACGAATCTCATTTGCAGCCTTCAAATAGCCCATCATCTTTTGTCTTCGAGACCCAGTCTCGCGACCCGAATCATCGCTGCCCCATCCTTCCGAGCCATAGCCGCCGAATCGTGACATTATTCTCCCAGAACTGCTACTATCCGCATTCTTGAGCGCGCGAGTCACAGCGCGCGACGTCAAGCCGCGCCCTGGCGGAGGAAGAAGACCGGCTCTCCTTTTCCAGTTCAGCGCCCGCAACAGCGACCAGATATTTCCACGACCAACACGATGTCCGCCAATCACGCGACCGCTCCTTCGTCGCAGCCGCTCCTGCCTCTTGACGATAGCCCGGTAGAGACGTGCCTGCGCTCGATGACGGAAATACGTGAGTGTTTCGTGCCGGAATGTCCAGAGATTAGCCCGTATACGACCACGGGTGCGAGGAAAGGACAACGCTCGGAGGATTCGAGATAGGGGGCCGCCGCCTCTATGATAGCGCCAGGACCGAGGTTGACTGGTGAAGAATGGAGGGAGTGCTGACCGTGGGATTGGCGATCTCCGTGGGAAGATTGAGGCGGTCCTTCGCCAACGGCCGAAGAATGGAGGTTTGTGAGCCAGGGTTTTGGTTTTTGCGATTTATAATTAAAATATCTCGGCCCCTTTCACCCGCGTGAGACAGTATATTTCATAGACGTAGATGTTGGATAGATTGAGGTTGGTTTTGTTCTGAATGTTTGTTGACGAAGTGACGTCTGGCGCTAACTTTTGTTGGACTAGCTGGCTGTTAATGCCTAAGGCAGAAACAACCATCTAGCCCTAAGATGGCCCTGTCAGATGGGACAATCGCTACCATACCCTACTCACAGGCATCTCTATATGTAATTCTTGAGATGAGACTCAACTAAAGGGCAGTTATGTATCTAAGGCTAAATCTAAAACATCAGGTGATGCCCGTATTTCTCTGCCAAAAGCTGTGTAGAAGCCCCACAGCGGCGTTACAGCCACTAGAGATGGCACCAGCAACCACTTTGTACGGCGTAATGCAATCTCCAGCTGCAAAGATACCACGGACACTGATCTCATACATGGGTGGATTAGCCACGATGTCTCCGCGAACTCCTGGGATTGGCCCTGATGTTGTATCAAGACCTAGCTTCTCGGGAAATGGCCCTTGGATTTTGGTAAACGGATTGTGTACGATGAATCTATCGGTGGCGCTGGTGCCGTCGACAAAGTCAAGCTTGACTGCAGCCGGAATGCCCTTATCAGACTCGATCAAGCTGAGGCGTGCAATCTTGCGAGAGTCGACTTTAAATTTCTGAATACTAGTTCTCAGTGCGGATGAGAGATGAGAGGCCACTTCTTCTGACCCATGAGTATAGATTGTGACTGAAGAACACAAATGGGCTGCATTCTCAGCAAAACGAATTGCAAGCAGGGCTAGGGCAGCAGATTGTACGGCAAGCACGCCGGCACTGGAAGCTCCACGGTCCTCATAGCCATGGCAGAAGAGACAACGGAATCTAAATGGACTAAATTAGCATCTTTTACTTACTAATCATAGCGAGTTATAGTAAAGGTTAAGGGGCGATGTTACATGCGCTTGGCCCTGACATCCTCATAGCCTGTAATATCTGGGTAAATGTTCTCCGATCCAGTAGCAAGAATGACCTTTTCTCCATGCCAAACGTTGCCCTTCGAGTCCATAACCTGGAACAGACTGTCATTGATCTTCTCGGCCTTGATGAGTTTTGCTTTCTCAATCTTGACAGTGGAATAGTGACTGAGAATCTCCTTTTGTGCTTCTTCTCGGAATTTAGCAGGATCGCTATGGTCCCAAGTTGGAATCATATGCATGGGGTGAGCGGCGCCATTGCGATAGTTTCCAGAATCAAAGAGAATTGCTGTATGAGTCTGACGGACAACTGTGAGGGCGGCTGTGAGGCCAGCTGGACCAGCACCGATGACCAGGATATCAATGGGTTCTTCTCGAGATGTCATTTTTGCGATGCTGTTTTGTTAAAGTAAGTTTGAAGGAAAGGATTGCAAGAATAAATTGTAAGAAATTAAATGGCGATGGTACTTCTAGTCGTCTAATTCGTTATGGTGTTTTTTGTTTCCCCGCCAAACAGACATCACAAACACCTCTAATTTGAGAGCCAGCTATGGTTCAAGGTAAATCTGGTTTGCTAGTCTAAGAGGTGCGGATCGCAGCAACAAGGCGACTCCGCGACACATTGCCCCATGTTAAGCCCAAACCTTGTGGCCGGGCAGACTCAGCCTAGTCAACTTGGCCACATCTTTTGCTAATCAAAGACAAAGCTGTACCCGCTTATGCGGTCAAAAGTGTTACGTTGGAACCAACTAGACCAAAAAGCAGCGCGCATACTAGATGATCTAGTATGGTATGATATAGCTAGTAACGAGGATCACATGGTGTAGAGCGAGGGAGTGGGACATCGTCCCAACATATTACCATGCGGATTTATGACCATTTATAGCAGCATGCCTATATAGGTATATTGCCTGGTTCTGCCGACTCCAGGAGAAGGTTGACACTTGAAGATCAATAATTCACTCTTGGTCAGTGAGAACACCATTCTCACATAGAGTTTTCATCAATCAATTGCCGCCAACGAGAGTATCATCGTCGCTACTACAGTCAGCAATTCAATAGAGCATGTCCTTACGATCCCTTCTCAGCCGGGCCAATTCAAACGTCGAATTTCATACCAAGTCGTCTAATAGGCTGATGTTGATAGAGGGCTGGCACAAACTTTAGGCAGTATGCAAAATTGCGAGCTAGACATGATAAAGCTCTGGGAATAGTCGGCCATGCCGGAAAAAGCAAAGTACGGCCCATAATGAAGATAGAATTTGGAACACGTAACAAGGCTGGGACCCGGTTGTGATGATCGTCCACGGATGCTTTGCAGGTAACTCTTGAGCTTCGGAATTATTGTCACTCCGCGCTCGTCTGGATCATTCATTACCTGGAAATTTTGTGATATGAAGTTGATTACTTAGATAGTAACACGGGAATACGCGGACCATTCTACTACCAGATGAAGCCCCTCAGATCCTGTAGAAAAGCAATTCGTCGTGTTGCATTAGTCATACATGAGCGAGTATGAACACTTCAGCTGGATATATGACAGCATATTCTACGCAATCAGCGATTTCCATCCGTATTAAGGCGTCCATGATTATAATTTCTTATTCTTTATTGTAGTGCCCACTGCATAAGTCCCAGCAGCCCGAAATCATGTTGCACAAGCGAACACCTGCTCTGCAGTGCACTGGGCAACGATAGCATGGATCGCCTGGCTTACAAAACATGCATCGGAGGTGGAGCCTAAACTCACTTGGCTTGAAGCTTTTTACTGCCTTCTCAGAACTTACAAAGTTCTATATTATGATCTGTTTAGATAAACCACGATCTATCCAGATAATGATCTTGTATTGCCACTTCTCATTCCCGCAGATGACGAGAAATACAATCAGCGTTCGAAGATGTCACAGCACAGTCAACTTCCTTACGCTTTTATAACTCCGGGAGAGCTTATGGCCACTGCTTTAGCGCTACCGGCTGTAAGTATGGTTTTGGTGATCATGCGATTTGTGACCCGTCGGGTATCCAAACAAGCCGTGGGAATCGAAGATTGGATGTCTTTGGTCGCGATGGTAAGTTATGGTTGTTTACACAAACCTGAAAGAGTTGACTAAAACCTTCAATACATGATAGTTGCTGGTAGTAGGCATGGGAGTCTGTCTTGCGGTTGGTTCGTCAATGCCCTTGTGCTTTGATTCTTCAGCTATTTCCTAACCTCCCTTTTTAATCTCCCTTCTAATTCCTAATCACAATTGATGTGCGGCGCGTATTAGATCACTCAACACCTTTGCCTGACGGAAGCGATTCGCAAAACGCTTCCAGCCAAAATAACGACGTGAGTCAATCCCCGGGTTATCAAGCCTCTCAGCTGAATTGTGCATATAGTCTTATACTAAGATCGAATCCTATTACCAAACCATGATGATTATTGCCTACGGTTTCCTCAAACTAAGCATTATCTTTTTCTATCGCCGCCTATTCCTTATCCTAAGATGGTCTGCTTTTGACATCATTTCCCTGGCATACATTGTGATTATCATTATTTGGGCTCTAACTTCCCTTTTCTTATTCCTATTTGTTTGCGGATCCAAGATCTATCTACAATGGGGACCTCTTGCCGAAGCCCAGGATCAGTGCGGAGACCTTTTTGCCGTGGAGTTGGGACTCGTGATTTCAGACTTAGTTACGGATGTTATGATATTAACTTTACCGATGCCTATCGTATGTTTCTCTCTTGCTATCAGTCAGCGTTGTCTTCACGGACGAAGCAAAGACCCGGCTCAAGATTCTAATTTTATCAAATCAGATTTGGCGGCTGAGAGTACACTGGTCTCGCAAATTAAGGATTAGTCTGTTGTTCTTGCTTGGACTTGTGTAAGTCTGTTCCGAATCTTCCTCTTCATTTCAATATGCTAGGAATATAGGATTGCTAATTTATTCGTTTCGCACAAGTGCAACTGCTGCTTCCATTGCACGAATGATAATTTTCCTCATTGTCTCCAACGGGAGTTTTGACTCAAATTACGATCTCAATCAAACCAAAAGAGCCATGTTCTATTGGAGCATGGTTGAAGAAGGCCTCGGGCTAATCAGCTCTTGTTTGCCAGTACTCAGTCCTCTATTGAGAAGGATCCAGTTTCCGAAAACTCTACATAAACCGTTCGAGAAAATCAGAACCTTGTATTTCTTTACCAAAGGAGCTGGCTATTTTTCATTATCGAAAAAGAGAGGAGAAGTACCAGAACCAGAGATTTCCCATACAAAGACAACTGAAGTTTTGAATGAAGGCTGGGTAAGGTTGTCACTAGAAGAGTATGGGGTTGCAGAACAGCCTAGGGATATACTTGATTCGGCTACTTGATGCTACGAAAATGAATTGCATATAGTGGAGATGACGAACATTTCAAGAGATACCTAGGTATGGTAAAGAGACGAGACCGTAAGGTGCCTAGGTATAGAAAGTATAGTTGCGTTCCATGCATGTTTCCTGGAAGATTTCAATGTTAGATACTCATTATATCAAGATATGAGACACGTCGACAAGAATACCTTCCAATGTTTCCTTCGACTGAATGAATAGCCTGGTAGGAAGCCATCTGGGACCTTGTCAAGCAAGACCTATTCTCTAGTCATATTCCATAGATAACATGAGCACAAAGTGACCGACAACATGACCCTGATGTTGTCTGTGAATGCTACATCTGTCAGCCTGCGTTCGACCTGCTCATTACAGATTACTTGCTCTGAAGAGATATCGATTGATACGGTAGAACCTGGTTATAACGAACAGAGGGCCCGTTTATCACTATATTGGTATCCGATTAGATGTTATTCATGTGAATATGGAGAGTGCTCCGAATCGTTATTTATCAGACACTTTATTATATCGGAGTGCTCTCCATTACCTGATAAATAATACCCAACTCACTATCAATAATCAATGTAACAAGGGGAGGGGCTTTCTGTTCGTTATAGCCAGCACTTGAGGTTCTACTGTATTCAACATATATATACACCTTGCAGTATACATCAGTATACATCTTGAATCCTCGATTGGATATTATTTCTTTTCTTTTGTTAGCATAAGCCCTGTACTTGATGATAATGCGGGACATTTCACAAGATTTTTTTGTATCTCTTCACCTCGCCTCGTCAGCAGCTCAAATGTGATACCGATGGCTGCATATGCATGTAGACGCTGATGCGACGAGGGTGGCTGCATATACCCAAATTGCTGGGCCAAATCAAATGGGAAAAAGAAAAGAGAAGACAAGAAAGAAAGGAGGGGGTAGTTGCCGACTTTCCGGAGATGCTCGCTTCAATGCAGAGACTGGCCATCTCATCCTAGAATCGAAACAGATCAACACCGGCTATAGGATTATTGCTATAAACTTATTTGCTGCACATCTACCACCATGTTACTTTTTTATGTAAGTCATATGATGACTGCAGACATACGTGGACACTTGAAGTTATCCATGCAGAGGAAAACACGACTAATCAGTTACATGAGCAACATTTGCCAATCATATAGAATACTCGCACGAACCTCTATCAACAAGGGAAACTGTTGTATTTGCATAGCATTTCTCTCCAATAAACATTTATTGATTCACAGCCTTCCTCTATTAAACAGTGACATCGAGTACCGAAGACTTCACAGACTTCCATTTTGTGAAAGTGGCTCCGACGACAGACGCGTAGATACGCCCGAGAACTATGTACAAGTACAAGTATTCTCCAGACTTATAGGTACTTCCGAAGCCGGAAATTGATTGATAGGCTAAGTTCCTGCTACTGATGCAATCAACGAAAGATCGATATCATTTTACTTAGGCATAGCCATTCTATGATGCAAGCGTGTTGTCACATTGTTCTGTGTTTCAACCTAATGGAAGAGAACAGTTTTCGTTCTACCTTTTCCAAGCTCGTATACTGCCCGCATCACCTACAACAAAAATTCTCAGATGACTTAATGCTGGAGTACAAACGTAATCATAGTCCGGCCAAATTCAAATAAGTCAGCTCCCCAATTAATAAATGTGAACTCCCTTCCGTTGATAATGTCAAAGTTTTGCCAGAGTATGCTTTGGACTATAAGAATATGCTATTTGTTGTTACATAACTAGGGCAACAAGGCTAGAATAATGCAAGCATATTCCGCAAAAAATTCGGCAACTTCTGTCCAACATGTAGTCACAACTCACAAAGTGTCAATTAATGTCCCAAAGTACTACACACTGTGAATAGTCCTTAGCATGCATGCCGGTATGATCTCTTCTGGAAAGCCGGTCCATATAGTGTTTGTACCAACAATTGAAGATGCCTAAATCTATCAAAACATAGGTAGCGCGTATGCTAGATGCTCGAGGATCCTGGCGTGCAGAGATAGTGGCCGAGTCTGACATTGCATAAACTCAAGCCATACGATCAATGGTATTGCAAATTGATGGTATAATCATGTTAGGGCTGTGGCCAAAATATAGCTTGCAGGTCCTTTTGACAAAGCTGAATAGAATCGTGGAGACCATGTCTAGAAATCTAGGACGAAAGAAAGGAGGCGAAGAAAGTCGGACACTAGGAACTGCCAAATTCTCCTATCAGATGCCAGCGATAAACAGTACTAGAGGAACTATTTTAAGATCCATACACTTGATGGAAGGTCTGTTGGGGG
Organism: Talaromyces verruculosus; assembly: GCA_038993655.1. Classification (NCBI taxonomy): domain Eukaryota; kingdom Fungi; phylum Ascomycota; class Eurotiomycetes; order Eurotiales; family Trichocomaceae; genus Talaromyces; species Talaromyces verruculosus. The sequence goes on from JBBVQN010000065.1 coordinate 88,711, forward strand.
GGGGACCTCGTTTCATTCAAAATTCCTCCTAAGATGTAGCATTGTTCATTAGTACTAGGTGTCTACTGTTATAGGCCAGACCACTACCAGTTGACCTAAAGCCCAGATATAAGGATCGGTGATACATTGAATGAATATAAAAACTACTACTCTATATAAAGACCAGTTCCTATTCAGGCAATAGGATCCCCGATCTATCAGCACCCTAAACCCTAGCAGCGGCCCCGGCGAGTACCCATGTACAAGCCCGTTCAAGCCCCCGAAAGCACTCTCTAGGGGGCCCGTAGCCCGTACAAGGACCGAAAATCGTTCTACACGTGTGGTGGGGCTTGGATCATACTAGTCTGTGGGCTCAACTAATCAAATTGCACTGTAGGATTTCTAGAATATTGAATCATGGCCAACGTAAGGGTCTCGGTTTGTCGTCCATAGGTTCACCGTTCAGCTAGGTAATCATGCTGTAAGTTTAGTAATTTCGTCGTAGATTGCTATATTAGTGGCCACTCCCCATACCTATTTCCGACTGGCATCCCTATCGGAATATTCTTTTAGCCGCGCCATTATTATATGCATATATCCGCAGATGCTTACCTTTTAGATAGTAGTTAACTACTATCTAACCGAACTGTAGCTAGTTGATGCGACACAAGATAAGTGACGGTCAACAACTCAGAACGGAATCTTGCGCGACTCCGTCGGGGTGTTCAAGATGTAGACCTGCGCCTGATAAGTATTATATCAGCCTCCATCTGGTCAGGGAAAGTTTCTACATACGCTCATGCTGACTTCCTCTTTCGTAATAACATCACGTGGCGGCACTACGCACGTAACAACTACGGTACATTAGCTAACTTACCTAGATCAGTTAGGTATAGCTAGGTGGTCAAGGCCCCCAACGACAGCTCGGCTCTGCGGCATCATTTCTTGTTCACCACAAACCCCGCCACAATTTGACCTGATAAGAGCACGAGACAATTCCAAGCGAAGATAAGGCACCGGCACAGAGAGAAAGGGAAAAAAACAGAGAATGGTAACCAAGCTTCGTGCGGCGTGCGATAATTGTCATCGGGGAAAGGTGCGGTGCTCGGGCCAGTTGCCGTGTCAAGGGTGTCTCAACACCGGCACGCTGTGTTTCTTCAGCCTTTCAGACCGGCTCGGACGTCCAAAGGGGACCAAAAATCGAAGCTCGGAAGAAGCCCGGAAGCAGTCTAATGCCAGAAAAGCAGCAGCTGCTGCTAGAAGAGCAAAAAACAGCAAGGGGAGAGCATCGAACAACAAAGATTCCCACACGACCTGTTTACCAGCTGGCCCTGCTACGCTTCCTTCCAATATTACCCCTGATATGAATGACCATGACGTGAATGGGTCAAGTTCCGAGGACAGCTACAACGGAGGGCTCGATTTTCTGGACACCCACGATAATCAAGCGCCGTTCGATGGCTTACTAAACATCAATCCTAACGACCCCGACTTCTCAAACCTACTATGGACCGATTCGGGTCTTAATTTTATGCATGAAGGCGGATTATCGAATAGTAACGAGGCCATTCTAAACCCGATCTCAGCCCCCTCAACGGCACCACCGATGGATACATTAGCAAGCAAGCAAGCCGCTAGTACAACAAACTCGTGCGCATGCATGCAGCAACAGGTTGATCTACTGTTCAAATCGAAAATATTGAACCACTCCCAATCAAACAACAACAATAATGATGGGCCGACCGTTACGCTCGACGTCGCCCTAACCCTCGTAGAGGATGGCATGAAAGCATGGCAGACCCCGATAATGTGCACCTCGTGTCGATGCAACGATGACCAGGAGGTCATACTCATAGCATTTATGAGCATCCAAGCCATCACTCGGTACTTCCAACGTCTGTTGATAAGAAACCGAGCCCAATTAAACGGCACACGGCCACGCCACGTTGACCCGAGCCAGTGTCCCGCCAAAGCCCTGCTGACGATTGGCGCTTTTCAAGTTCACGGCGAAGATCGTTTTCTCTTACTCAAAACACTGGTCCTTAACACGGTGCGGAAGCTCATATGGATCTTAACTTCGTTACAAAGGATACTTGAAGAGAAAATAGCTCGCTTTCCGCCAGATGAGACGATTGCTGGCGATACAGCACATTCCCAGTTGCCTGGTGATTCTTTTTATATCCTGCATATGTTTCATGGGCTTGCTGGGGCTTTGCAATCGATACAACAATCTTTGAGTCATCCTTGATATCGCTGGAATCTGTAGAATGATAGCTCTTTTGTTTATTGAAATCATCTTCAAAATGTTGATATTTCCTCTCCTTTCTTTTCTTTTTTTAGCGGCCGTCAGACTTTTTCAAAATATTTGGTAGACCAATTTTCATATTCGACTCGACTACCTATCAATGAAAGCTTGGCAAGTCGATTCGATTCAGAACAACTCAACCCGAATGAATGAATTGATGAAGTCTGTCCTTCTCACGACAGATATTGAACGTCTGGCTACATCATGGGATGATTACTGCTCAAATATTCTTGGCAGATCGTTTCCCCCGTGCACGCAGTCTCCTACCAAAGATATAGAATCTGTTTATATTATTTATTAGTCTTATGCACGGGAAAAAAGGAAGGGACAACTAACAAGAACGGAATTGGTATCATGGCTGCTGAAATAAACCCTAGTACACTACATGCCCAATCAATGCCAAGATTGGTGAACACTTATGGTCGATCAGTACCAAGTATATACACGAATAGCGAGCATAAGAAGAAGGCTTACTGGCATCAGCAAACAGCGGAAATGCCCCAGCGAGAACGCTTCGCATCAGCATGTTTGCAGCAAGAGCACTGGCAGCCAGCATGAGGTATGTGTCAACCAGATAGCTGACCGCACTTTGAAAAATGGTGAAGAATCCAAAACCGATGCATGCGCCGCCAATACAGAAGCTTTTATCATATTTAGTGTTCTTCAGTAAAAGGGATAATGGAAGGGGTGTATCCTTACGCTATCCAAGGGATTGATGGATCAGACGTCCAGCCGATAATAAACAGGCCACCAGCAAAGAAGAACGATCCAATCATCATCGAAACAAGTCGGGCTTCAGGCACAGGCTTGTTGTTGTTTGCGATGAGGCGTTTGACGTAGAACGTCTGGCTCCAGATCAAGATAATGGCTCCAAAGAATACTCCAATCAATATGCCCAGAAAGGGGAGAGCCCCGACGACGCTGTTCCAACCTCGTACCTAGAAAAATTGTCAGAACTAATAATTCATGTTTCTCTTTTGAATAGGGACGTACTTTTTGAAATTCGATTGGGTAGACAGCGATTGTGCTATTATCCGTTAGCGTTTCACTCATGTTATGGGACAGTGTGTAGAACATACAGGTAGATTATCGCATAGACAAATGATGCGTAAAGATTGATCAAGAAACAGATCGGATCAATGAGCATCTCCATGGGGACGAGCAAATATGTGCGCACCCAGAACTTGAAGCTCTGGTCATTTTCCTGGTGTTTCGAATGCAGAGCCCAGTTGCCAGTCAACTTGCGCAATTCGTTGGCTTTTCGACTCAGCAAGATTGGAGGGTAACTTTCTTCGATATAAAAAACGTCGGCCGCCAGGATAACGAGTAATAGAATACCGGTGAGCTGCAGCAGAATTCAAAATAAGCATATTCCTTTTCTCTCTCTTGTAAGTAATCAGAGAGGGATTCATACGTATTCGCCCCAACGCCATCCATCATGTTCCAGATTGACCACCAAAGCTCCACCTACAATAGGGGCAAGGAGTGGACCTGCAACGACTGCAATTCCATAAGTGAGAAGGGCCGCACCTCGGTGTTGCGGCGGCCATATATCTGCTAGGACGCCTCCAGTATTGCAAAGAGGGGCAGATCCACCGATACCAGCAAAGAATCTTGTAATCAAGATTGTCTGCGTGTCCTTCGCTGTTGCGGTGCCGAAGGAGAAAATTGCGCACATGAAGAATGGGATCAAGACGGAGATCTTCCGGCCGTATGCTTCCGAAACAGGTGCGAAGAGGAGCGGACCGAAGGCATTTCTAAGATCAATTTAGTAGCGTTAGCTTCTTCTTCTTCTTTTCCTTCTCTTTGTTATTGGAGCTGGACAGCGTAGGACTTTACCCTAGCAAGTAAAACGTCATTCCCAATAATGCAACCTCATTACTAACACGGAACTGCCCTTCTATCTGCCTGGTTCCGGAGTTATATCTACAGATGACAAATCATGTTAGCAATTCGCTCGTGGACGGTGCATATTGAAACATTTTGAAGAGAGCATTACATTGTGCTTGCCCAAGTGGAGCCCATCGTTGTCAAGCTATAGAGAGCGGTGGTAATGAGCTTCTTTCGCATGGGCCAATTGAGAGGTCGGTACGGGTCATCGGGACCGTCAAAATCGACAATATTCGGGTCATTGTTGCTGCTAGCCAGCGGCGCAGAAGGTGCTACTGCTTCAACCTTCGAAGCTGTCGGTGTTGACTGAGCCTTCTCGTCAACTTCGGCACCAGTATTTCCTAGCTTGGTCTCATCAGAAGCTGTTGATCCTTCATGATCAAAAGTTTTCCCGCGGATTGGCGAATCGGTAGTAGTTGTTGGAGACATTCTTGTCGTGTCGAGGAGATTCGATCCTGATCACAGAAGATGCCCTTTGAGGTGTAGAACGACAGGAGTGACTTTTCTAGTTTGTTGAGAAGTAGAAAAGATAAGACTGAGAATGTTGATTGATATAAGAAAGGAGCTACATACATAAATGGATTCGGCAGTCGGCAACACCCCGTGTCAGGGTCTAAATAAAAAAACAATGGAATATTATTAATCAAAAGTGTATTAGTTAGCTGTTAATATTAAGCACGATGCTCCACAATGGCATGCATTGCATAAAATATTGTTGTGGTTAACTCTGAAGTCGCCTCACTAGAGAAAAGCTCCGGAAACGTGACGGCCAAAGCCCTAAAGTCTTTCTTCTCCCCTTCTTTTATGCTACACAATCTGTCCACGAACAGGATTGCTCATCCTATTAGAAAGTAATATCTGCCCTGCAGGATTTACTTCAATATTTTGATTCCTCCTTCTTTCTGAATCACAAAAGTTGCATGTCCATCAAAATCGGGTCCCTCTGTGCATAAAAAGTAATCGCCGGCGCTAGACAGGGGTCCAATATTAGTGCTGCCGGCACTTTATTTCAACCTCTGCATGTCTCGTACATTTTTCTGATCTGTAGGCCATGGTTCCGGAGAGTTCTTGTTTATTTTGACTTTCGGTGCATTCTTGGGTTGGGTCTAACTGGGGAATCACCGACCGCGTAGATAGTAATATGCTTGATAACTAATTCCTATTTCAATCGCATCAAAAGTACCAAATCTGGCTTAGTCGCGTGCTCTGATCGTTGAATATTTCTTATTCTGTAGTAAGCCACTTTACAAGGCTGCCTTTACCAAAGACTATTCTGAAAAGAGGAACAGCATCATACAATATGGGGCCATTTTTTTCTTAGTAAGAAGGTGCAAATTGACGTGCACTTGATTTCAAATTTTATTGATAGTGACATCTGATACAGCTTATTGTCGAAACGGTCCGAGTCTTACTGCTAGTTTTAGGAACAGAGGCTTTCTATCTTCCTGAGGAACAGATGATACTTGAAAGCAGAATTTCTCAAAAATGACAATTTACCATGGGACAGTCATTACATATGCAAGATTCAAACTCGTTATTTCTGTTATTGAAATCTCTTTTGTGACTGTTTTACCCTCAAATCTTCAAAGAGTAAATTATCCTCAAAATATCCATCAACTATTGATCCAAGATTGTGTGTCCGTGCCCATTTCCTCATGTCGTTAAGATGCTAGTAATCTACAACGAGTACATGCATCGCGCCTTTGAATTCATCGACAACTGGGCTCTGAAGGAGCTCAAATCGACTGCAGTAGAAGCTAGCCATAATGAACAGAAGGTCTCTCCATTTCTAGATCTTGTCAAGGTTCTTTGTCTTCTCGCTTTTGCTTCTTACCATACATTCGTCGTGTCTTTACTGTAGGCTTTGATATCAATAGACCTATATCTGTCAGCGAAAGGCACCTCCGATATCAATCGATAAAGTACTCAGTGATGTGACTGGGCAAAATGATTATATCTGCGATGCCTAGGTATATGAGAGTTCTCTGCAGATTCTTTTGAAAATTATTGATACTTCAGCCACTACCTATCTTTATATGTATTTAGTCGGATCTTTCTACGTTACAAGCTTTTCAATAGTGATAGAAACTTTTGAGCATAAACTCCCCGGCCCTTTCAATTGTTGAGTGATATTCAATGTTGGCTATCTTTGTAGACAGGAAAAGTCGATAAGTTTATAAGATGCGATTTTGGTCAAGTATTGTATATACAGTAGAGCTTGGCCATCACAAAGCACAGCATGTCTATAGATGTTAATGTTATTTCAATCTAGCAAGGATTTTCAGATGTATTCAAACTCCATCCCTAAAAGCCCAAATCACAGATAGATCTGGCATTGAATAGAAGGATCATGGATTGCTTTCTGTTCCAAGTTTTCTATGTTCTGAGACCAACTAGGCATAGATTGATAGAAACCCAAATATCAGACATAGGATATTAAATATTGAAGCAAAGCTAAGACGAGCCCCCCAATAGACGGTTTTTTGCTAAATCACGATCGACTCGGTGTGTTTTCCCTCTTGTTTGCAAAATGTATACTCCAACTCCATGCGCGCCACGGACTGGCCGCTGACCACCTGTTCCCAAGATACACATTCGATCCTCTGCCACACTGCAATTTCGTCCATGCTCTTTGCCCTAACCCCTCCAGCTTTGCCTTCTTCAATCTCAGCTATACGCTCAACTACCCTTGCAGCAAAGGCATTGTCCCAAACCGCCTCCCGCAGCGGCTGGCGCCGTAGGACTGTCAACACCCGTCGTCGAACAACTGGATCCCTGCATTTGGCTCCGATGATGAAGAGTACAGGGAGGATACCTACCTCTGGTGTAAATGCCGGCTTTGATGACCCTGCGTAGAGCTGATGCGCTGCCGTGACGTCGTCTGCCATGGCTATGCATTGCTGGAACTCGGGCAAAAACTTGTCGTACTCCATCTCCCTACCCAAGCCGAGGCTACTGACGAGGATCCACAAAATGGTATTTTGTAGTCGCAACAACAATATGAGACGGTAGCTCTCCGTGTCCGTGGCATGGTGGGTGGAATGATTCAGCATCTCTTCGAAGCGGCGCGACCACGTTTCTAGCTGCCCGATAACAACCTGTTTGGAATCGTTCGCCGGCACCCCATCAGCGAAAGATGCTTCTTGCGCCATCCATTGTAGCCTCATGGTCCGAGCAATCAGCACCTGGAGGGAATCGGCGGCTTGGTTGATCGATTGAAAAGGGCCATTCGAGGACAAAAGTCTAGAGTCTACTGTCTCTTCGATGTCGGCCGGGATCCAACGGGGCATAAATGCAACGGCCTGCATGTCGAGACGCCGTATATGCTTTGTGACGTGCGCAAGAAGCATGTGGCTTCCTGAACAAACATTTATATTGGGAGCGTTGCTCTCGCTCAAGATGGCACTGGGAATGTTGCGCAAGAGCTCTACACCTCCTTGCAAATGTGTCAAAGCCCGGAGATAGCTGCCCGCTAGTCTGTCAAAACTTGTGAACAGGTAACATACTAACAGCGTTATTGCCAGTTGCTCGATGCTATCGTCATTCCTTTGTGCCAGAACAAGCTGGATAGCCTTGTTGTAATGTAACAGGGGTTCGTGTTCTAGCAGCGTGGAACAGCCGTTGTGGTAGTCCCGATGAAGCAGGGCCAGAGCAATAGAGGCGTGTCGTACCGATGGGACTGTTTGTGAAAAGAACATGAGTGTCTTCCGCCATGACTCGCTTGGATAGTATTCATTCAAATCCTTGACGGAGATTAGCTCGAAGAATGACATGGCCTCCGTCTGCGTTGAAGCAATGGCCGGCAGTATCATGAATGGCCGCAGATTTCGCAAAGTCAGGCTGTGGTAGTTCTGGCAATATGGAGATGGTACTCGCTGAACATTAACAGTGGCACAAGAGTCAAATAGGCCGCACCTTGCTGCTACAATGGTTCCAGTGTGGTGATGCTGGCTTGTCGTCATTCCAGCCTCAACACGGCGGGGAACCATATCAAAGCCATCGCAAGTCCGTCCCGTAGACTGGCACTTCAAGCACGAAGGTCGAGCCTCGTCGCATTTGACCCGCCGGATTCTTTTAGTACTGCCAGTGAGATTGACTTGTCCAACAAAAGTGAGGGTGACGCGTCAGGCAAGACTTACTTGCAAGTTCTGCAACCCAACTTTGACTTTGGAGCAAATCTGCGAGGTCTCTTCCTCCAGGCTTGGCTCGCGGTTTTGGCCTCGTCTTTGACCCGGTTCATTTTTGGGACGAGAAACAGATGGCACCAAAGCATTCGATGCGTGCGTCGCAAGTGCCAAGCAAAAAAGAGTCGAATAGAAAGTCTGTTAGCATCTGCTATCCGTCTGTTCGTACACAGTGGAGGTTATCTTTGCTCAAGCCTTGCAATCGGGAATTAAAACGGGAAGTTGAGCGTATAGAGACTAAGAGGAATGACCATCAAAATACAGAGAACTGGATATTTAGATGCCTAGAGAGTGCTTACCATGAATGGTGTATACTGATTGGCTCGTTCGTACCAGTGGGTCCCCGACTATAATAAGACGACATAACGTTTGGGCTGTGCTTGAAGATCCAAAATGCATGGTGTTGATACATGGGGATTTCGATAGCTCAGAACTCATCCAGCTCTTGATCATTTGCCCGTTCGTACACGCGGAGCAACAAGATGATGTGTACTTTCACAATGACGGAGGTCATCTGGTCAGAAAGAGAAGACTTGAAAGCCGGAAATGGAGAGTAAATACCGCTAAAAACGAGGCCCCTTTATGGATCTCTCCACAACGTGCTATACCTAGTTATATCCCGAATACGGCTGACAATTGTTGACGGATTCTCATAACTATAAGTAGTGCCACGATATTGTACAATGAGGAAAATGTCTTCACAATACAAACCAGACATCAAAAGCGCCCTGTAATAGTTTGCCCACCAAAATGAAGCGAATCACAGATGCTCTCATCCTCCTCGTAGGATTTGGACGCAGAGCGGAGTGTCTGGAAAAGTACACCATGGTCTACGATTTTGACGTTGTCAGTTTCATGATCGCAGTTGAACCCCAATGTCTTCGTGATCAGCTTTTCTGATTGATAAACTGCGTAGATCAACCCCTCGGTCAACCTCACCTGGGCACCGTGTTTCGACAACTTCACCTGCTCCAAACTCCAAGTTCCTCTCGACTATTCAAACTCGAGCCTTGGTGCTGCATCCATCGCTTTTATAAAACTGGCTGGGAAAAATGCCACTTCTGATTCTGAGAGCCTCGTATTCATCCCCGGTAATACCCCAAAGCCATCTTAACTCCTCACAACCAAGCTGACGCTAGACCAGGCGGCCCGGGCGGCTCTAGCATCGACCTTCTGCTGTCATACAAAGACAGAGTCGGACAGATGTTTGGCGACATGTACAACTTTGTCGGCTTTGATCCCCGAGGCGTCGAGAGAAGCAGCCCGAGCTTTGACTGCTTCCGAAAAAATACGACAGCACGCACAGCCTTTAATCGAGCTCACTACACGGGCGCCACCAACACATCCTCCACGTCGTTCGAAGAGCAATACTACTCAGCTGCCATCTACGGAGAGCTGTGCAACGAGGTGGTAAAGACGGACTCGCCGCATGGCTACTATGTTACCACTCCAGCAGTTGCTCGCGACCTCCTCAGCTTTGTCGAGGCAGAGGCCAAGCTGGCCGGTCGGACGCCTTCGGACGCCAAATTATGGGGCTTTGGCGCAAGCTACGGCACCGTCATTGGCACCACATTTGCGTCCATGTTTCCTGACCGCGTCGGAAGACTGGTACTAGAGAGCGTTATGGACGTAGACCAATACTACGCTAATGACTGGCGGAGCAACTTCGTCAACTCGGACATGGCGTTTGAGCAGCTACCAATTCTATGCCACGCCGCAGGCCCTGATCGATGTTCTTTCTGGGGACCTACGCCAGACAATATCACAGCTAAGATCGATGCCATCATCCAGAACATCATAAGCCACCCCATTCCAGTCAGTGGGATCACAAATCAGACTTTGCCGGGACTAGTTACGTACTCCGACCTCAAGTCGCTTGTTGTATACGGGATCTACGAGCCGCTGATTTACTTCCCTATCATGGCCGACGTTTTTGCACAGTTGGAAAGGGGTAACGCATCTGCTCTCGTGGGGATGTCGGAGAAGCTGTACATCGACCCCAACGACGGAGATGGAGGCGTCATGATTCGGTGCGCGGATTCGTACCGAGACAACAAGCTTACCTCGATTGAGGACTGGAAAGACTACATTGACTTCACCGTTTCCAGTAGCAAGTACATCGGCGACATTTTCCCCATTTGGGCCAGGACAATTCTATGCAGATCGATTCGGCCACAATTGCCGGATAGCTTGATGATTCAAGGTAGAGTCTCCTTTTCCATTGCTGTTTCGATAAGATTTTATTTCAAATACGAAGCGGCCTTCCTTTGACAGTCAATCTGACCCTATTATACAGGTCCGGTTACTGGGTTCGACAAAGCCCTGTCTTTCCCGATCCTATTCACGAGTAACACCCTCGATCCTGTCGCGCCTGCAGCAAAGTATGTTCTCCAATCACCCATAACCCAATAAATTTCAATTTACTGGCTCTTTTCAGTGCTCGAAAGATGTCCTCCCGGTTCCCAGGATCGGTTGTGCTCCTGCAGGAAGCTGTTGGTGTAAGTCCTCAATCAATCCTCACTCAAATGTCATAAGAAATGCTCCAGACTAACCCTTCCGCTCTTCACTCGAATACAGCACCCCGTAACCGCACAGGGAGGATCACCCTGTTACTATGGACACGTTCAGGCATATCTTCAAGGCGTAGTTCCGCCGGCCAACATCACCTGCCCTCGGCAGTACGTACCGTTCATCGATGGGCCCATTAAAATCTGAACGAAACTACTTTTCAGAATGATCACGCCGGCGAAGCTCATATTCTGCGACGTGTATATTTAGTACGCTTCACAATTTAACGTTTTCAAAGAAATTTAGAGTCTATAGAGGCATTTCTGCATGTATAGCGTCTAACTCTCTTTGTTACTGATGTTAAAAATAGTACCATTCGATTACCTATTTGTCTAATAATCGATGTTTTTATCTTTTTTTGCTTCTTTTTTTTTTTCACTTGGGCTAGTTAGATATGTATGTCTCTTCATTTTTTTTCTTTTTTTTTCTGAGTCTCTAATTTATAAAAGGCAGGTAAAAGTAGGGTTAGGGCTAGGGCTAATATCCCTTGCATACCCATACCGTATATGGAAGGCGGTGTGGCTGATTGCCTTATCTGAGCTCATTTTTCTGCCCCGCATTGGCTCTTTCTTCAGATCTTTGAGTCACTGGTCACAGGGCGTGCTCTTTGCCTTTTACTCCATAGAGAGAAATCGACTTCTTTTCTCTCTTACAACAACTCCAGGGAGCGATCAACATGGCTGCAAAGGAGCCTACACTGCCAATTCCCGGCGAACGAAATATTCTCATCACCAGCGCCCTGCCCTATGTCAACAATGTTCCCCACCTTGGAAACATAATCGGTAGTGTGCTCCCCGCAGATGTTTTTGCTCGCTACAACAGGGCACGAGGGTTTCCGACGTTGTATATCTGTGGTTCTGTAAGTACTTGTCTCAACATTCTGGTGATATTTCTCTAAAAAGGTAGAGGCTGATCGTCAATGTAGGATGAATACGGAACTGCCACCGAAACCAAAGCCCTCGAAGAAGGCGTAACACCGGAAGAGCTCTGCGCAAAATACCATAAAATTCACAAGGGTATCTACGATTGGTTCAACATTGAGTTCGATATCTTTGGCCGTACACCCACCGCCCATCAAACCAAGATTGTCCAGGGTGTTTTCCGTGGTCTGTGGGAGAATGGATATATTGAAGAGCGAGAGACTACTCAGCCGTACTGTCCTGTCGAGGGCCATGCTACGTTCTTAGCGGATCGATTCGTTGAGGGAGAGTGTAGTATTTGTGGTGATCCAGGCGCTCGTGGTGATCAATGCGACAAGTGCGGCAATTTGTTGGATCCGCTGGAGCCTGATGCAAAGGAGGGCGGGGAGGAGGGGGGAGAGCAAGATGTCGAAGCTAGGGCTACGGGATGGTTGATCAATCCTCGCTGCAAGCTTGATGGTGCCACACCAGAAAAGCGCAAGACGAAACATCTTTATCTGCGTCTGGATGCGCTCAAAGACAAGATTGTGCCTTGGTTTGAGAAAGTGAGCAAGGAGAACGATTGGAGTATCAATACTAGCTCTATTGTGCAGTCGTGGATCGATCGTGGATTGAAGCCTCGCGCTATTACTCGCGACATCAAATGGGGTGTACCGATCCCGACGGGTATTGAGGGTCTGGATGAAGAGGCTTATAAGAACAAGGTTTTCTACGTCTGGTTTGACGCTTGTATCGGTTACGTCTCCATCACCGCAAACTACACCGACGGGGACAACCTCGAGGGCAAGAAATGGGAGCAATGGTGGAAACAGCCTGAGCAGGTTTCGCTATTCCAGTTCATGGGCAAGGATAATGTGCCCTTCCACAGCATTATCTTCCCCGGTTCGCAACTTGGTTCCGGAATGAAGTGGACTCAAGTGCACAAGATTTCGGCCACCGAATACCTCAACTATGAAGGTGGTAAATTCAGCAAGTCCAAGGGTGTTGGTGTGTTTGGCACAAGTGCTAAGGATACTGGTATTGATCCTGATATCTGGCGATTCTATTTGCTGTCGAGACGTCCCGAGTCCAGCGATACGGAGTTCAAATGGGACGAATTCGTCAACACTAACAACAACGAACTCTTGAAGAACCTTGGAAATCTCGTCGCGCGCGTGACCAAATTCTGTATCGCTAAAATGGACGGAACTGTCCCCGCATACTCGGATGAAGCAGCAAAGGCAGTCCTCACCGAACACGAGAACCAAGTCAATACCTTCCTAACCTCCTACACCACCTCCATGGACGCCACCAAGATGCGCCCTGCCCTCAACGACATCATGCACATTTCCTCCCTCGGTAATAAATTGCTCCAAGACAATAAACTCGACAACCGCCTCTTCACCGAAGAACCCGACCGCTGCGCCGCCGTCATCAACATCGCCCTCAACCATATTCATCTGTTGGCCAGTCTTCTTTCGCCGTTTATGCCGTCAACCTCAAAATCAATCTTTGAGCAACTCGGCGCTCAGCCCGAGGCCCGTATTCCCGAGAAATGGGTCACCGATGTGCTCAAACCGGGCCATAGACTCGGTGAATCAAAGCTGTTGTTCTCATTGATCCCGACAGCTAAAATCGAAGAATGGCGCGAAGCCTTTGGAGGCGAGGAAATGAAACGCCAGAAAGCTCTTGAAGCTGAGAAGGCGGCCGCTAAGAAATTAGCAAAGGAGAAGGAGAAGGAAAAGAAACGGCTCAAGAAAGAGGCTGCTGCGAAGGAGGCTGCGGCCAAAAAAGCTGCTGCTGCTGCCGAACCAGCGACTGCAGGAGATGAAGCTGCGAATGCGACAGCAACGCAGTTGGAGAAGAAGTTGACGCTTGATGATGGGCAGAAGAATCCTTGATTCATTTACCCTTCGGATCGAAGAAAGGGGAATGAGGAATGTTCGAATTATTTCGGCAAGAACTAGAATAAGATACTGAATCGTATGAGTGTCTGGGAGTTTGTTGCATTAGCATTGTAGGTATTTCATGAGTCTAGGTTTGGAATGAAATGAACGGTCATTTTGATTTGATAGCTATGAATATTGCGTCCTTAGCTTAGAGCTAGTGAGTTAATAAGGCCTAACGACAATCCTCCCCCTCGGCCCCCCATGCTCATACGTAACCAACGCCCTCCTCTCATCCAACGCCATAACACCCGGCCAGAAACTCGACGCAGGGGACACAACAACGGGCTCACTCCACACAATCCGTCCTGCATGCGGCGCAGTACCAAAACATACTTTGACAGACGCATTATGTATCCATTTCACTTCATCCGCATCATCATCCGTCATGAACACGCATGCCATTGACCCGTCACCAAACGATGTAATTTGAGGCGCACCGGCATTATGCCCCTTTCGTCGGGGCGTGTACACTTGGTGCCGATGCTGCCATGAGGCGCCATCATCGTACGAAACGGCAGCCTCAACATTAAAATGCGGCGCATACCGGGTAGTCTCAAAACACATGACTAGCGGGATTTGGCCCGTTGCTGTATCGATTGTTTGCGTGATGCCGGTCATGCCGTCCCGAAAACGGTCTTGGTATCCCTCGATGCAGCGGGGTTGGGACCATGATTTGCCCTGGTCGTACGAACTGACTAGCATCGTGCGCTGATCGTCGGGCGCGAATTCATGTGAATAGATGAGTTGCACTTCCCCTTGCAAACCCATGCGCATAAACGGTTCCCATATCCCCAATGGCGGGTCCGATTTTTGAACTGCCTCTGATAGATACCGCCACGTCGCACCGCCGTCCCTGGACTCGAAGACCGTGATTCGGAAATGCGTTATCCCCGCCAGATCGCCGGCACGGTTGTGACCGAAATCATGATTCCGGAACGCCGCTAGGACGTGGCCCTCGGGTGCGATCTCAAGAATGTGCAGGTTATCAATCTCGCCATGCCCGCGGTAGACTTCGCCGAAATCATGGAATGATTGTCCGCCGTCTAGACTTCTAGATATCTTCAGGATGCGGAGTGCGTCCATGCGACCGCCTTCGCGCCATGTGAATCCCGCGAGGATTGTGCCGTTGTGCAAACGGGCGAGACGGATGTAGGTGCCGTTAAATCTGTCGGTGGAGATGTCGCGCTCGTCCGGGTGGATTATCAAACTGCCTGTTTGGGAGGGTGCGGTGCCTTGGGCTGGTGTTGGTGACCATAGTGGAGGGTTTGGTTGGGAAGGCGTTGACGGTGGTAGTCGTGTTGTTGTATCATCTGAAGGAGGGTTTACGCCGAGGCGTTTGAGAAGTTTTTGGCCGATGCCCATCTTGATATAGATCCAAAGTGAGTGCTTTGGTTGTTATTCGAAGTTCCGATCGAGTCTGTATAAGTAGTTGAGTGGTGTGTTGAGGGATGCCTGAAATGTTGTCAAGGTTGATTACGCGGCAAACTGTGGCAATGATGTCAGACCGTTAATCGTTTGTCTGGGAAGGTTGATCGCAATTTCATTGCTGCCTTTCTGTAACGATATCAACCATCAAGGTGTTGATACTTGAAGATCATCCTGTCAGAATAAGGTGCTTCTCTCGTGTTCATGGTGGACGGAACACTGATGGATTGTAAATTGCCATGTTGACGTGCATCTTCAGGTTGCTGCCGGGCCGCAACGCCATGACAGAACCATCGCTCTTGCCATTTTGACTTTCGAAAAGAGTTTGAGGGAAGTATCTCTAGAAGACTCAGGAAGAAGCAAAAAAAAAGAACGGCAATCGGCAAGCTGGCGACAGCGCGGGCGGGAAGCTCGGACAAGGCTAAAAAATATTTGGCAGGTGGGACCTTCATGAACTCCAACGACAACCTCAACCTCGACTTCATATAAACCACACCACATCCTCTCTATCCTCCTCTATTATTCAATACTATATAATTCACATAATACCAATCGACCAGATACAACCGGCAAAATGACGACAACGACAACAACAACAGACCCCATCGCCGTCCTAACCGACCTCCTCAACTCCCTCCAAGAATATACCCTCGACTCGCTCCACGACTTCCAAGACTACATCGGCCAGCCCAAAGTTCGCCACTGGCTACGCATAATCGTCATTGTCGCGGGATACATCATGCTGCGACCAGCCATCGAGCTGTTTTTCAAATGGTGGTTTGAGCGCAAAACATCGAAAGAAGAGGAAGAGCAGAAGAAGAAAAAGGAGGAAGAGGATAAGCAGCTGGAAGCGGAGGGATTGAAGAAGCCGAAGAAGGATGGGAATAGTTTGAGGGTTGGTGCGAAGAGTGAGGTTGAGGAGGAGGGGAAGAAGAAGGATGAGGTTGTGAAGGCCAAGGCCAGCGGCAAGAAGGCTGCCGCTTCTAGCAGCGAGACGAATAAGAAAGAATCGAAAGTGAAGACGGAAGAGTATGAGAATAGCGACCAGGAAGATTTTGCAGAGAAGATTAGGGCGAGCGGAGTGTTGGAATGGGGTCGTGACGCGCGCAAGAGGAAGCAGAGACAACCGACTGAGGCGGAACAGCAACAACAGCAGAAGAACATAGATGAGGAGAAGCTGTTGGAGTTGTTGGATTGGAGTGATGACGAGGGGAAGCAATAATTCAGTCACCTGCCTACTCGAAGAGAGGACGAAGTGTCTACGTGAGACGGATACCTGGTGTTTATGTTTCAGACGGTCATGCGTGTATTACTATTAGATGTGTTAGTATGGTATAATAATATAACCAGGATTATTCGAGTTTCATATTTTGATGTTGTTTCATTCTTTTGTCTACCTAAACAAAACGTCTGAAATGTAAGACAGCCGCCAACCAACCATGCTACCGTGAAATCATAAACCAAAGTTGTTAACAAACAGACATTGTTTTTAGACGAGAGGACCAGCCCACTCGTCGACATCATTAAACATCATAGCGCCAAATGACTCCAGCGAGAGAGTAGAGAAACCAAAGAGTCGTATAAACAGACTGCAAAATGATTGTGTTAAGGTAGTTTTGTTAAGGTGCAGCGAGTAGACTATTTCTTGGTAATAGAGCCATTAGAACACGTAGTTCCAGCAGCGACAGAGCCCATATAAGTCAAAGCGCCTTGGTTGCACATGGACCACGTGGTACCATCAGCGCCGCAGACAATAGCTCCATTGCTAGAACATGCCTGTCCACTGGTGGCAGAACCTGAACCAACGGCTTTGGGAGCTGTGCTGCTTGAAGCTGGCAAGATTGTGCTGGTAGCTTGTGCGCTTGCGCTGGTAGTAAGGGTGGTAGAAGGGGCTGAAGCAGATGAAGCGGCGACAGTAGGGACAGCTGGAGCTGTTGTGCTGGTAGCTGAGGTAGCTGCAGCAGCTGGGACAGATGTGGTAGAGCCAGAGGACCCAGAAGATCCAGAGGATCCAGAGGAGCCAGATGATCCGCTGGTGGACGAACTGCCTGAAGATCCAGAGCCTAAGAAATCGGCAGATCCAGTGCAGGTATATCCAGCGCCGGTAACACCACCAACAACATCAGGGCCTGCTTCAGGGAAGTTGACTTCCTGACCTTCAATAGTAGTGCATCCACCAGGACCGTTGACGTTGGCAACAAAATAAGGTGGGCGAGAACTGAACGCGGTATTGGCACGAGAGACCATCATGTCACGAGCGTGGGAACGCTTGCTTGAGCCTCCGATGGTCACCTGGGCACAGTTCATGTACATCTCACGGTTACCAATTTTGTTGAACCAAGTCCAGGCAAGCAAAGCCTGTCCAGAAGGCGCGTCAGTGGGGACAGTGAAAGTATAGTTGGATGTCAAAGGACAGCCACCCTCCATAGACTGAATGACGGTAAAAGTCTTGCCAGTATCGTAGGACAGAGAGATTTGGCAGGAGCCGCCACCGTGTGTAGCACTGCCAGTAAGTGACAGGTCGTACTGGCTGCCAGGTGTGTAGGTCGCAACAGACACGAACGCATCGTTTTGGTAGCCCTTGCAAGGAAAGTTGGATCCAGATTTATCTAGAGGGCTGGTGTAGGAATAATCTTTCTTGCCTTCGTCGCCGTTGGGGTTGAGAGGGCTTCGAATGGGGTAGGGATTGCTCATCTGCATGTGTGCAGAGACCGTAGCGGCCAACAAGGCGCAGATAGCGAATGTGCTCTTCATTTTGTAGAATGTTGTTTGGAGTTTTAAAAAAAGTAGTTTGAAGACTCTGATGAGAGTAAATACTGAATGCCACCAGGGCTAGACAGTGTCTCGCGAAAAGAAGGAAGGAAAGTCGAGTTGGTCTGAGTAAATTGTCAGTTGACAAGCTGTTATTTTGAAACTAATCAGAAGATAAGAATGGATGTCTGGGTGTCAGACTGGTAGGGAGTGACAAGAAGGATAAATAGGATGAATGAATGGGATTGCTCGAAGGAATGACTAGACAAAGCTATTGTGTTGGGGTGAAGAGTGAAGGAAGCCAACAGCAGAGAGAGCGAGGGGAGGAAAGAAGAAGGAAACAGAAGGAGCAAAACAAAGTCTTACCAAAACAGGAAGGAGCGGTGCCTGATTCTGCGGACAGTCGATGGAAGGTGCCTCAGGGACTTCTTGGGCCTTCTTTCTTCTCGGGGGGCACCGAGCCACTTTATCTTTCAGACCATACAACCATCCTGCTACTACTTCTTGACTTCTTCCACCCTTTGTTTCTACTCAACGACCCTCCTGAGCCATCCATCCACTCGCTGGAATGGATGGACATGACACTGGGCATCCCCGCCAACCTCACCAGAAGCTTGTTTGACGAGTACATTCCAAAACAGTGGAAACACCAATAGGAGATTTAATGCAGGCTTTCCCCCCCCTCATGCCGACATTCAACAGGAAAGATCATCCAACAGCACACCAAGACCTAACTCCTTCAACATTTCTGTACGTTGGTCCGCCACCGTTTCCGACATCTACAGTCGTTTCAGCAGGGATGCGACTACCGATGCGAGCCGCATCAACCGAGCCAATCGTCAAGGATGAGGGGTCTACAGACTCAGGAACAGAATCTCAGGGTACTGGAACACAAGCGATGATTGACTGGGTGGGAGAGAGCCTGAAACGCGGAGTGCTTAGCATCTAGCCGCCAAGAATCGACTGATTGGCTGGCTGAGTGCTATTCATCAGACTGCTTCTCTACTCCGCGCAAAACGACAGGTCGTCAGTGAATTGGCGATGCTTCACCAAGAACATAAATCGAAACAGCACCCACCGAGGTAGTATCCTGCACAAATGCCCAGGGTCTGAAGGAAATTATTCGCCATTCGAAACACCATGCCGAGTTCCGTGATTCTTGGCAATGATATTTTAACATGTCGATAGACTTGGTCTTCGAATCATGAGACGCTAGATCTCAACTGACTCCTAAGGTGATCTGTCAGATTCTGGTTTGAAACGAGATGGAACATGTTAGCATTTCTTCCTAGAGATGCCGTTTGATGTTTCCATTTGGGCGGCTGATATAGTCCGAAGTCGGTCATCGAGTGTACGATGTAAGACTCTAGTCACTTTTGGTAGTGCAGTCAGTACTGAAAAAATGTCACTCATTGTTGATAAATATTGACTCATCCCAATAAGAACAGAACATTATCATCGTCATACTAATAGAACGTGAGACTAAACAGTCCGATCTCCAGGCCCTCGACTAACAGAATGAATCGCGCTAGCCCAGGACGCGCAGATTACCCGCGAATGACCCTCTTTCTTTCGTGATGCTTTCATCCACTTGGAAAAGCAATGCAACAAAGATGTGACGTCGTTTCAAGACTCGTTGTATCTATCTCAATGACATCCCGATTTATCTATGAATGAAGTCTCTCCCGCTCCATCGCTGGTGGCCGCCTAGACCCTCTGATCGTCACCATGCCTTGCGTTTCTACAAATTCGCGGAATGCGCGTGCCATGATCGCCAGGCACTTCGACAGCTCTCCCATCAATCCCAGCAAGGCGAAGGCGACGCAATGGCAGCAGTGGCAAAATCAAAATCATCGAGCATGCTGACCAAGGAATTCGTCTCTTCCAGCCCCACGTCCGGCCTGCGACTCGTTGCCCTACCTTCAATCTCAAATTCTACAAATGCCCTCTCGCACCTCAGCTCTGTCGTGGCAACAACCCGTTTGACCGCACCGAGACAAACGGTTGGAATGATCATGGCACGGTCAACCACGCGTGTGGCTGCTGTCAGAGCAACTCGCTCCCTGCATACCTCGAGCGCCACCACCACTACTACTGCCCCCGCCGTGACAGCCGCCAGCGCCAATTCCTCTTTATCAGCCATCGCAAATGTTCTAGAATCCGTGCCGAGTCCGAGCAAGAAAAAGGCAGCGTCGCTAGATCCCGAGTCAGATGAAGATGTGCCCGCTGATGTTGAAGAGGTCAAGGAAGCTTTGGAGCGACCCGCTCCGGTGAATAGTGACTACCTACCTCTACCCTGGAAAGGTAGATTGGGGTATGCCTGTCTTTGCACGTACCTACGATACGCGAACCCGCCGGTCTTTAGTTCTCGGACATGCCGGATAGCCTCGATACTCGAAAACCGCCATCCATTGCAAGACCCATCGCAGCCGTTCCATGCGACCAAGAACCGACCCGATCGCGAACAACCCGCCGACCATGCGCGAGGACAAGCGTACGTCGAGGCACTGGGTTTAGCCAATGCGCGGGATATAGTGAAAATGTTGCGATGGAACGATAGATATGGAATCAAGTTTCTGCGACTGAGCAGCGAGATGTTCCCGTTCGCAAGTCATGAAATATACGGATACAAATTGGCACCTTTTGCTTCGGAGGTTTTGGCTGAGGCTGGAAGAGTGGCTGCTGAGCTGGGCCATCGATTGACGATGCATCCGGGGCAGTTCACTCAATTGGGGTCACCCCGGAAAGAAGTCATCGAAAGCTCGATTCGAGATCTTGAGTTTCATTCCGAGCTGTTATCGCTACTCAAACTACCGCCACAACAAAACAGGGATGCTGTCATGATCCTGCACATGGGCGGCGTCTTTGGCGACAAAGCCGCAACCCTAGACAGATTCCGCGAAAACTACAAAGGTCTGTCTCAGGATATCAAAAACCGCATCGTCCTAGAAAATGACGATGTGAGCTGGTCTGTCCACGATTTGCTACCTATATGTGAAGAACTGAATATCCCGCTTGTCCTTGACTATCACCACCACAATATCATCTTCGACTCGGATAAACTCCGCGAAGGGACACTTGATATCATGCAACTCTATGACCGGATACGTGCGACCTGGACCCGAAAGGGCATAACCCAGAAAATGCACTACTCCGAACCAGAGCCTACAGCAATTACGCCTCGACAACGACGCAAACATAACGCTCGAGTATACACCCTACCCCCCTGCGATCCCACGATGGATCTCATGATCGAAGCAAAGGACAAAGAACAAGCCGTCTTTGAATTAATGCGCAAATACAAGTTACCCGGTCACGAGAATATCGGTGAAATGATACCCCATGTCCGCGAAGATGAGAACAAGCCCTGGAAACCGCCCAAAAAGACGAAGAAATCCGGCGATTTTATTGATTTGGCGCAGTTGACGCCGCCGCCGCCGAGTATCCCGTTGGAGGAGGTTAGTATGGGAGGGCCGGAGAGGAGGGTGTATTGGCCGCCGGGAAACGAAGAGTGGTTGAGGCCGAAGAAGAGAGTTATTGTGCGGAAGAATACCGCTGTTGAGGAGGAAACTGAAGTTGTTGAAGCCACGACAGCGACGGACGAACCGAAGAAGAAGCCGTCGTCTAGAGCGAAGACGAAAAACGCCACGCCTAAAGACTTGCCAAAGGCTAAGAAAACGACACCTAGAAAACGGAGAAAATCTGAAGCAAGCATCGAGTCTACCTCAAGCTCGGGTGAAGACAATTTAGAAGGGGTACAGAGCAAGTCTCCCAATCCTTCATCTGATCCCCTACCGACAACATCTACAACATCTACACCAGCACGTCGCAGCCGGCGCGCGAAAAAGGTTAGTTATGCGGAAGATGATTCTGCTTAGACCCGACATTCTTTCTCTCTCTTTTCATAAATGTATTACTATCACGACTTTTTATATTTGTATATGATATGATGACTGGGAGGGGAACAATGTACTATATAGACAAGAACAAATTACTACTAATTTTTGGACAAATTTACTTGTAGAGAGGCCTTCTTTTCTTATAGCCACATTTCTACTGTAGACCACATTTCAATGTTCTCGACCTATCCTCCACAGATCGTCCAAGACACCTAAGAATCCCTTAAATAAGCAGCAATATTCCCACCCCAACCACCCCCATTCGCACTCTCGGTCGCAATCGCAGCACCACTCTCCAAGAAAATATTCGTCACAGACTTGACCTGCTGACCATAGATATACAGCGCGCTCGAGTCAAGGATGTTGATCGCATTCTGCTGGCAATCTCCGTTGCACCCACCGTTGTTGTTGAAGAATGTCCAGACCATGCCGTTGTACAGGAACAGGTTGGATGAATCGGAGATGCGCTCAAAAAAGGCCATGCCACAGAGACTGTCACCGGAGGCGCAGGATGAGAACATGGGGTCGGAGGTGATGAGGTTGGAGCTCCAGGGGACGGGGGCGATGTCGTTGCCGGGTCCTTGCCAGTAGGGTGTTTCACTTTACGGACCACATTAGCAGGAATCAAAATTGTTAGAATTGGGGTAGGACGTACCTTTGCTGGAACGTGGAGACGACATTCTGCGCACCGTTGTAGTTGTATTGGTACAAGGTGTGATGCTCCATGGCCGTGCCGACGAGCCATGTCCCCTTGGTAGCTTCGACAAGCATTCCACGACCGGTGGATATAGTCTGGCCATTTTGTCCGTCCAAGTCGTGATCAGCAGTCCATCCCCACATATTCTCAATGTATGCGGAGGATGTGCTGGTGAGATGAATCAAGCCCCAAGCTGCCTTGCACTGATCGGGACTGCCACCACAGTTCGTTTCGACTTTGCTACCAGCAGCACCGCCGATACGGAAGTGGGAGTTCCAGAAACCGACATCGCCGGGGCTCGAGCCAGCAATGTTTACTTCGACCTAAACAAAAAATCAATATGGGATTCCTATTAAAGCGAGATGAAGAGACCTACCAGCTTGCAGCCTTGAAGGACATCGGCAACCGTGAAGGTCATATCAACAATCTGCGCAACACCGACATCACCGGAGTTTCCAACCTTGACCATAGTGCCTGGTGCATTAGGGTTGTAGTAGTTGGAGCCAATAGCCGAAATAGCTGTTCCATAGGCATCGCCATAGATACGCGAGCCGGCCGGGATGAGGATAGTATCAGTCACAATGTAAGTTCCAGCGGGGAAATAGATGACTTTGCATCCAGCGTATTGCGACAAGATAGAGTTGATATTGGCAGTGTCGTCGGTAGCGCCATCACCATAAACGGGCAAGTTAGTAACTGATTTGATGTTCAGAACCTGATCAACGGAGTATTCCTGGAAGGTGAGGGGTTTCTCCGTGATGAAGTAGTTGCCACCAGACAAGAGTGATGAAGAGCGAGGAGTTGTCACAGTTTGACCAGTGACGCGGCCACCGTTGGAACTGCCGCTGGAGTACTAATATGCTATCAGCAACCATACCTTCTAATATACGAGACAATTCTTACGAGATCACCGTAAACCCAAGTATCAGTAACACTACCAGTCAAGACCGTGCTACCGCTCATTTGAACGGTAGTTCCGCTGTATGAAACGTTCTCGAGAACCACGGAATTGCCAGCACCACCACTGTTCGTTCCGCTAAGGAAAACACCAAGATCCAATCCAGAGGAGTCAATGACCGTAATCGTACCGGATACGCCTGTGGCATCAATACCAGTTGCAGCGTATTGAAAGGAGCATGCCTGGCAAACGACACTAAATCCTCCAGCGGAGATACCCGTGGTAGTGCCGCTGGTCTTGATGTTTTTGAGAATCCATTGCTGGCCGGAAAGTTTCAATCCGTATGCACCGCCGTTGAATGTCAGATCGTTCAAGATGATGTTACTGTTGGAGTCGTATTGAGAGGTCACACCAACATGGCCAGTGGAGTAGTCGGGCATGTTGAAGACAACGTTGGCGAGCTGAGTAGCCTGGCTAACTGTCCAGTCAAGAAGTGCGATGCTTGTGGCGCCATCGATTGCTGTTGAGTCGATGATCAAGTTCTTGATGCCAATGTAGAAATTGATGGTTCCGCCATAGTTAGGGTCCTTAGCATAGACGATATGATCATTGGGGAAGCTAGCTGCAGCCTTGAGAGTGGGAGGGTTAATGGGATCACCGACAAGAACGGTACCGACAAGAAGTTGAATACTCTTGGACATCAAGTAAGTTCCAGCAGGAAGGTAGACCACAGCAGGTTGACCGGTTGTGCCGTAGCTTCCGGAGCCTCTGGCAGGACCGCCATTTGAGGGACCGGCTAGACATTGTTAGTTGAAGAAATGGCAAAGACTGGGCCCGAGTGAGAGCATACCGTTGATAGCATTCTGAATAGCAGTAGATGCGTCGGTAGCACCAGTGTTGTCGGCGCCAAAGTCGGTTACAACATTACGGAAAACTGAGTACTCGCTCCTGTAGTCCGAGGACATGAAAGAAGACAATCCATTATGGGTGATGCTCTCGTACCACCATGTTGACGGGTTTGTTGCCGTCAAAGGAGTACAAGTGGTTGCAGCATCAATCTCTGCTGCGGCTGCTATATTTGATGGCTGATTGAGCTTAACCCATGGCTGGATGGAAGTATCCAGCAGCGTGAATGGGATTCCACTAGATCAAACATTAGCAGAACGAACAATGCATATTTCAGAAAAGAGAATCGCACGTCTTCTGAGGCTTGTAGGAGTCATTAGGAACAAACTGCGAGACGTTGAAAGTGGCCGCGTTGTGACTGGGATCTGCCCGCCTCGCCAGTCCGTCTGCGGGAAGGGCTTTTGCCAAAAACGGCAATGCCAGTAGAGAGACCAAAAGTTTGGCCATTTTCCTCTCCCAGTAGTATATACACCGAAATAAAGATTGATATAAGAAATATATAAATAATCTCTCAAAGATTCTCTTCCAAGAACCCAAGAAATAGTTGAGAAACTGCCTTCAATGAGTGTGTCGAGGCAGAGCGAATTCAGACTGCAGAATCCGGAAGCCCTAATGATCGACATACCAGAGCACCCGGGCATAGCTAGGACATATATAGGAATACAATTGAACATTAAAGCATTGGGCTCAGCTTTAATTTTCGATTCTGGAGACCAGTTTCCTATTTTGCATCGCCGGCCGATTTACGTATCAAAGCTAAAAGGTTCCAGTACTATTCTAGTGGTGTTGGGCCCAGCTGGAACTCCAGCCAGGTACTTGAAATTTAGATGGGTTTACGTGATAAACTTCTTACTTCTTAGATATATTTTCTGGCTAGCGGCTACCATGCAGTGTCATTATTTGCGTAATTTTATAAAAATCTACTGAATTATAGGTCACCACCCATCAATTCAGGGGTCAAAACATGCCTCCATTGGCCAGTTGGCGATCCGCCCCGGGCTGAAACAGTGAAATAGGGCTTTGCTAAGGTAGCATCCAAACAGCATCAACACCTCCGCTAGTAAATTAGATGGAGAGTTGCTTACTAAAGTTTATGCGATCTGCTGACCTGCAGGATTTTGATAGTTTAATTCCTTTCGCAGTATGTGTCGTCAAAACTCGGCAGTTGAGTAAGAGCGCGATCTCAGCTGCCTGGAGTCTCCAGCTACGTACGTATATTGCATGCTTACCAAGATCGAAGTAATGGGGTAGAAAGATTAATATTAAACTCAGTTGATCTGCAAGCATCTACTGGTGCGTATATCGATCGAAGAACACGAGGTTTAGTTAAGTCAAGATTTGCATGATTTCCTAAACGGGAATATGGATCTCACCGAATTCGGCTATGTGTTTGAACACATCGCTCATCTACGTGTACTTTTTGAACAGAACAAAATTTAAGTTGAACTATGTAAGTAATCATTAAATATCTTCTTGCACACGTAGTGTTTGTACACCAGGCATTTATGTTAGCTGGTGGCATTCTCACAAACGGTCTGCTGTACGCATATGATCAAGTTTCCTCTTCACTTTCACCCTCTATGTACAGAAACCTCAATTTTACCTAGGAAAACATCATCATGTCAGTAACGACTGTGCCTCTACGCACGAAGCGGTTAAATATTCAAACGCGGGTCGAGCAGAGGACATCAGGCTCTCCTGTGGGGTCCAAAAAGCCGGCATCTGCGATCGGTGTGCCCAGGCATAGCCCTATATCTGCCAGAGGAATAAGCATCATTCAGCTTCATAATACAAATCAATAAATCTACATAAATGTGCGTAGTAGTCAAATGGATTAATTATCGAGCAAAAAAATAACCTGCGGAACACCAGGCAATATGTATGTAAGCGCTTGTTGATCATGAATCGAAAGCAGGAAAGTAGGGCTAGGGCTATAAAATTTTCCTGAAACGACCGACTACGCCACGCGAAGCAAGTCCAACGTGGCAGATGCATCTACTATCAGGTCCAGTACTACCTCAAATGGTTACCTAGGTACATTCGGATTGTGGACGTGATTGGCCCTCTGTCTCGAATCTGCACATGTGCCCTAGAAACATTGTTTGTCAAGCGAACGTGTGATTGAAACGAATGTCCGATGATAAAATATCGACAAGAAATTTCCCCCGATCATAAAACAAGATCAGGGAGGAACGGTAAGATATATACATAGAATGCGATTCGAATGATCGAACCAAGTAAGAAAACAAACAATATGTACAGGACAAACCCAGTCAAATCCTTCATCGAAGCGAGCGTAACACAGTAACTAGGCTGCTAAAATGATATCAAATCTAAGCGCATTCCAAGCATGACAAGCAAGCAATAAGAAAGACAATTGCGTATCCAACAATGTCTTTGAATTCTGCAATTTATACAGTAAAGTCAAACCGAACAATGGCTTTCTAAAGAGTGCAGCTGCTGGCAGCGGAAACCCAGCCAGTGAGACGGTTGGCAATGTCACTTGCATAGCAAGGAGTACCGACACCGACACCGAGGTCGCCGGTAGCACTAACAGAGCCGGAGTTGTAGATACGAGCGGCACGGTAGAAAGCTTGGGCTCCAGTGGCGTTGGCCTCATTGAGGCAGTTGGCGAGACCGTCACCGGTTTCTGTTCCGGCGGCTATGCGAATATCGTCGTCAGTATTGCATATCAAATTGAAGGGGCGTGTTTATGGAGGGGGAACGGGTGGTGAACTTACTTCCTTCACTGATCATACCCTCGATCTCGCTCTCGGGGCACGTGTTCTGAACGGTACCTCCACTGTTGCAAGTCGAAGATCCGTCGTGGTCTTGCATGAGACCAGGGTTGGTCACGGAACCGATAGAGCTGGGTGCGCGAACGCAGCCGGTAGATTCCTGCATGATCACGGCTAGAATGAAGCGGTGGTCGACGAAGGTTTCGGCAGCGACGGCTTCGATGGCGGTCTTGATGTCGTCGATTTCATCGCTCGAGTCATCGGCGACGCCGTATTGACTGCAGCCGATGAGCATGTTTGCGGTGTTGGCTTCGAACCTGTTGGTAGTGTTAGTAGCGGTTTTTGATATCAAACGTTATGATGTGCTAAAGAGCTGTTTAGGCATACATTTCGCTGAAGGAAACCCTACACAATGGCATATTAGCTTTGATTCTTCATCTCTTCTTCAGCAATGGCAAACTCACCAGTCATCAGTAGATGGCCAACCAGCAGCGGTACTACCATCACCCTGGTAAAAGGTGTAGGAGTCGGTTCCGGCACCAATACCATCCTCATCCTTGATAGTAGTAACAGCTAGGCCCGATGCAGTGACGGTTTCGCCAGTGGCAGCATAAGCGGCGCCAGCAAGGGCAGTAATAGCGAGAACAGACTTGGCAATCATTTTGAATGTTTGGGTATAAAGTACCAAAAAAAGATTGAACTTTTGTCAAAAAGGAGTGAAATTGATTTTAAGGAGTGTGTTTTGAAAGGGAACGTCTAGGTACCAGACCTAAGTTTGTTGCAATCGCTTGATGGGAAGTTGACTGGATTGATAATGAAGAAAATATCCTGATCAAAGGACGGAAATGACCATGCCTTTATACATTTCCTTTTCCCAGAAAACGTCCAACATTTTGTAGGTCTAGTCAAGGGCCCAAGTTTAACCAACCCTGCTGAGATCACTCGTGACAAGTAATCTTGGGGTTGGAGTTGCAATGTTGGAAACGAAATTAGATCACACCTCAGGCCTAGTCTCTCCCACTGCACCTTAAACTTGCCCACAGTGTATACCGTCTGCTGATTGTTGGTGGCGTTTCTAGCTCCTACGTCAGATCTCACGGTACATGCCTCTTTACTCAATCAGGTGGCAATGGCGCCGTGCTATTAGAGTCTAAGCAGCTTTATGGGCTGCGGCAGTCTAATATAGAATCACATCGTCTAACATGGCGTAAAGCTATCTATTTCCATGGCTGAAATGGCTGAACTTAGGTAAAGTGGCTTATGGGCTATATGAATTATTGGGATGCGAAGGCTGAAGCCACCGAAATAGAGCATAAACTACCCCAGGTCTGGCAGCCTTATGGCATTGGTTGATACATTGCATACATGAACAGGAAACATTGAAGAAGGGGATACTGTAGGTGTTTCCTAAAGTTGCAACAAGCTGACCAGTTAGACATGACACCAAGGTACTACGTAGTCCGTCTTTCTCGTGTTGGTTTGCTACACAAATCGAAAATCCGGTAGAATACATGTAGCAAGCAAAGATCGCGTTATAGCTGCCGAGCCGTAGGCTGGTATGTATTAAACAACTAGGGTAAATGTAACTGTAGTTCAAAGTCAAGCTTCTCATTTCCTCAAAAGATCAGATTTGAATCTCCATGTCCAGCTCGGAACAAATGGAACAAATGGACATCCACGAGCTCTGTCACGTTTCATGAATGAAAATGGTCTAGATTCAAGATCACACTGCCCCATGCAGTACAACTTGACTATTTCGAGATAGACCCTGAACTCTTGTTGGTACTAAAAAATTGCGGACCTGGTCGGGGCTGACACCGTGAGTTAGCTTGCACTTAGGGCTATGCTACAAGCCAGCAAGTCGCAACAACTCCATCTTTAAGCTCGCGTACCTGCGCGTCCCATACCTTGGTATGTGCTAATAATAAGGTCAGCGCTTTAGGGCCTGTCAGCCAACAAGTACCACCCACTGGTACCCGCGCTATGCCATGTGTATAGTTACATAGTTACATATCCGGACAATTCGTGTTTCTCGCCAATCAGCTGTCATAAGATGCTTACATCCATAATTCTGGCTTTGAACGATCTGAACCACAATACACTCAATCCAGCTGGACAAGGCTTGATAACCCCTGTTGGCTCGTTAGAACTAAACGTCGATCCAAAACGCCCCCAAAACCGACAAGACTACACGAGAACGCAGATGAAGCCACAGTTGTAATTGCAGACTATTCGTAAGATTCTTGCAAAGATTTTTACGTCGTATGTAGTATTGGTTGTACGCACAAAAGGCCGCGAGTTGTGACAATGGGTCCAAACATCGAACTAACGCTACAACTTTGGGCAAGGTTGGTTGGTACGTATGTTCCTATATGACAAGCCCACGTGTACATGATACAGACAGAGTCAAAGCACGAAGAAATGTCCGACTAGCTTAGATGCTTGAATTGAGTTTCATAGGCTAAGAAGCTTCGCCGAATAAGCTGGATACCATCAGCCGTCAATTATCCATATAGATTTGAAAATGCTATAACTTACATAGCTCCTCGCTGGCTCGAGTCTCCAAACATCTTGGCGTCCTTCCTAGACGTTGTCTTTGGTAAGTTAAGCTGGTATTTACGTACCTACGCACCGGCGCTAACATGATTTACTGAATGCTACCTACCCTAAGCGGGAATTCTAGCGAGAATGTTGAAAAAGTGGTCATCACAATCAAGCATGGATTTGAGCTACTGACTTGACCCTAGAATTGCTTATACACCCTCTGGAAAACAAACTCACATGGCATGCATAGAATCATGATGAAACAGATGACTTTTCAGATCTCACAGGTTGCCGTCTGTACCGATAATAACAGGACGTATCATTCGAACAAGGACTAGATTGTAGAGTGTATGGTCAATTTGACATCAATTCCAGCTCTGATTATGCTCATTATTGAGGATCAATTGTAATTGAAAGTTGGTGTGGTTGCCCAATGATTCCATTAAGGCTCCATATCTTAGAAGCTTAAACATTCGAATGCTACCTAAAAAGGTCCAAACAATTCAAAGACTGGAAGACGCGTGTTTTGTTGGTAATCATTTTACCATTCACTTTTCAAAGATCCATATACGCCAACTACGAATTCTTAATTCGTCGAATCTTAAAGCCGGTCAGAAGATCGCTCATAGTTCACGAACAACCGATTCCATAATTACGGTAATAGTTCACCAAAAATAGACAAACAGCCCAGATATACTAGATCAAAAACTGCATCCAGCTTCAAGCCACGGCCTCTTTAGTCCACTTCAAAGTCAAAGCTCAGGAATGGACTAGGCAGCTGAACGCCTACTTTGATGCTAGTATACGCCATGGTCTAATTCAGGTACCGACGGGAAGCACCTACAACAAAGCCCTAACCATCCCCATCCGGGAATGGGGTACCAAGTTGCCAACACGACAATCGCATGCAGGGACGTGACGGTTCGGAAATTTATGGCCAATTCGTCATTTTCTGAGAATATGACAGTCCCGCATTCAAGGCTAATGGTGGTGATAGTGTGCTACCCTGTGCTACGCAGGTGGTACTACCGCTTAGCCTTGGTCAAGATGACTCGCGGAATACGCAGATGAACGACGTTTAAACAAATCGAGACCAGAACAGTAATCTCTTTTTCAATTGACATGTCGGAGTACCTAATTGAGAAGGTGTCCTGACTGGGACCATACGCGATGATGACTCTCATCATGTCGAAAAAAAATTAGTGGAAATGGAACATGGGGGCCAATGCTTCAAGGCTAAAAGTCAAATGTACCTGCTGCTTGACACTACGAAAGGGCCTTGCACAAGTAGTTTGTCTTTCTGTGTTGGAGATGACGTGTCAAAAATCCGAGATTTCTGGAGTTTAGAAAAAAGCGATGTATGTATTCATGTGAAGAAGCCGGAACCCGGAAGGTTTGATTCATTTCGGAAAATTTCTACGCAGGTGATTGTTGTAGAAGTTTGAAGCGATTTGTATGAAATACAATAAACATGTGACAATCAGCTAATTCGAACATTTAGAATGCCGTAAAATAGTTATACAGAACGCCGAACAGGTATCCTTCATGTACAAATACACATATACGAGCTCATACAACCATAAACACGCCTCAATATCGCCAAGTATATGCAATGAAAGAAAAAGCAGAAACAAGAACCAGGCTTACGCCAGGCTTAATCCGTCAAACTTAACATCCCCCCTCGCCATCAACCCAACAGCAGCCTTGAGCGAAGCGAAATCATAACCCGCAGATCCCATATACTGAACTTCATGCATCATCAGCTCATTCCGAAACTTGCTTTTCCTATCTTCATACATCTCGCGGGGAGCAATGTTCACTATCGTCCCACGAGTACGGCATGCTGAGATGGCTGAATTGGCTGCATTCCTGGCTTTGATTCGTTTCAGCATAGAAGTGCTAGAGGCAATGTCGTTGGTGGGTTCGTAATCGCATTGATCGGAGATTTGAAAGACGATGTCCGCGCCCATGTCGTCCGTAAGTAGGCGCACAGATTCGGAGATATCGA
This sequence comes from Talaromyces verruculosus, assembly GCA_038993655.1. Taxonomy (NCBI): domain Eukaryota; kingdom Fungi; phylum Ascomycota; class Eurotiomycetes; order Eurotiales; family Trichocomaceae; genus Talaromyces; species Talaromyces verruculosus. The sequence continues at coordinate 120,351 of JBBVQN010000065.1, forward strand.
TATCTCCGGGGTCGAGGACATGCGTGGCACCAAATTGGACCGCGAGTCTTTTCAAGATAGGATTTTGTTCGACAACGATGATTTGCAATGCGTTTTGCAAAGATAGTAGTCGAACAAGACACAGTGAGATACAATTGGAGGAGACGATAAGGACGTTGTCCAAAGATCGGAATGGGGATGTACGTAGTAAAGCATGGTAGGCTGTTGCAAGTGCTGCGAGATATCTGGCGCTTTGTAAGGAGACCGACGCCGGAAGTGGGTAAAGATATGATGATGGAGCAGAGAATATAGCTGCATAAAGGTAGAGTTAGAGTTTGCTGATGGTTTGGAAGAGTGATAGAGCATACCTTTCGAGTTTATGAAACCGTTTTCTATAACGCGCTGGCGCTCTCCAGTTTCACAGTCTTGGAATTCATATTCGGGTTGCAATGGCATCAAAACAACGCCCTGTCCCTTCACGAATTGTGATACGCCCATGCCAACCTCCTGGACGACGCCAGACATTTCACAATTCACATGTCTCGTTCCCTTCAAGGAATCCGAGACTTGCCGATTATGGTGATCATCCTCTTTCGACTGAAAGTTACCGGCAAAATAAAAACTTCTACCGGACTGACTGTAATATGTCGGTTTTATCTGAATTTCGCACAAGAGATATATCAATTAGTAGCCTATGTGACAGCCAAGACCTAGTAAGACCACCGCAATGAATCACTAAAGAGATAAAGAGAAGCTTACTGTAACCCATCCGTCGCGACATGTCGGGATCTCTATTTCCTTGATTGTAGCTAAGGGCTCTTTAAGCCAGGTTGACGGGTTTTTGGAACGTGGAAGTCGAGGCATGGTGGGAAGTGTTATTCACCACAACGATTTTTGCTGAAATGTTGCGAATTTCTTCTATTGAGACAAAAATCGGTCGAATCTCCCTTTCAAAGCCATCCATTGTCGCAACTTCAAGTTTATATATCATATCTCCGGTATCACAGTGTGGCGACAACAAAAGCGAGTGAGATATTTTCGTCTCCGGATATCTAAGCCGCACATCCTCAAATCCAGATTTTGTTGGTTCATAGTTTAAGGGACCAGGTAATAATAAATCCTGACTGGTTATCAACCCACACCTAAGATAAGTACGAGCTGTATCCGGTTTTTCGGTTTCGCAATGTCCTCACGCTACAGTGGCGAACGGCATCCCTCCCGCCAATCACCATACCATGATCATTTCTCCATAAAAACAGTCCGTTGAGAGCTCTAATCAAATCATCGGGAACGATCATCCCTATATCTGATACTCCAGAATAAGGCAATTGACTGATCAATCATGATGCCGCAGGATACCTACGTAGGCCGACATGCCAAGTGCGACCCCAAGCCGGCCTTCTATCAGATTCTGGGAGTCGATGAGCCGCCCGCTTACGAGATCTGGTCGTTTATGTTGTGATGATTTTTCCACTTTTACTCAATGGTGTGAGACGCAAGCCAGGCCTGGTCGCTCAATCGCTGTCCTCGGCTTGTGACTCCTGCTGGGCCGCTTCTTCTTGCTGATCAACAAACGCCTTTAGAATAGATTCTAGGCCTTCATTGCGTCGCGCTAGAAGCATCACATCATTAATGTTGATTGTAGATCGGCCGGCGTGTCTGATAGGTAACTTGTTAGTAATTTACGACCGATATTTTGGTATTCGATGAGCGATCTGGAGGCAGGGAGGTATACTTGGCAAACGCTTCTAAGTCCTGACTGACTGATTCTGTATCCAGCCAAAGAATTGTCAGCTAGCTAGCCTTGCGATAGACCATATATCTGGCTGGAAGACTAACCAATTTGTGCCCATACCATCTCAGTCAAGGCTCCGATGAACTGGGGAGTGGCATTCACGCCTAATTGCATGGTTTCTTCATCGACAATTTTGCCAATAGCTAGCCAGAGCGCGGATTTAAATCGCTATCACAAGTAATCAGACATGTAACTAAACATTTGCATCGCAGCCAGATGTTGTTTTGAGGAAATATTCGATTCCAGGGGTATGTACCTCTTCCAGCGCTTGGGTTTCTTCTTGATTGCTGTCCGACATTTTGGCTCTATATCCGCAATGCCTTATTGAGCCGATTTCCGCGTCTTGTTTGATGCCAATATGATAATTTCGCGAAACAATATGTGTTGTCGTGCGAGACGCGAAACTGACGCGTCGAAACTTTGGTCAACAGGGGGCGTTCGGGGAGGCTCGGCGAATTTATAATAATCGGCGGTATTCGTAAAAGCGCAACAGAGTATACGATTTGAATAAAGATGATGTCTTTTCGCTGGGTTTGGAGAGATGTTGTTCAGTGTGAAAGTGGTGATTTATTTACGGATGAAAGTGAAGCTCTTCGGGCTTCGTGCAGACCAGCTTATCGCTTATCTTATCGCATCGGCCTTATGAAAGCCACTGGGGCACCTTCCCTGCTTGCTCGTCTCAACTCAACCTCTTCTCGATATTCAACCACATTCAATGTAGTCTTCTCTGAATCCCAGACCATTGGGGGCTTTCTTTCTAGATATCTATCTCTACCTAGGTAAAGGTAATGGACCACCAGAAGAGGCGGAAGTCGGCTTTTGGATGTTTTACCTGCAAGTATGTGCACGTTATATATCCCAGTGGTACTTGGTGGACAACCTTGGAGAAAACACATCAATTGCTAATGAGCAATAGAATACGCAAAGTCAAATGCGACGAGCAGAAACCACAATGTCAGAAATGTCTCTCAACTGGACGTGTTTGCGATGGCTATCCTACACAACCTCCAACAAGAGCCCGTCGTCCAGCGCTGTTGCTTGCTGTTCCCATGACCCGATACCTGACGACAGAAGATGACCATCGAGCTTTTCAGCAGTTTGTGACTTTCGTACCCCAACTTACGAATTTTGCAAGTGCAGAGTTGTGGAATACTTATATATTGCAAATGAGCCATGCCGAAGCTGCTATTCAGCACGTTATTCTCGCTGTTGGCCACCTGCTAAGCACTCATACACCTACACCTGACGAGACTATCATAGTCAAGGACCGAAAGCAGCAAATGGTCTATCACCACTATGGCAAAGCACTTCATTCTCTAACCAACAACCCAAATCCAGATGTGAACATCGTGCTATTGTCATGTCTGATTTTTTGTCTCTTTGAAGACCTTCAAGGGAACTGCTACCCAGCTATCCAGCATATTGTGGCCGGCAGAGACATTATATGGAAACATATTCACACGCGAAAGCCATCAACACGCAGCGATAATTTGGCTTCGATCAAGGCATCATCGGGGTGGAACCCACTTCTCGCACAGCTGTTGCAGGTTTATAAGCGGCTAGAAACGCACGTAGCTGTGCTGGAGGCACGGGCGTTGAATCCGGTTGCTCGCATACCTCTATCTGGATTTACACAACAGGAGGTGGAAAACTACCGCAAAGATCGAACACGTTTATGCTGGAAACCTCATCCCTCTTTGTCGTCTAGTGTCGATGACATCGACTGGACATTACCTGAATTTGCAGGCATGGATGATGCTAGCCGGTATCTGGCTGGACTGGCAGCCATTTGTACTGCGGAAACAGCGCCAAATCCTTCGAATGATACCCAGCCCAGCTGGCACACTACATTTCGTATATCTTCCCGTCGGGCTTTATTGCTGAATCACTGGCTTGAAGCTTTCAATCGCATGATGTCAACCTACTCAGCGAAAAACATCACCATTAATGACCGGGTCGATTGTCACATCCTCCGACTATATCGATCTTGCCTTGCATTCATGAACCAAGCCCAAGATATGGGACAAGAAATCATTTTCGACAAAGACAAAGTGGTCTTTGACTCGATCATGTTCAGACAGACCATTCTAATTACTGTGACGCAGGAGGAACTAATAGCTCCTCTATTCTTTGTGGCTACTCGTTGTCGCGTGGGCTATCTTCGGCGTATGGCAGTTGATAACCTACGATGGTGTGGCTTGGAAGGTGAATTTCTGGCCGATGTTGCAGAGAAAGTCATAGACGTGGAGGAGTCATACCATTCGGATCAAGAAGATGGAAAAGACGGAGCAACCTTTGGCATGCCTGCCGAAAGCTCACGTCTCAGGCTCCATGGTTTGAGTCCTCCGATAAGCCAAGGCCTAGATATGTTCCACCTCATGGTGTCTAGTTTTCCATACTATCCACTTGCACCGCAATGGCCGCTACCTGTTCACCTCCCTTTTGCCCGGGAAAGGGGATTCTTGGACAAGGCTGGGCCTTGTCTCGACCGAGCACTTCGTTTCGAGATGTATACAGCCGCCTCCTAGGCCGCTCCCCGTTGTTTGTCGGGCTTAGGATCTTGGGATGGTATCTCCTTGGGCAACGGTTTTATTTCCGAGCAAAAATATGGTTTCCCACAAACTCAATCAAATATAGAAATGTTTTGGCAGTCAAACATGAGGACCAGATTGCTTGATAAAATGATACTGTGGAGACATGTAATGTATTCTGATTGGTCTGGTCGGAAACTACTCCTAGCGCGTTTTTGGAATCCGGTTGTCTGATTGGTCAACGGTCCGATCTATACTTTGCTCCTGGCTCCAGAGTCCAGATGCTTTCTTTTCCCCTCCGATGAGAAATTAGGACGAGGGTAATATCATCTGCATTTTTGGGGCTCTCGTGAAACTCAAGATGAAGGTCAAATATGACTGGCCAGGTCGGAAGCTACTTCTAGCGCGTGGCTGGAAATCCAGCTGTCTAATTGTATACACTCGGCATGAGATGCTTCTTCTACTCAAATCGGCTGCTCACATGAGGATGATCGTACTACCATTTACGTTTACGATGGATACTGTAAGAATTCCGGACTTACATCGTCTTATAACCGTCGAGTTGACATGAATGCATGCACGTCTCCAGTCATGGAGAAGTATATAAACCTGCTGCTATAATGTCTTCATTCAGAATCATCCAGTGATCAAGCAGTCAGCCTTTGATATCAGCCAACCCCTCATTCAGAATTTCTCGTCTTGAAGACCAATTTGTGGACATACAAGAATCATGTCAGCCACAATTGCCAACCGCAAAGTGAACCGAATCGGCTTCGGTTTGATGGGTACGTGAATCCCACTTTTGAGTCTTAGAACCAAGAACATACCACCTTCTTGAATGAGAGCTAACATCCATCAGGCCTCACCACTCGCTCCTACTCCCCCTCCTTCGATGAATCCGTCAAAGTAATGAAACGCGCCCTCGAACTTGGCGCCACCTTCTGGAACGGTGGGGAATTCTACGGCCCCCCTGAGTCTAACTCTTTACACTTGTTGGAGTACTATTTCCGCAAATATCCCGAAGACGCCGATAAAGTCACTCTGAGCATGAAGGGCTGCTTCTCGCTAGCAGCAGGTGCCGACAATAGTCCCGAGGGCGTCCGCAAAAGCGTCGACAATTGTCTCTCCATTCTCCAGGGCCGAGTACCAATCCACATCTTCGAGCCTGCCCGAGTTGACCCCAAAGTCCCAATTGAAGAAACCATCAAGACTCTCGCGGAGTATGTCAAGCAAGGCAAAATCGGCAGCATAGGCCTCAGCGAAGCCGGCTCCACCACAATCCGTCGCGCACACGCCATCCATCCCATCGCAGCCGTCGAACTCGAAATATCTCTATTCACCCCCGACATCCTCGAGAACGGTATTGCATCGACATGCGCCAACCTCGGCATTCCTATCGTCGCTTACTCCCCCCTGGGCTCCGGATTTTTATCTGATCGCTTCACGAAGCTCTCCGATCTAAACGAGAACGAATTTCGACGCCATCAACCCCGTTTCCAGCCCGGCGCGTTCGAGGCGAATATGCGGATAGCAGATGAAGTACGTAAAATCGCCAAGGCGCGCACTAGTGTGACTACAGCGCAGGTGGCGATTGCATGGGTTCTTGCGCAGAGGACCAAGATCGGGTTACCGGATGGTATAGTCGTGATACCGGGCTGCACGACCGTTGCCAGGGTTGAAGAGAATAGCACCGAGATACAGTTAAGTGAAGCGGAGTTGAATGCTCTAAACAAGATCGTGGAGGAGAGTGATGTGCAAGGGGGACGGTATAATGAGGCTTTGGCTGGGCTTATTAATGGTTAACTTAGTAACTAACCACAGGGTACTTATTTACAGTATGAGTAAGTAGGGAATGGTTAGAATGTAGAGACGAGAATTGCAGCGCAATAAATCTGAGATTTTCCTTTATACATGAATGCGTACATATAAAAAATAATTGGGAGAGGTATCGTTCAAATTTCCATCAATTTGAGACCCATAAACGCGCGCACGCAAGAAAACAAAAAGGACGAGGCCAGGCTATCGACTCGATAACGACATTCTCGTGATTCTGTCTGACCTCAACTGCAAAGCCATCACCGGATGTACCGTTTGTTTGCATAAGATGGCAGACAGGTAGGTATACCTCCCCATAAGATATGAATTACTATTTTCCCCATTTTCTTCTTTCCTCGTTCCCTCCCCTTTTCCTTCATCATCATCTTCCTCCTTCCTTGAGGCCAAATTTAAGCCTGCGCAGAAGCAACACTCTCCTTAAACGCCTTAGTCGTATCCGCCAAATTCGTGGCTGCGGCTGCAGGTCGTTTGGACTGATAATTCTTGATAGCTGCCTTGATCGCGTCTTCGGCCAAAAGGGAGCAGTGGAGTTTGACGGGGGGCAAGCAAAGCTCGTTTGCGATTTGTGTGTTTTGGATTTTGCCAGCTTCTTCCACTATATCGCCACCATAGGTTAGTATTGGGGGTGGGTTTGAGGTAGGACGGGGGAGGGGGGACGAACAGGTCTTTCCGGCTAGGAGGGTTGTGAGGTATGAGCTTGAGGCGATTGCGCTGCCGCATCCGAATGTCTTGAAGGCTGATTTGACGATTTTGCCGGTCTTTTCGTCGACTTGGATGTCGAGGCGGATCTGTTGAGGTTAGAACGGGGGTGCTGATTGGTAGAGGGGTGAAACGTACGACGTCACCGCACTAAATAATATTCGTTAGCGGAAGTTGAGAATAAGAGGGTCGTGAGATACATACTGCAGGAGCTCCGACGAGACCAGATCCAACATCTACAGACCTGTAATAGGGTTAGGCGAATGTTCATGTCGAGAGAGTAATCGTATCAAAAACGTACTTGCGGTCCAGAGAGCCCACTAGGATCAAGTTAGCATACTTCTATGAATACTTGCATCCTGCATAAAAGGTATGAATGTGCGAGTGGAGAAAATCATGCAAGACTCCCCACTGGGAAAGTATCAAGATGCCAATCATGTAGTTTCAGAGTGCACCATGCCATCGACGTATTCTCGCATTAGATCTGGAAATTGTTGTCGTATATTTTTGGTTGTAGGTATCATCGAGATGATTTGTAATCCGCGTAGGCGCATGTAGGGGTTGAGAATTGCCGTACAACAACCAGAACTTGAATGGGTTGACAAGGTCCCGTCAGATGGCTGATCAATTGAGCGGATTGAATCGGTAACCGTAGCGAAGTCGTTCCTAATCCCTTGCGAGAACGTTGCGGTGATTACAGATGTGGTTGTTCATCGACGAAATTGACGAGCTCCATGTATCGTTTTGTATTTCGCGTTCCCAAAATTTGACGACATCGATATGTCCCTCATTTATGGTCGATATCCGATCCGGTCTCAATGGCACAGTGCACCCTCCAACGACACAAAGTCCTTCACAACCTCCAAGCCAAGCGCGGGGAAAACAGTGCGAAATTAACAACACAATCGAAAATAATCGTACTAACCATTCCTCGGATTCGTATAATGATCTAACAGTTTGAGCTTGTCAGCATTTTCCTCAACGAGAACACCATGTGTCGGAAAAGGTTGAACATATCTTTTTCATGATAACCTCGGCGAGCAGCCACGGCCAAAACTGGAAGAGCCGGCGACCGCAAAGCCGGTCGTGCTGCTGAGAGCAAGTGCCCTGAGCGGACAATGTTCCGAACTGGATTCATATTATATTGTGATGAGAAATGCGATGAAGTCGATTGAGATAGTAAAAGGAGTTGAAGGAGTAGAGAGTTGTGGCGAACGATTGATTAGAAAAGTGAAGTTTATCGGTGACGTTCAAACTGTGAAATGGCGTCACGTGATCTTCCGGCATCGGGGTTTTGCGGTGCGGAGTTATCAGATCGGCCAATTTGGCCATTCTGAGCCAATAAAAGCGTGTTTTTGTTATCTGATCGTCGGATATAAGCCATTCCACCAATGAGAGTACAGAAAAATGTAAAGCCGAGGCCGAGTCCCGCGGAGCTGTCTCGTCTCCATCCTGGCTTTGTCCCATCAGATAATTCGATTATCAATCCTGCCGTTCTGGATTCTTAAACCTAAACGACATGTATGGGCGTTGATGAAGATAAGCATTTTGCTGGTGATTTGTACTTTAAAAAATTTATTCTTCCTCGAAACCTGACAAGTGTTATTATATAGTATTTATGGAGCTGTTTCTTTCGCCAACTACGAAAATAATGCTGCCAAGGTCCTTAGTGGATTGCACTGTGTACCATTTTCCTAGGCTGCGAGGCTCGAACATGGTTATTGAGGATATTCGCGGTTTCCGTACTACGTACTTCCTTCTGGAATTATCTCACCGTCCGATTTTCGCGCTGGATCTACATAGTAGATTCCATAGCACCACACGGAATCATTCAGTCGTTTGTTTAAGATGATGTGCTCGTCGGATCCGTAAACAACAGCCTTATCTTTCAAAAAGAACCGTCCAAGTTCGATAAATGCCTCAAGTACGGCTCAAGTCTCAGTTCTGGCGACGCCGAATAAAGAACTTGGGCGTATTTCCTCCGAACGAAATGCATTGATCTACAGATCATGTTGATACGTACATGTCTTCCATATGGTCCAGCATCGAGGCAGATCCAAAAATTGTAGGCATACGTGTTTAGGTAGGCATCTCTATTCTCACGGAAAGGCCAGTTGCCGGATGCCGGATGTTGGACGCCAAGCCGAGCATTGACTCTCATAAGGCAACCGTCTGGTGGGCCTGAAAGCGACGGAGAGACCAATCAGACGTGCGGCTGAACGAGAAACCGTACTCTGGTCATAGCAAGGAGCAATAAATTCATCCTCCATATGGAGTATCGTAGTAATTGAGGTGGGAATCTGTGTTTCACTATCGTTGCTCTTCCGAGCCGTAATAAGCAGCTGTTTAGTTCGGGAGCCTAGGATTCCTAGTCAGAGCATAATTCGGACTACTTGCCGAAAAGGGACCATTTTAGGGCTCACGTTGGCTGCGTGACTATCAATGCGCCCAGGCCAGGGGGATTGACGCCCGACGGAGTACGTACTACGTACTACTATGGAGTAGTGCGCCGTGGTGTGTAGTATTCGTATGCAGAGGCAGTGGTATGACGCACAGGAAACGGTGCTTAATGCCATGGCAGACGCGAGATATTCATCAGTGTGCAGTAGAGAGAGTTCATACTATGTATAGATATCTTATGAATCATGCATTTATGCAGGGCATCCCACGTGTACTGTACACAGGGTCTGCGGTATGATTGGTCAAGGTGTTTACATTTACGCGTGGCGAGCGCATTCTCGGCCAATCGTCTTACACTACGTTCTCGGCTGCTCGGGGTGGTCTGTATCCGGGGCGTATCGAACCGTATCGGACTTGACGGACAAAGACTCAGCCTGAGTCATTGTGAGGCCCTGCGAATCAGCGCTGATACCGATTCTTTCTTCGTTTTGGGTTAGCTGTGTTCATCTACGTATTGGCTTAGTCCATTTGTTACAGATTCGCGCACTTGCCCAAAGAGTACAAACACGTCCGGTCGATACGCTCGGGTCCGGTACGAGTGTCGATTTAGGAATGCGTATTGTTGCAGAATTCGCCAGGCTCGCTCTTAGGGTACGTAACACGATACACCAGATCGCCTCTTTCTTCGATCGACTCATTCAAACAGATCCAATCTCGTATCGCACGAGTTTCGTCCGATCAAGTCACAAGAAAATCAAAACATGCTAGCGTGCTTCTAGATGACAGTTGTGGCAGTGATAAAAGTTGCCCAGATCAAACTCTGCTCGGTTAGAGAATCCGCGAACCCGATTGGCTGTTTGCGCGATCTTATCCATTTCTCCTATTTTTTCCTGCTCCATTCAATTGAGGAGGCTACTTCATGATTCAGGTTCGGTGACTTTCTTTGGGGAACTTACTCTCTCGGAAGGGCCCAGTCCCTCCTTCCGTGTTTGACGTACATGTTCGTATCTCCTATTAATATGTAGTCGGGCGCTCTCTAGTCGCGTCTAGTTTTAACTTCTTGTATTTTATACCCCTCCAGCAACTGGACCTTTGCTATAAGTTAGCTGCTCGTCGATATCAGACTATTACCTCCTGTAGGCCATAGCAGGTTATCCGTGAGGGGTTAATTGCATACCAATTGGCTAAACAGGAAAATAAAACAAGTAACACAAGAGTCGCCCATTCACCAAATCAATCGTTACCGGGGAGGGAGGAACACAAGATGTCGCTCGCTATCAACCCAAACACCCCGCAATCGCAGGCCGTCGTCAGTCACAACAATGCAACTCAAGGACACGGACTGACACCGAACGACGTCGCTGTCGACGCTGCACAGGACCTGGAAAAGAGAAGCTCTGACGAGACCCTGATGGAGCGCGAGGAAATCGTGGAGGCCCAGGTCGGCGAGCTTGCTCGACAGTTGACACGCCAATCTACTCGTTTCGCGGCCAAGGGTGATCTCCAGAACCCATTCGTCATAGATGACCCCGAGTCAAGTCTCAACCCACACAGCCCCAATTTCCGAGCGAGGGACTGGATTAAAATGCTGTTTGAGTTGAGATCACAGGATCCCGTCAATTTCCCACAGAAAAAGGCTGGTATTTCCTTTCGCAATTTGAGTGTCCACGGTTTTGGTTCCCCCACAGACTACCAAAAGAATGTCTTGAACTCGGTGCTTGAGATTGGAACACTAGTTCGAAGAGCTGCCGGTGCCAAGATGCACAAAGTCCAGATTCTGCGCGACTTTGAAGGCTTGGTCAAGAATGGTGAAATGCTAGTCGTGCTGGGAAGGCCGGGTAGTGGTTGCACAACATTGTTGAAGACCATTGCTGGTGAGATGAACGGTATCAACATGTCTGACGACGCCGTAGTGAACTATCAAGGTACGACTCACCCGTTGGTTGAAGCGAATAGTGGCAACACGATAGTCTAACATGGCGCAGGTGTCCCCGTGAAGGAAATGCACAACAACTTCAAAGGCGAAGCCATCTACACAGCCGAGACTGACGTTCACTTCCCCCAACTCACTGTCGGTGATACGCTCAAATTCGCTGCTCTCGCAAGGACGCCCCGAAACCGCTTCGATGGAGTCACTCGTGACCAGCACGCTACACATATGAGAGATGTGATCATGGCAATGCTGGGTCTTTCACATACAATCAACACCCGTGTTGGTAACGACTATGTTCGTGGTGTCAGTGGTGGTGAGAGAAAGCGTGTCAGTATTGCTGAAGCTACTTTGAGTCAGGCTCCGCTGCAATGCTGGGACAACAGTACTCGAGGTCTCGACAGTGCGAATGCTTTGGAATTTTGTAAGAACTTGGCTCTTATGAGCAAATACGCTTCTACAACTGCTTGCGTCGCTATCTACCAGGCTTCTCAAAGTGCCTACGACTGCTTCGACAAGGTGACCGTGCTTTACGAAGGACGACAAATCTATTTCGGGGGAGCCACCGAGGCCAAGCAATTCTTTGTCGATATGGGATTCGAATGTCCTGAACGTCAAACAACTGCCGATTTCTTGACCTCACTTACCAGCCCGCAAGAGCGCAAGGTCCGCCCTGGATTTGAAGGTCGCGTTCCGGAAACTCCTGATCAATTTGTGACCGCATGGAAGAACAGTGAAGCACGAGCCAAGCTCATGCGAGAGATTGAACAGTTTGAATCGCAATATCCTATTGGTGGTTCATCGCGTGATGCTTTTATTGATGCTCGACGAGCCACGCAATCAAAACGCCAACGCACCATGTCTCCATACACCATCTCCGTTTGGGACCAGATTGCCCTTTGCACTCACCGCGGCTTCCTGCGTCTGAAGGGTGATGCCAGTTTGACTCTCAGCGGTTTGATCGGAAACTTTTGCATTGCTCTTATTGTCGCGTCAGTCTTTTATGATCTTGGAGAGGACACCTCAAGTTTCTACGGACGCGGAGCCCTGCTGTTTTATGCCGTCCTTCTCAGTGGTTTTTCTAGTGCTCTCGAAATTTTGACGCTATACGCCCAACGTCCTATTGTCGAAAAACAAGCCCGTTACGCCTTTTACCACCCATTCACAGAGGCCATCGCGTCTATGCTCTGTGATTCGCCATACAAGATTCTCAACTCTTTCACCTTCAACATTCCGCTCTACTTCATGACTAATCTCCGCCGAACTGCAGAAGCCTGGTGGACTTTCTGGCTTTTTTCCGTCGTCACGACCTACACCATGTCCATGCTTTTCCGAACTGTTGCCGCGACGTCTCGATCCCTGTCACAAGCCCTTGTGCCTGCGGCCATTTTGATTCTTGGTATGGTCATTTACACCGGGTTCGTTATTCCGACCAAGTACATGCTTGGATGGTCTCGTTGGATGAACTACATCAACCCTATTGCCTACTCTTTTGAGAGCTTTCTGGTTAATGAGTTTGCCGACCGCGACTTCAATTGCTCGGCTATCGTTCCTTCTGGAGGTCCGTACGACAGCATATCGATGCAATATCGGAGTTGTAGTACCGTAGGTGCCGCCGCTGGTTCCAAGACCGTCCAGGGATCGGTATATCTCGAGGAAAGCTTTGCCTATGTCAAGGGCCATGAATGGAGGAACTTGGGTATTCTGTTTGTTTTCATGGCCGGTCTCGCTGCAGTCTACTTGCTTGCTACCGAGTATATCTCCGAGGTCAAATCAAAGGGTGAGGTTCTTCTATTCCGCCGTGGACACAAACCGGCAAACCTGTCCTTCCCCGGCAGTTCTTCCGACTTGGAATCTTCGGTTGGCGCTGTCTCTGAGAAGAAGGCTAGCGGATTCGCCACCCCTGGAGCCGCCTCAACTGCAAACGCTGGCACTGCGACCCCACCTGTAGAAGTTCAGATCCAAAGACAGACGGCTATTTTCCACTGGCAAGATGTGTGCTACGACGTCAAGATCAAAAGCGAAACTAGACAAATTCTAGACCATGTCGACGGTTGGGTCAAGCCTGGTACATGCACGGCATTGATGGGTGTATCTGGTGCGGGTAAAACGACTTTGTTGGATGTTTTGGCTACTCGTGTCACGATGGGTGTGGTTAGTGGAGAAATGCTCGTGGACGGCCGACCAAGGGATCAGTCTTTCCAGCGCAAAACCGGTTATGTGCAACAGCAGGATGTTCACTTGCCCACATCTACAGTTCGCGAGGCTCTTCAATTCAGTGCTTTGTTACGTCAACCTGGACATCTGAGTCGTAAGGAAAAACTCGACTATGTTGATGAGGTGATCAAACTTCTTGATATGGAGGCCTACGCAGATGCTGTCGTTGGTGTTCCAGGAGAGGGATTGAACGTTGAGCAACGTAAGCGACTTACCATTGGCGTTGAGCTAGCTGCACGACCCCAACTGCTTTTGTTCTTGGATGAGCCCACTTCCGGTCTCGACAGTCAAACTTCTTGGTCTATTCTGGATTTGATTGATACCTTGACACGCCACGGACAAGCTATTCTCTGCACTATCCACCAGCCCTCTGCCATGTTGTTCCAGCGATTTGACCGACTTCTTTTCTTGGCCAAGGGTGGAAAGACCGTTTACTTTGGTGATATTGGCGAGAACTCAAAGATTTTGTCCAGTTATTTCGAGAGGAATGGTGCGAGCCCTTTGGCTCAGGGCGAGAACCCTGCTGAATGGATGCTTGAAGTTATTGGTGCAGCTCCGGGTTCGCATACAGATATCGACTGGCCCGTGGTTTGGCGCAAGAGTCCTGAGCATGCTAAAGTCAAGGAACACCTTGCCGAGCTGAAGGCAACCCTATCTCTCAAGGAACCGGCCCCTCAATCTGACGACCCAGGTGCTTTCCGCGAATATGCTGCTCCTTTCCGCGTCCAGTTGTGGGAAACTATGAAGCGAGTTTTCTCACAGTACAACCGTACACCCATCTACATCTATTCCAAGTTGGCTCTCTCCGTGCTCACTGCCCTTTACGTTGGATTCTCGTTCTTCCACGCAAAGAACACCATTCAAGGTCTTCAGAACCAAATGTACAGTGTCTTCATGTTGATGACTGTTTTTGGTAACTTGTGTCAACAGATCATGCCCCTATTTGTCACTCAACGTGCTCTTTACGAGGTGCGAGAACGGCCTGCAAAGACGTACTCCTGGCAAGCTTTTATGATTAGCAACATTTTCGTGGAATTGCCCTGGAACACACTCATGGCCGTCCTGATGTTTGTCTGTTGGTACTACCCCATTGGAATGAACAACAACGCCAAACCCACTGACAGTGTCACCGAGCGCGGTGCTCTCATGTTTTTGTTGGTCTGGGTATTCTTGCTCCTGACCTCGACTTTTGCCCACATGGTTGTCGCTGGTATCGAGACTGCCGAAACAGCTGGTAACATTGTCACGATGCTCTTCTCGCTCTGCTTGATTTTCTGTGGTGTTCTTGCTACTCCTCAGAATATGCCCGGATTCTGGATCTTCATGTACCGAGTCTCGCCATTTACGTACCTGGTGCAGGGCATGTTGTCGACTGGTCTTTCTGGTACGACTGTCGAATGCTCATCTGTCGAATATGTCACCTTCAACCCTGCCCCTGGATTTTCCACATGTCTCGACTACATGTCGGGTTATATCAACGCAACAGGCGGCTATCTCCTCGAGCCCGATGCCACATCCAACTGTCAATACTGCACCATCTCCAGCACAGACACATATCTTGCCGCCATCAACACATACTTTTCGCAAGCATGGCGCAACTTTGGTCTCATTTGGGTGTATATCATCGTCAACATTGCCGGCGCAACCTTGATTTACTGGTTAGCTCGTGTACCCAAGGGCAAGAGGTTTGCTGGGTCTTCTTAATTTTTCCTTTTCATAATTTTCAATTCTTCCCCTCTCTCGTCTTTATAGATGGAGTTCGCGATCGCATCTTCTCACTTCTTATCTCTCCTATCTTCTTGGATACCGACATCCTTAATCCTTCTCTTCGACATTTCCCTTTTTTTATTCGAAAACATATCACTGCGAACTCGCTTTTTTCTATTCTTTGTTGGTCTTGTTTCATGTGAACATATTCACTGGTGTTCTGTTCTTGTTACATATTTGGGTTTTTGAACTTGTTAGATTGCATTCTAGAAATGATAGATTTCAGAAATCGATTAATTAATCTCCTTCTCAGCAACTACAATGTTTAATAGTTCGTAAACATGTAGAGAGCAGTCCTTTGCATCTCGATCCTCTATTCGTGCGTCGCGCCCAATACATATACAGAAGAGATCTAGTAGGAACACTCAAGCTGGGCATAATGATAATACTTAGCCACCTGGGCAACATTCCTTGAAAGGTGTATATGATTATACAGACAAGAACTCCAAGATATCTATCCACTACATCCCCGTATACACATTCAAAGCAAGCTGGCCCCCCAAATGCGCATAGAGAATATTACTACCATCAGCAACTTCCCCCTTCCGCACTATATCCATCATCCCCGCAAGACTCTTCCCCTCATAAACAGGATCAGTAATAAAAGCCTCCGTCTCCGCACCAAACCTGATAGCATCGATCGTCTGCTGATCCGGAATACCGTAAACGCCGGCGTGGTATCTATCATCGAGAATGATATCCTTCTCTGTGATATCGTCCTCACTCAATGCAATTTTTACGCCAGTCGCCTTTGCGATTCGCAGGATTTGGTCAAAGGTTTGCTGCACTGTTGCAGAGGCATCGATTCCAATGACCTTTCTTGGTTTGGACATGTTTGTCCTTTCGGCGAGTTTGAACCCTGCCACCATGCCCGCCATGGTTGATCCCGTTACGGCGCATACAATAACCGTATCGAAAAAGATGCCCATCTCCGCCTCCTGTTGCGCAACTTCAAACGCCCAGCGCGCAAACCCCAACCCACCCAGGGGATGATCCGATGCTCCCGCGGGTATATAATACGGTTTCCCTCCCCCGTCGATAATCTCCTGTTTGAGACTCGCAAGGGTATCCTTATGCTCAATTCCGAAGACAGAGGAACGATCGAGTCGGACGTCGGCACCCATTAGTCGCGAGAGTTGGATGTTTCCGGCCTTGTCGTATAAGGGGTCTTCCCAGTCTACCCATTTCTCTTGGACGAGGGCTACTTTCATGCCGAGCTGGGTAGCTACGGCGGCCACTTGGCGGGTGTGGTTGGATTGGAAACCGCCGATGCTGACTAGGGTGTCGCATCCTTGTGCTATTGCGTCTGAGGCAAGGTATCTAGTAATTATGAGCATTTATAATCTGCTGTTTGAACCGGGACGGTAGGTGGGTATACTCCAATTTCCTCGTCTTGTTACCACCAAAAGCCAAGCCTGAATTGCAATCCTCTCGCTTCGCGTATATGCCAACTTTCCCGCCAAGCGCCTTTGTGATCTTAGGGAGGTGTTGGATCGGTGAAGGGCCGAAGAGAAATGACTCTCTAGGGATGCTGGCAAAAGGCTCTGGAAGCTGGACACTGTATGTAGTAGCCATTTTGGAAGACCGGGAATAATTGAGGAAAAGAAAAGATCGACTCTAGGTACTCTGCGATCCCTCTTATAAGTCACCGGCTTTGTTAATTGTGACATCTATGAAAAAGTAACAGAAACGCGATCTCCATTGTTTGGTATACTTCTTCAAGTGCATTTATGTACTGTACTGTAGGTATCGGAGACGTATCGGTACCGTAACGGATAAATCTCCAAATGTTTTCCGGCGGGGAAGCAATCTTATCTTGGTACCAATCATCGCGGTAGGACTCCGTCGGGGAGTTGTTGCATACAAGAAGAGTATCTTTAATATTTGGATTGGCTTATATGCATGCATATGAAGTGGAACAAGGGTAGTCCTAGTGGGAGGAACATTGGTGTAAATATTCTAGACTTTGGGAAGCTTTCAAGGCTGTCAGACACTTATAGCTGGTACTTGAAGATTGAATATTGTTTACTTGGGTCTTGCGCTGTTCTTCTAGTCCTCCTGGAACTAGTTCTCAAACCTATAGCAATAAGTATATTGATGAAGTAGATCTCACCGTTTGATCAACTATCAATTGATACTATATGAAGTTACTATGTTTTTGAAAGTGTGGAACAACTCAGAAACAGGAAAGTCCAGAGACCAGACATTCTGGTAGTGCCTACCTAGGTAGCTAGATACACAGACAGAACATAGTATATGCATACCTAGGCATTAAGCGATTAAGCCAGCTGCGATATCTCAACCTTGGACCACCAAAAGTCGGTTTGCTCCCTGTCCCAGCTATCAGCCTCAAACTTCGCAGCCGGTGCCACATTTCCTCCAATGAGCTCCTCATTCCCCTGGCCAAATATCAACACTCCAGGCTCATCGGGTAGATAACGTTTCCACTCTGGCCGCTGGGCGTATCGACCCGATATAGCATTTGGGTCACCCCGTGTAATGAAGCTAGTGATATAGGCGTGTAGAGTGCCTGAGAGTTCTTTCTGTGATTCCGACAGACTGCTAATATGCTTACTGTAGGTCTCGTAGTACATATTGTCGCCATGATTTGCGCGACCGACCACCGTCCGCGCTAGGGCCCAGTGGTATAGATAGACTGGTACTCCTTGAGAAGAGGCAAAATGTGCCGTTTGACGCACGGGGGCTACATATGCGTAATGCCCATATGCTGCTTCGATACGTTTGTATTGAGCCCCGAGGCCATGATCGAGCCGAGTTTCCACGTATGGCGACTTGGGGTCAGTGGTGCTAGGGTCCGGATATAACCTTTCAACAGTATCCAGATCTGCCGCCGAAAGCTCCGGGAGTAATGTATGCCAGAAATCTCGAAATTGCTCAGGTCGAGACATGGTCTTATCGACATACATTGTTCCTTCGTTGGTATTAAACCCCGTCATTATGGGTACCTTGTTCCACAGCCCGGATTTCCAAGCATCAAGGGGTTTGCGAGCGATGATATCCCCATCTATCACTGGTTGAAACGCCCACCGTAGTGATGGGTTCCATTTGTCGAACACTGCTGTCTGAGCATCCGTTACAATTGAACTTGGTAAGGAGCGCAGGAATGGGAAGATTTCGGATTCCGGCAGATTTTCTGGGCACTGGACTTCCTTTAAGAAATCTTGGAATTGTTGCTCGTGGACTTTTGCATCGTAGGGACGAACAGCACGCGAGGTGGGTGATCCGGATTCGATGATGACTCTGTGGAATAAAGGTTTGCGATGCTCATCGTAGTTGAGGAGGTGATGGCCGATCTGCCAACTGTTAGAGAATTATTACCGTAGATAAATATAGAAATGTACATACCGAATGCGCCCCTGCCGAGAGCCCAAAGAGAGTAATATTACCAGGATCTCCTCCAAATACCTCTATATTGTCCTGCACCCACTGAAACAAACAAATTTGATCATGCAACCCCAAATTCAAAAGACCTTCCTTCTTGGACAAAGTAGATGGCAAGAACCCAAGAGCACCCAGACGATAACCAAAACTGACCGCTATAAAAGGTTCTTCTGACCACGCGAGCATCGATGCAGTATCGTGCATTGATGCTGATCCTCTATTGAAAGCACCACCATGTACGTATATCGCGACTGGCAGATTCTTATGATGATGCCCAACAGGTTGGAAGATATTGGCAGTCAAACAATCTTCACTTTTCTCGACTTTCGGACCCCCCATCAGTAACGCCTTCCCGGGAGCCGCAGGGCCATATTTTGAAGCGTCAATAATGACGTTTGTTGAATTAGGGACTTTGAGAGGTAGACGGAAACGTAAGTCCCCCACTGGAGGAAGGGCGTATGGAATGCCTAAGAAGGCATTCACAGGCTGAGGAAATGCATTGTCCAATTGAACTCCCACCACCGTCCCCTGAGGTAGGATAACAGATGGAGACTCAGGTTTTGAACTCATAATGTGGATTGGTTCTTAATGTTTCGATATATCAAGCGTCTCGCTCTTTGAGCTCAATATAGCGCTGAGCACCTGCGCAATGGCTGAGATACCTATATCGTGCGCAGACAGAACTAAGTATGTCGTGTTATGCCACATCTGAGGAAGTTTAAATCTGGCTAAACTCATAAAATAGTACCTCGGGCTCAGAAGTAGCGGCCGGACAAATCAGAGGACTCATTCAAAGATACTGGAACGGACGTTTCGGAAGTTTTCCGAGACAGCAACCCCCTACATACGTAGTATTTTTTCTGCTTATTTCAACGTTCCAATCCTGTAATTGTTGTTATCGGAAGACGTGGAGATGCCCCCCGCTCAATTGAGGGGGCATCCTTATCATTGCAAACTCAAATGACCATAGCTAGACATAACAGATAAAGCTTATGAGTGTCAGATAGAGATATCGACTGGGCATATTTCAACGTTAACGGACACCAGTCCGAACTCGGTCTATATAACGCCGGAATCCACGACCATGTGCAAACATGGATGGATCCTACCATCCCCAGCTTCATTACTCTGGACACTCGTACTGAGATATTTTGTTTAATATTCGTACGTAAGTGGATTCAACAGTGGAGACATGGATCCAGCCATGGATATCGAAAAGAAAATCACTTCCGCCACGAAAGACTCCATTACCGCCGAAAAGGACCTTCAGACCGGAATCATCACGGACCTCGACGAAGGCGAAGTCTTCCTGCGAGAAAATGGCATCACGAACGACCGTCTCCATGACCTCATGGGCGACAAGCCTCGCAACAAACGTCTGGTCCGCAAGGTTGATTTGCTCCTCATGCCTCTTCTAGCAGGCACCTACACGCTCCAGTACATCGATAAATCGGCATTGGCATATTCAGCGGTATTTGACCTATTCACAAGCACACACATGTCAAGCAATCAATACAGCTGGCTCGCCAGCATTTTCTACTTTGCATACCTCGTTGCTGAGTATCCATGGGGCTACATTGCTCAAAAGACGAAAATGGCCAAGGTGGTGTCTGGGAATATAGTGGCCTGGGGTGCAATGCTCATGATCACCGCGGCTTCCACTTCGTTCACCGGCATGGCGATCTGTCGATTCCTCCTCGGTGTCTTTGAGGCCCCCATCACACCTTGCTTTATGATGATTGTCGGTATGTGGTACACACGCTCCGAACAACCATTTCGAGCAGGCATGTTTTATAGTTGCAACGGTCTTGGTGCAATGGTTGGCGGCCTCCTCACCTTTGGAATCGGTCAGATCAAAACCATCGCGGTTTGGCGGGCCATCTACTTGATCCTCGGCGGTGTCACCTTTCTATGGGGCCTCTTGATGTTCGTCTGGCTCCCAGACGACATCATGTCTGCCAAACGATTCACTCTTGAAGAGAAAGCCCTCCTCATCGGCCGTGGTCGTCTCGCTCGAACAGGTATCATCAATCGCCGAATCAAATGGTACCAGATCCGAGAAGCCCTCATTGACCCTCAAGTCTGGATTCTGTTCTTCTTCATGTTACTCAACGAGACAATCAACGGCGGTATCGCCAGCTTCAGCAAGCTTATCATCAAGGGTTTGACAGGCGATGCACTCACCACAGTTGCACTGGGGATTCCGTTCGGCGCTTTTCAGATCTTTTGGGTCCTGTCGGGAACGTATCTTGCGTCTCGGATTCCCAACTTCCGCACGATCGTCATGTTTGCCTATTTGATTCCGACTATCATTGGCATATGCATAATGTGGAAGGTGTCACATAAGACGCACAAGGTTGGGGTTTTGTTTGGCTACTACATCGTTGGCTCTTATGTATGCTCTCTTGTACTTGCCTTACAAATGCCTGCTACGAACCTCGGTGGCTACACGAAGCGTACAACCAGTGTCGGCCTAGTCTTCCTAGCATATTGCGTTGGAAATATTATCGGACCTCATGCATTCTTAGCCAAGGAAGCTCCTATTTACCAGACTGGATGCAAAGTCATTTTAGCATGCTCTTCTGCTCAGGCAGTTTTGGCTATTTCACTGCGGTTGCTCCTCATTTACCGTAACAAGCAGAGAGATGCGGCAGCGGCGAATGTGACGGGGGTAGAAGGAATTGAGGCCTCAGGAGGAGACGAGTTGCATGATTTAACTGACTTTGAGGTTAGTCCTCTTCCATCTTACCCCTTTCTGTCCGGAGAGATGTGCTGACACGAGAACAGAACCCTCACTTCCGGTATGTACTATAAGGACTCTAGCTGGAAGGATTTAGTTTCATTATTGTGAGCTTCTTTATTTTATCTGCCTTTTTGTTCTCGTATTTTGCTATAGGATATCTGCACATATCTAGTACTTCTTTATATCAGGAATGTTTTAAGGAAAGTTCCTTCCTTCCAGATGTCCAGCAGCGCCTTTCCACATGTATCTAGTTGGCGCCGTTGGGGAGAAGTGACAGCGAGGATTCCCTTCTTCCACAACACACGGAGACACAGACTAAAGAGTCAATATCAGCTATAGAGCTTCAAGAGGAATCATACTCAAGCTCGATGCCATTTGTTAGTAGAAGTTGCGATACGGGTACCCTTCCAGATACGGCATCTGTACCATATCAGAGAATACCGAATTATCAGCCATGCTCCCAGGAATGGAGCCAAACGCCATAACTTCCTGAACGAACATCGGATCGATAACCCCTTGATTTATTCCATCTCGACCTCCTCCCACAATTCCAGGGCCCAGATTCGAAGATTCATGGCTTCTATTAGAAAATGTAGCCCCAGTTTGCTGCCCTTGAGCATGTGGATTATTTCTGCTAGGGGGGAAGAAATTTCCTCCTGATTCTCCCCCTCCTCTACTTGAATTTTGATTTCCAGGCGGATTTTTCCTCCATGTAGCCAGGTTGTGTCTGTCACTCAGATTCTCAACTACGGCCTCGCAGTGATTCAGACATGTGTCTGCTAGATCCCAATTGGTTTCGTCTTTCGCCTTTCGTAGGAAATCGGTAAGACTTTTTGCGCTTGCGACGCATTCTTGTGCGGTTTCAGGGTTTTCAGCTTCAAGGGCACAGCGGAGTATAAGTGTTGTCGCTGAATTAAGGTGGTATGTGGTATCTTGAGTCAACGTATTTAGTGATGTGATCTTGGAGCGTCATTCCTCGAGAAACTTACAAGGGAGCCAGAAAGCATCAAGCTCATCTCTTTCTAGGCTTGTAACAAGCTGTATCACCGCACATGCTGCTTTCCGGCATTTCGATTGATAATACGCCTTGTCGTCCCCGACATCAGTCGCATCCAACCGATGAAGCTCCTAAATTTGTAGCAGGTCAAAATACGGCCAAGACAAGATGACAGAAACAAGAGAAAGCCATACCAGGAGGCCGGTTCTCCAAAGACACATCTTTATTACCAAGTAGCATAGCTGCAGATTCAGAGCGCCGGGAGCTTTTCTATCAAAGGAGGCACTCCCAGGACGTAGCCAAGTGGATAGTTTCTCTTCCCATTCATCGAGTGCCGTTTCGTGACGCCGTAAAGCCCTTAATGCATAACTTGGGTCTTGCGGTTGTAGTGTGTAGATTAACGGCAGGATTTCTCCCAGAATCATAGTTAATTGGCAAAGTGCTATAAATGAGAGGGCACCTTGAACTCGAACAACGGAGATTGTTGTCTCTTTATCTGTAATAGAATCCAGCCCTAACGTGTCTAAATCTGGCACTGGGACATCCCACTGAGAACGGTGGATATGAGGCGGAGTCCCGTGGGATAGGCTCGCCCTTCATCTAGTCAGAGAAAAAGTCCAGTCTATAAGTGAAAATCACAGCATGGACTACCATTGATCATGAATTAATATTCCCCACCATGTCCGAATACGCAAGTTCTTCTGCCGAGCTGCTAAATCCCAATTCAACGGATTACGGTTCAAGCCCAAACTCTGAGCGAGGGCGACGACACGACCGACATTGACCGCATTGTATGTGATGGAGGTTGTTGGTCGCCCAAGGAGGTCGAGGATACATGACAATACTGTGGACAAGTCCGGTGCTACAAAATCATCATTCATTGCACTCACTGCCAGATTCCACATGTACCGAATATCTGGAGTTGAACGTCCTGTGGCTGATATCGTCTTGGAAGTTCTCCATAGGATTAGTGACACGGCATAGAGCTCACATACTAAAGTATACGGGAGGCCTTCCTGAGGATACGCTTCAAGAATTGCTTTTTCATCAAGTATTGGGAATGGTGGGTGGATATTGTCAAAATACCTAGTGATTTCAGAAAACCAACCAAACTTTGTAAGTGGCAAGGGAGATACAACATACACACTACAAAGTTCTGGGCCCAAGGGTTCAATAATCTTCTCCATCGCTTCATACTGTCTAAAGCCAGCGGTACCATTGCCGGAAGGTGCTATATTGCGATGGCGAGGAACTTTCATATACACTACCGGATTGCGAGGGTCATGAGAATAGACACTGTACGGGTTTGGCCGAGTACGCGATGCCGCTGTGTTGTACGCCGGAGACATATAGCGTTCGAGGACTTGCGCGTCGCGGGCCATTGCTGGCCCGACAATATGGGTGGATTGGGTTTTGCTTGCATCGTTTGGTGTGAAGGGGAGTGGAGGAGAAGGAGGAGGAGGATGATCACCAGCAGTGGAAACTTCAGCAGGCGTCGCTGGAGATAATGACTGACGACGCGAGGCCGGTGTCTTACTAGGCACTCGCCGCCTTTTCCGGCTTCTCTCTGCAGTCGTTGGGATTGATGCCTCGCTATTGAGACTGATTCTTGAACATGCTACCCGGTGCATAACACATTCCACACATGGTTGGTCTAATGATTGCTGAGTACACCGAGATTTTCGTGTGCGACAGAAATCGCACGCAGGAAACTTGTGCGACCGGTAGGGGCGCGATGGAGGTGGAGCTGCTGTGACATTCTCGTCTGTGGTGGACATAGTTTGATGTTGGACAGATAGGTGATATTTGAAGAGTTTCCCGATCGGAGAACTCTGTCGGTATTTAAGTATCGACTGTCAGATAACAAGGTACATTACGTACAACGGTACGTACTGGTACAGTACTGCTAGTACCGGAACCACTGAATACGTATGGCCTACAGTCAAGTCCAAATATCCATAGCAAATTGACATGACAATGGGGCAAAAACCAACCTCTATACTGATATAAATTCCTACGAGGAAGTCGCTTTTTATCATCTATGAAATATTGATCATTTAAAGTCTGCCAACTCCCCCTATGAGTCTTCAGCAGCAGCCGGGAGAGTATGAATTTGACTCCAAGCTTCGAGCCATGATTGGAACTGTCTGCAAGCTTGACAGATGAAATGGAATCCAGCAAGCAATCGCAATACTCCTGATACGTGGCCGAGTGTGAAGGTGATGTGCCCGAGGCAGACTATGAAATTAACATACCAGATTAACGCTGGTCTAGTTACCATCCACATTGACGAAAGTCCCGTGCGTGCGAACCGCACTCATACCAAGAATCTTTTGTCACTTGCGAAGAAAATATGTTCTTCATAATAGATTATCCAGAGAGACCGCTCTCAGGAGAGGTGATGGTGGCATGGTTGGTAAGGAGAGTAGAAGTCCGGGAGACAAGATGGCTGACTCGCCGAGCCTACTATGATATATCTACCTAGACACGGATAAACTCATATCCCGTTCCGTAGGTAGGTAGCCTAGTCGCTGAACTCACCTGCGATTTGAGATGCCGATGGAAATGATGGGCAATTACAAGCGAGCGCATGTGACAGCTTGCTCTGTTTGAGCGTGGCTACGCGGTCTGAATGTGACATACCTAGGTACGTACTTGGTTGAGAGTTTTTGGAGTGCGAGTTGCGGTTCAGAATATACCGGTAGAAAGCATCAATTTCACTTCGCAATGGCTAGACGGATTTGTCTCTACAATCTCCCCGTGGAGCTTCTCACTTTGATTTTGGACTACCTCGATTTTAGAGATATTTTGAATCTCAGCGAGGACCACGACTTTCCGGTAGGCGTTGTTCGGCGAGAACATATCGACAATGATATGGCAGGAGGCAATATTTTACATATGATTGCCAGAACAGGATGGACGTATATTCCCCAGATCCGGTACTTTATACAGATTTTAGGCTCATGGGACATCCCACATCTACATTGGAACGAGACGCCGCTCGGAGTAGCAGTAAAGCACGGCTATTATGAATTGTGTCGCTTTTTTCTCGAAGCTGGTGCCCAAGTCAATCCCCCAAGAGGAATTTCCCCTCTTTGCCTCGCTGTAAGGGTTTTCAAAAGTGTCGATCTGGTTTCGCTATTGATCCAATCTGGCGCAGATGTGTCTTGGACAGATTCCAACGGCCTGCCAATCATTTTTCATGCAGCCAGATGTGCCAACACCGACAGCCTAGATCTTCTCATTAATTCTGGAGCAGATCCCAAATACTTCTCAGAAAGATATGGGTCACTACTACATGAAGCCAGGAATCCCGCGGTTGCCAGATTGCTCATCAAACACGGAGCGGATGTGAACCGTGTCAGCCTAGGTCGGAGTTCACCGCTAATGAAAGCCGTGGAACACGGTCGTTCGGAGGTTGTTGACGTATTACTTGATGCCGGGGCGGCCGTCGACTACTGCGAATTTGATGGATTGACCGCTTTGACCACAGCAATCGTCTATAAGCGCCCTGACATTGTGAGAAAACTGATCTCTTCGGGTTGTGAGTTCAACAAGACATTCGAAGATGAGCTCGATCCTCCCCTGCTGCTGGCTGCTGCTTCCGGCAACGAAGATATAGTCAGAATTCTCCTTGAAAACGGTGTTGATGTAACGGCAAGAAATAGCGAAGAGGAAACTGTTCTATTTCACGTAAGAAATCGTTCGTCAATATCCTTGGTCCAGGAACTTGTTGCTGCCGGGGCAGATATTGAAGCTAGAGACAAGGACGGCCAAACACCTCTAATCAAAGCAATATATGCTCAAAATGAGAGACTTGTCAAGTTGCTGCTGGACGCCAAGGCCGACGTTTCTCAACTTGATCAGGACGGTGTTCATCCGACTATAGCCCTAATTGCTGGTACACGCTCTGAATTGCAGGATATTGCCCAGCAATTTGAGGACTATGGTATTGATGGGCTAGCGAAATTCAAGTATTTTGATCACCCTGACGATGATTATGCAGAAATGGACATTGCTATGCTACAAGTCCTCCTTGATCTCGGTGCAGATATTTCTGAAATGAATTACGAGGGCATAGGTATACTCCATTACGCAGTGATTCGAAATGACAAGGATCTCGTGAAGTTTTTGCTAGATGCGGGAGCTGATGCTACTTATAAAGATCCTGGCGGAAACACACCTGCCGATTGGGCTAGTGTGATGGGCTACGGTAAAATTGCAAAGTTATTGAGAACAGCAGAGGCAGATCGAAAGAAGGTTTAGCACAATAATATTATCAAAAGTCGCCTGGCATTTTCATTGTGGGTTTCATACTCGATATTGCTACCGAGGTAGATTTGTACGTTACTTTCATCCACCCAACAGAACATCCAGGCAGCCTGCCGCTTCCAGCCAATATAGACAACCCCTGTTAATCTTGCACAGCCCGCGTCAAGTAGAAAGTGCCTAAACATGCACACCATTCTCAAGAGCGTTCTTCTCGTCAATCCTTTTCTTGGCACAAGAGATTTTCTAGAATTTCCAAGGTGGTGTCACGACAGAAATAGAAAATCTGAAATACTGCGTAGGAAGAAACGAACAAAATATGTTAGTATTAGAGGGATGGCACTAATAACCTTCGTATGTACGCCTACCCAGGTAAGTCCGTAAGTCTATACTATAATCACACATCCCGAAGACGGCATGGCATTAGGTCGCGTCCTGTGATCCAACTGCCTTTCGGCGATTTTCCCAGCTGTCCGGATGGGCGTGCGCTGAATGCATCAGCAGTTCAGCACGTATCCGGGCTGATGGTAACTGCGCCGAATTACTCTAATAGTACAAAGATGACTAAAGTACTTTCTTAAGTCTCGCCCAAATACGAGTTTTTAATCAATAATTAATAATCTGAAAGAAATATTTTTCGAATCTCAACTTGAACCTGGCTTGCGCAGGAACCCGCGATACGCACGCCATTAATCATTCCTTTTAAATGGGCCTAGCCCTAGGTACACGTTGGCAAGCTGAACGCTAAATTAGCCTATCTACGCCTCCACTCTTAGGGCAGAGGAACCATTGTGCCCCTTTTCCATCCTACGACGCTCTATTGGATCACTACAATCCCGGTAGGGCGTCGGCCTAATTTCGTGCAAGGCAGCTAATCCCTGCTGGGTCTACCTGAGTCCAATGACTCTAATCCCGCATTTGCTCTTTTTGAGAATCTTTTGACTCTTTGGGATTGTTTTGATGCATGTCAGACCCTGCATGTGCCTGCAACCCGGAGTACGTGTAACCTTAGTGTGTTAAGTAGACACCGGGAGAACTTCATTATGGACGGGGATTCGTCAAAGTTTATTCGATGGGTTTGTTGACTTGTGGAATGGAAAATCTATAGTTTGGCTCTGTGTATAAGTAGAATGGAGTTCGCACGCCCAGCATGGATCTATGAAAACATTCCACGCCTCTCAGCCCTACACTCATTTGTTTTATTTTGATTATTGTTTACGTACATTCATTCTTTTAGATTCGTTATTACCAACTATTAATACTTTCTTTTAATAAACTCCCCCCATTCGAGGAACAACCAAAACATAAACCACCAAGAAACAAAAAGCGCGATAACAACGATGCGATTGTAATCATCCCCGAGCTATGACAACAGCACAGGATGAGATAAACGGCAGCGATACTATTCCTACCGTCCTATTGATTCTCACGTGTATCCTCACAGTATCTTCCATCTCATCTACTATCCTCCGGTGTCTCGGTCGCGCGGCTTCGCAACGATCATTCAGCTGGGACGACTGGTTAATTCTCATCACGACTGCGCTGTTGATTGCGCGGACCGGCTTACAGATTCATGGTGTACAGGTTTATACCAGATCGCTCCGGTCCTCGGCATTGTCGACATCATCGGCGGGACTTTTAATGGAGGAAGAATGGATCACGCACCTACTCTCGTTTCCGACGATATGTCTTCTAAAATGTTCGTGTTGTCTGTTTCTTCTCCGATTGGAACAACAACCCAAACGGCGGATGGTGGTTTGGTTCGTGCGAATAATCATGGCTGGCCTGATTATTACCAACCTTGAACCTTTTATTGTCTATCTTGCTGAATGTTCGCCTGTGAAGGCTTATTGGATTTCGGACGCGGGTACTTGTCGGCCTGATGAAGTTCGAAAGGCTTCTTTATATCTACAGCTGGGTATGCCCCAGACTTGTCCGATCCGTTTCTGGTCTATATTTACTTATTGACGTCAAGTGTACTCGATTCTCTTTGATACGATCTTCACGCTTGTACCATTGGGTATTATGTACGTGTCCAAACTGCAGGTGCGAGATAAGATCATGATGTGTGCTCTTGCGGGTATGGGATGCTTGTAAGTATTTCGTTCTACTTTTTCAAATATAAGATTACTAACGCCACTACCAGGGTGACGGCCAGTGCAATAGTCGAGACTTCCATGATGGAAGATATCTCACGAGTCTCGCAGGGTAATTACTTCTGCTCGCTTATAACGGAGACGAAATGACTAACAATTTGTTTCCTGCAGATCAAGCCTTTAAAGCGGTAATATTCGCAAAGTGAGTCAAGTTGCTCGAATGCACCTTTAATGCCTTTCACCTCGCTGACTTGTGTAATAGTACCGAGCTGCATGTCGGAATGGTTGCCATCAATGCTGCTTGCGGTTACCACGTCTACTCTACTCCTCGTGATAGCAGGAGAGTATCAGACGCGTCTAAGTCAGAGGATGAAAACAACAGGCTCAATGGAGACAACGTCAGCACGCATTCAGACATTGAGTATCAAACAGACCTCGACGACGCCAGCAGTGAAACGAAAACCAATCCGCCTTCATTACATACAACATACACAAATAACACCACTAATCACATCAAATCCACAACCACCACTCACTCATCCACCGTGGCCGGCCACGACAACTCCCCCATCTTGCCCTCACCACTCTCCTTACTACGCTCACTCTCAAAACGCAAAAACCTACCACCCCCAACTCTCCTCCCCCCTTTATCCCAACCACAAAACCACTACCAACTCCACACCTACCCTCGCCACATTAACGACAACGACGCCGACGAAATCGACAGAACCACCCCCAACGAAATAATCGCCTACGACGTCACAGATACAATCCCACTGCAAGACTCAATACGCAAAGTCACCGAGTACGTGGTCGTATCAACACGGTTATCGCACGCGTCGTCCGTATGTCCGCCGGGGAATGGGAATTGGTTTATTAACGGGAGGGTGCCTTGACGATGATTCTCCTCCTTTTGTTTTTTTTTTTTTTTGTTATCTCTGGTTTGTATAGCACTCAAGACATCATCGTGTACTATTATTTGTTTCATGGTTTGCATATAATGGAGGAGTACCTACGTAATTAGGGTTGCATATGGAAGCCGGCGGCGGGCTTCTCGGGATATATTTCTGGTTTTTGGTTGTATATTAGCTACATGTTTAAATGTCTATTTGATTACATGTCGTGAGACATAATACTTAATTCAGTTACATATTCATCGTCGCATTGCCCTGTAGGAAATCATCGCTGGTCAAGCATCAACGAAAAAGGCGCAACGTGATTGGTCAAATGTAGAAAAAAGAAAATACAAAACTACAACCAATCAGAGGACTCCGCATGGCAAATCCAAAAATTAGTTCGCGGGGAATTACCGTCTGTCAACCAATGAGAATAATTCACGATTATCGTGACATCGATTGTGCGATATGTTGCATCACAAAACGATGCAACTCTATCGCGTTTTCTAGCTCTACAGCTTCATCTAGACGCCATCTTCAATCTTTGCGAAAAGTAAGTTACATTTACCCAGAACAAGGATACATACATACAGAGCATATCTATCAATGGCAGACCCTCAACCCAAGTCCAACACCAATAACGCAGACAAACCCACGCCAACAATCCAAGACTTCATAACCCCCATCACAACCACCCTCTCCGACCAAACCCTCTACCAACTTTCCTACAACCTCAGCAAAACATACAAATACCTCGCAGCACACTCCACAGAGCAATTCTTCCCTACGCCCATCACGCATTTACCAACCGGTAAAGAGCGAGGGCGGTATCTTGCTGTGTATGTTGGATTGTTTTATCTGCATGTGGGCTTTATTGAGTTATTGGGTTGTGATGACGATCCCCAACCCCATCAGAATATAAACATTGATGATCAAGGGTCAAGGGCAGGGGGGAGTAATCGGAATAGTAGACGATGGTTCACGGTCCGCCGAACACTGGAAAAGGCGTGGCCGATTGAAGAGAGGTTGAAATTGGAGCATCCCGTTGAATTTTTTGGGTGGATTGGGGCTTGTATTGCGGAGGTTGTGGGGGATAGTTTGCGGAATGAGCAGGAGAGCAGGACCAACGGCAATGGCAGTGGCATGCATGATGGAGAGGGTTATTATTATGGCGTTGGGGAGGATAGGGAGTTGGTGGCGGGGATATCGTTTTGTTTTCCTATTGTGTGAGTATTCTCCCCTTTTCTCCATTCCTTTATTTGAGGGGGGGATAATGCTGATGGATGAAGGCAAAAATCACTCGATGAAGCCGTCCTCTTACCAACAGGCAAAGGCTTCGCGCTCGACTCCGATCTGAATCTTCGCCAGGCACTGTTGGATGGATACGAATGCCATATTCGACCACAATCTCCACCCCCTTTTAGCCAGCAGTCGCGGCAGGAAGAGGAGGAATCGAAACCATGGGACGAATTCCTAGCTTCAAGCACCACCCACCAAGAATACACCCACTCAGAAGAAATCGAACCAGAACGCACAAAAAAGCGAAGAAAACACTTCTCACTCCCCAAACTCAAAATCGCAGCCATGACGAATGATACCGTCGCGACGTTTGCCTCGCTGGCGTACAGCATCAAATCGATGAATAATGTGCCCACCAACAGCCGTGTTGTGATGGGTCTCATGGTCGGGGCGGGGAGTAATGCGACTGTGCCTATGAAGGTGTCTGACCTACATCCGTCGAAGACGGAGTACTTCACCCGCCCCAAAACATCCCTCGACACTGCAACGACAGAAAAAGAGACAGAGACGGAAACTCTAGTAAGCACAGAATGGACCCTCCTCCGCTCCAGCCAACCCTTACACGACATGCACATCCTCTCCAAATGGGACAAAATCGTCGAACGCTCCTCCAAACCCCCCGGATTCCAGCCCATGGAATACATCGTCGGAGGACGCTACATGGGTGAATTGGTGCGACTGATTGTCCTCGACTATTTCACTTCTGTCCTCAAGATTCCGATGGATGTCCTACCGTGGCGTCTGTTGGAAAGTGGAGGGTTGACGACGGATTTTTTGTCGTTGAATGTTGCTTCTTCCTCCTCGTCTTCAGCAGGACCTTCTCCGCTGGGGTTTTCCTGGGATAAAAACGAAGAAGACGAGTCCCTCGCCAAGGAATTGAATCAGCGTCTCTCATCAGCCAAAGGCTGGACATGGAATGCCGAAAAGGCTGGAATTCTGCGAACGGTCGCGTTTGCGGTTATGTCCAGGTCTGCGGCGGTGATTGCTGCTGCTACGGTGGGCTTATTGGCGTGTACGGGTGAAATACACCTAAAATATCCTGACGACAACAACAACACCCCTCATATATCTCCCCAAGCATCAGATAGTAGAACATGGAACCAAGGCCCCGAAGAACTCGTCGTCGCCTACTGCGGCGGCGTAATCCAGAATTATCCACGCTACAAAGAGAATTTGCAACGACATATCGATCGATTGCTGGTCCACGGAGGGCCGCAGCAAGGTGGGAAGAGTATCTTGCTACGCGAGGTTAGTGATGGTGGTATAATCGGGGTGGGTGTTTTGGCGGGTTCGGTCATGGGGAGGATTGAAGGGATTGTTGGGTCGAAGTTGTATGATATTTAAGTTAATCGGGGACAAGATAGATGCAAAGAAAGGTATAGAGAGAAGATCCGTTGTCATTAAGTATGCTGCACTTTTAAACTTGGGGAATGCCCCGGTAAGCAATCTGAGTATTGAAAAAAAAAAACATGAACAAGCTCAAGGAGAAAACACATGCCAAAAGGAAATATGAATGTCATTTTTTGAGAATTTTTTGGGTATCAAGAAGCATTCTGATGCGGCAAAAGAAAGAACAAAGACAAGCATCCCAAAACCCAAAGAAAGAAAGATCGGATGCCCTCGGCGATTCAAATCGCGTACTGCGAACATGACGGTTTTATCGAAAGTAAGTTGGTAGAAATTCTACCATTTCCAGTCAGAGACAGGCTCATCTCCCTTCCAGGTCGTGTCAGGTAAGGAAGCACGCGGTGAAGGGGTCGAAATTGGCAAATAACCCAGCTTGCGACACTTTTTACGACATTTGCAGCCATAGTGGAGCGAGTCGGTGACACTCACGATATTCGCCAATTGCGTGTTGTTAATCCAATATTGCAGTTCTTTTGGAACACCATGGCCGTTCAGGCAGTCCCGTAACCCAAAGTCTTTGCCGATGATTTTCGACGCGAAAAAATCAATCCTGACTTTATTCGAGGTCGAGTGCGCATAGCGTTTGAAGCCAGAAAAGTACGTGCCGCACCATTTGCAGCTGACATCGGCTTTGTGGTCACGTTCGTCCTTGATGATCATGTCATTGTTCCAAGGGCTCTTCTCGTCGAGCATGTCCAAACAGTGCGTGATGATGCTTCGATGAGGACATAGATTAGGAAACCAACCACGGCTTCCAACCCAATCCAGTTCTGCTTTCAAATTGTCCGTATGCATATGAAGGGTATACTTCTGTCGAAACACCAGGTTCTGCTCTCTCTCGGTGATAAATGGCTGTGTTGAAATGACGAACTTGAAACTGCCTGCTCTCATAGTACACTCATGAAGAAGGTATTTGTCGAAATCGGTATTCTGACGGCGTTGCTTGTATTCTTCACCTTGTTCGGCCAGCACTTTCTGCAGAGTTTCGAGTTTTTTGTACGTCAACAAAAGGTGAGGGCATATCTGAATCAAGCCCGGTGCCCGACAATAGCGCTCGTTGGCTGGTTGTTTCAACTCGCTTGGAAAGAACTCTGTTTTGGGATGAAGGCGTAAGCAACCCGCACAAGCCTTCCAATACTCGTTTTCCAATCTCTCCACCAATCGCCAACGATACGAGCGGAAGTATGGCCACGGCTTGATCGTTCCACGTCGCTCACTGACACGCATGGGAAGAACTTGCTGTAAGTCAAAGTCTTCCAGCTTTAGTGCTCTGCGAGACCACTCCCACAGAGTCTTCGTGGTTAGTGCCAGTGACAGTTTGTCGACTGGATCTTTGAGATGATCCATGATGCACAAGGCCATATCTCGAGGCAACTTTGTGAATGGCTGTTTGTTGTGGTGCAAGTCGGGGTTCCATTCCTTCGTAAAGCTGCAAATCATCTGTATCGCAGTCAATTGAGGGCCCCCCTGAGTAGTTGACTGGGGAGTAGTGATGGCTGGAAGAGGTTTCTGCTGATTGCTGTCATCATGAGCGTTGGAGGGACAACTCGAGCTCTGATGAGTCGGTCCATTGCCGTTCGCCTGGCTCGGATTCTGACGGCGGTTTTTGTATGGAGAACGTTTGCCCGGGGCCATGGTGTCGACGCGAGACGGGTGTTTGATGGCTTTCAGAGAGGGAAATGATGAATGAGATGGGGAGGATTAAGAGAAGGCAGGATGGATGAAGGGATAAAAGAAAGAAGAGAGTGAAGAGGGGTGATAGCAGGTGAGGCAGACGGAAGGAAGGAAAGTGCCGGTCACTTGTGGGTGTCTGCCTGAATAGAGCCCCAGGCAACAATCACATGGACAATAAAAACCCTTCAATAGAAAATGGCTGGGCAGTCCCCTCAATTGAGTTTGCTCTCAATAGCTGTCGTTTGCACTGGAGTGATTGTTTGCCTAGCCAATGAGAGTTGCCTGTATCTAGATCAGAAGTGACATGGAGGTGAGCAGGTCTCACATGACTCGAACTGACCCTTTGATTCAGGTATCCCAAGTAACCTCAATAGAAATGAGAGGAATCATTCGAAGTAAGTGAGAGAGATTCGAAGCACTCGTGCTGGTTTGTAGTATCAGAAACTCCAATGGTCATCCCACTATTGATCGATGACCGCCCTCCATCCATGGTTCCTCTCTACCGCAATGTTAGCTTTTGAACTTCCAAAACTTGACAGGAATCGCAGTTTGCATTCGCAATCTCTGGGGTTGCTTACTAGTTAGTGAGTTTGGTTTCCTAATCGTGCAATATTGAGACTGCGTTCATTTCAAAAGTACAGATTTTAGTCTTGTCTGCATCTGATTTCATTTCTGCAACTATTGAATACTATCAAGTTCTAGTGACAACATGGCTATTGTTCGCGCGACTGTTGCCCACGGTCTTGAATTTTTCTGGGGTTCATTCCAACGGTATGTAGATTTAGCCCTAAGCCTTCACTACATATCGAGTATGACATTGCCTGGCGTCTCATATTAAGAAATTGCCCATGTATTAGATATGATATTTAGACGAATATGATTTCGATATCATCTCATACCTACGGAAAATGATTGTGTAACATCTCACCCAATCGTGCAAGTCATGTACCCGAGTACCCAGGTACTTGGTAGTATATTCACTTCAATCTCTTGTTGGGCAACGGACAATTGATCCTCAGGGTGGCACGAATTCGCCAGGAAAGAACAACTTTGAGCGTTTTTTATAGAGCTATGCTAATGCAGTTTGATTTATTCTTCAAAAAAAAAAAAATTAATGTCTCTTTCTTTGCTTTTTCGAAACGGCCTATCACTCGTTAATGTTTAAAGTGGTTTAGTGTCTACAGTCGTAAGACGCCCGGGCGTGCCGATTCAGGGGAACCAAAGATCGGTGAACTGGATCCAGCTCGAAATTTCTTACAGCCAGTACTCAATTGATGCTATATCGCACAATATTCGAATCTATACACAAATCGACGCGTCTCTAAATATTCCTTTCTTCCGAAAAATACGCTGTTCTGTCGGATATGCCTCCCAAACGCGCGCTATCCTCCTCGAGCGCGTCAAGTGCTTCCGCTACTCCACCTCGCACCACCACCAACAACCCAGTTGCAAGAGTAGACCCAGACGTCCCCAAGAGCAAACGATGGTCCGAAGTGTCTGGGTCTGGAAATGCCGATTACCGCTACAGAGTCCTGATGAAAAACCCCGACGTCGCGTATTCATTTATCACTATCTGTCGATTGCCGAATTTCCATGAGGACGACGATGATGACGAAGACGATGAGGACGAGGATGAAGAAATGAACGATGCCGACGACAATGCCAAAAAACAACCACAACAACCATGCGACGGCGGCGATACTTGTATCTGCAACAAACCCTCTACAGAGCACCCCGATCACCCGCTCGTAATCAGCAGAGCGGGAAACCACAAATACTTCACGGCGCGGATTCACCTCTCCCTTCGTTGTCCCGATATGTTCGATATGTACGTTTACAATGACTTTGAGTCCTACGGTGTCATGGAAGTGGTCGAGAATCTGGTGACGGACTGGATCGAGGCTGGGAGGGAGAAGAATTGGAAGGAGCAGTGGGTTATTGTCGAGGCTATCGCTATGATGTTGACGGGTGATTCTCTCGGCCCTATGCAGATGTTCGTCCCATACTCCTTTATCTTTTACGGGGGAAATAGTTGCTAATAGACTAACAGGTGCGACGACTCTACACGTGTACAGGCACTATTCTGCCTTGTTATACGCATGGTTCTAATGACAATCTCAAACCTCGAGCACATGGGTCTCCTCAAACCCGAGCCCGAGATCAAATCCCTCGGCTTCATCATGGCCCTCTACATCGTCAACTTCGACGACTGGCGACAAGTTTTGATTGATGAACCGACAGGCCGCAAATTCGACCCGGATTTATTTGACGCGTATCTCCTGGCGTATGCACAGAAATACGACGTTCCGCTCAAGGGACCACCGAAACTCGACGAGGCTATCAATGACATTGATACCGAGGGTATCAAACTCCCGTCCTGCGAGCTCAAAGATCCGTGGGGGTGGACAAAGGCGTTGTGTGAGTATAGAAAGGAACATGGATACAACAAGTATATTATTCAGATGAGATCGAAGATGATAGGTGGTGATCGATATGATATTACCACGTGGTCACCCGAGGAGCGGAAAGAGCATAGTTTTGACAAGAGGGATCCGCTGGGGAAGAGGGAGTTAGATGCTCTTCGGGAGGGGTTGATTTTGGAGATTGAGTCGGCTTAGAGTCGTCTGTATGACGGAGGACAGGTTGCGGTTGGCTGTTCTACATACTTGTATCTTCTGTGGGCGTGTTATATAAGAGTATTTAATTGTTAGATGCAGCAAGTAGAGCACCACTGGGCCACTGCTCCCCTTGTTGATGCCTTTGGATCAAGGCTAATATTACTAAGGTTATTGACGTAAAGAAGGAAATCGTCAACATAGGGCAAACCTTCAGCCAACAGTCTTTAACTACGTAGGTACGTAGTAGCTAGAAGGAAATTTTCATGGCCATTTTGCGATTTGACGAAAGTAGTGCGATACTCGGCTTTATCTGTTTCTTCAACTCTGCTCACTACGTATTGTCAAGGTGATTGAGGATGCTCAAGCCCTAACCACAAACACGAAGTACAAATTACCCAGGAAGGAAAATGCAACCAAACAACGGACCAACCACTTTCATCCCTGCAATCATGTCACTGGCAATTGCCAATTAGCCCTAAACATCCCTCCGCTCATCTCCTCCAAGAAAAAAGATGGCGGGTAATCGGGTACACGCCCACAACAGACAATCGCAAATGTCTCACTTCCCAAAGTGTCAACTGCACTATACCCCATCAAGTTTTTCATTTCTTAGGGCTCGTTCTTGGCTCGATCTAGAATCTAGACTGATCGTATCGCAAACCCAATGATGTATAGCCAAGCCGAAGTAGGCGAGAAAGTAAACGAGATTTCCAGTTTGGGTTGTACATGTACAGTGAGATAGTCGCAATTCTTCACTTTTCTGGCTCAGATAATAGATTGATCGACGAATTGTGTAGATCGTGTCAGCATAGAATATCTGTATGTACTGCAGCGTGTATGTAGGGTCGTAGACATCAGGTGGAGCGACGCGCATAAGGCCGTTGAGCGGGCTGAGGCTAACGTGCCAACAACGCAGCATCTGCATATGTATGTCTTGGATATCTTACATTTTTTTTCCCTCTTGATTGAGTCACACAATATGTACTGTGTATATTCCTATTTACTCGTTACCCATGGAGACAGTTTCATGATGTATGACAAGACGGAATTGCAATATCAGAGGCTCTTACACACACACATCGATATCGGGTATGGTAATTCAATCGATACGTAGTTCGGTTATTTAGTCCACTTAGAATAATGACCTCACCGGCCAACCTGCAGTCAACCCACCGTCTCGTGTCGAGCGGTGGACCAAGTGGGCATATACGAGTCGAGGCGTGAACTACCTAGGTAACCGTTGTTCTGGATCGCAATCCTTCACCTACATCCTTAATATTACATACTTGAAGTAGTACATAACTAGTAGAAGACATGGATGACAGCCGCTAGTTGTACGCATACCACAGAGCATACGTATAAACGATGTTACTCAAGACATCATAGCAACAAGATAACATTGACTGTGATTCTGTGGTACACTCGCCACAACCAGCCATTGCTGCTGCTAAGTATAGAATATAGACAGATTCTCGGGAACCCGAGAATCATCCGTCGGCCCTCGGAACCTTGGAAGCCTTCCACTGACCGACCATCTCAAGACATTGACACTGCCAGGAAATAATACGAGGGCTGGAAAACATCAGAGTCATGATTCATCCAAGACTCAATTAATAATTTTGCCATCTCCCAATTGGCAATTCGTGATAAAATCCTGCTCGGGTTTCTTGGAAGAAAAGATGAACTGAGACAGTCCTTACCCGATATGGACTAGGGTCATCTGTTGACGGGTTAGCCTCTTCTTTTCTTTTCTCTCTGTAGACTCTAATATTGATGGGGCGGACGGAATGGAGTACAGAGTACGGGTGCGACTGCCCGAGCGTTGAGTGCTACACTCGTGAGATTACTGGGCAATCCTTACAATGCTATCCATATCAAAACAATTGTGAGTGTGTTTGATGACGGAGAAGTAGGTATCGGCAATCCGGCGATGCAGCTAGTGCGGGCGTGCATACGATGGAGCCTCTATCAACGCCACTTTATCTATAGAACCTCACCAACCAATTTACTTTTCGCCGTTTACGGAGCTGAGAGAATACGCGAGAAAAGCAAGTTCGTTCGTATGTCTTTGACTCTTTGTAGTATTGTACGTACGTATATCCTGCCACTCGCCTCCACAGCCAGTCACATCCCCCGAAATGGGCCACGATCCTGGGCCCCGGTCTTGGAACTTGGACCTGTCTCGGTGTTACCTGATAGCATGCCTGTCAGTGTCAAGACGTCGTCCGGAATAGTGCGGTTATGAAATGCACCGCCCACTGTACCACTGCTATGGAAGTAGCCTAAAGTAGGCATCGGATTTGGATCGGGCATAGCTCTCCGTCTGGCGTGCTCGCTTAGTGAGTACTACCTGAGCCAAGGTAGTATGATATAAAGACCTGCTCTCGCTGGATTGTCAAGTGATCTTCATTTCGTTTTGATCTTCGTCTGATCAGCAAACAAACTGTCGATACGTTCGTTATAGTTCTTACTTATATAGGCAGCCTCACTCGCTATAGGCTTGCAAAGACCAACCCCCCATAACGACATTTGACATTTATATCAACAACCACCTGCTAGAAGATGCGTTCCATCCTCGTCAGCGCAGCCCTCATCGGCTCTACTCTCGCCTTCCCAGGCTACTGGGCTGAGCGCAGACACTACCAAGGCACCGGCACCGGCATTCCTCCTCCACCACCACCAGCCACCAGCACCATCACCACTACTTCTGTCCCTCCCGGCACTACTTCCACTACTACTACGAGTGCAAGCGAATGGAGCACCGCAACTGAGACCGAGACAATCACAAAAACAACTTTTGTGCCTTGCTCAACTTCTGTGGGGACAAGGGGTTCGTCGACTGTGTTCTCGACTTGGCTTACCTCTACTACTACCGTGTGGACTTCGACTTGGACTACTGTTGTTCCGGTTACTACTACGACGACGCCAGTTGTTGTGCCTGGTGGCTCGGGGACGGGGACTGCGTGCCCACTGCCGGTTACGACGACGCATACGGAGACTACAACTGCAACTGTGACGGTCACTGTGACTGCGCCTAGTGCTCCGGAGTCGACGACTACGACGACTGCAGTTGTTGTTCCGCCTCCACCTCCTGCAGAGTCTACTTCTACTCTGACCTCGACTCACACTGGCACCACAACATGCACCACTACAACCAAACCTGTCTCGACTACAACAACTAGCACAAGTACCACCCTCATCGGCACAGGCACCACCACAACAGGTCCCGTAGGTACGGGCACCGGCTCCCCAAGCTGGGGCCACAAATGGAACGAGGCGAAGAACCCTCTTATTCGTCGGGTGCTCTAATCAGCCCTCAATCCCCTAGTCAAAAAAACATAGCGTTTGAAGCAAAGAAAAGAAAAGAAAGAAAGAAAGGGTTATGGATTACGATTGATATGATGGATGGATATATATACGGTTCACTTATTACTTATACACACTCCTTGATGTTGGAAGCTTTGAAGCATTCTGGGGCAACCTAATGGCGTTACGGGATTTTCTGTCTGATTTGATACTGTGTTGATACGTTCCTTAATAAGTATAATGAGAGCCTGATTAGCTACTTATATCAATATGTACCTAGGTAGGTAGTTGGGGTTGATGGATGAATAGATTCGGTTACATGATTATCAATGATCTCCTTAGGTTGAGTTGAAGGGTGATTTACAAGGTTTAGGCTGGAGTGCTAATTGTGTCCCCGTTTTGTAGAAAGATATGTAGTACCTAGGTATGACTGATTGAGTGACATAGATGTCAGTATTACTGTTTACCTACAGTAGGTACCATACATGTTGTAGGGCATGAGGAGTATGCGGATATTGATGCTGCCTCACCTGCCAGGGACTACCTATGTATGTCGTTTTGAGTGTGCTTAAGGGACTTGGGATTACACAGAAGTGGTACACTTCAGTTGTGCTACTTTGATTGATACTGATTTCTCAATACCTGTAGAGAACGGATGGGCTCGACCAGCGCTCATCACTGATTTCCACACTGAACAGATAGATATACGTACCCATATCAGCGAACGACAACTACGCCTGAATCGCCACTAGGCACAATATTTATGACGCAGCTCAGTACGTAGTTAGGAACCGAATAGTACTTAGCGATGTACCAGAAAGAAAGATAAAAACTCCATCCGATTTTCCAATCCCATCAACGGTTTATCATCGTCAAGTTTGTCTGTCTCGTTTCATTTATATGACACATTGCAAGTGAAGTAAAAAAAGAATGGTAAAAGACCTATGACCTGATCTGCCCATCTTCTCCTCCCATCGTCGAAGTAGACTTCAAAAAAATAGAAAAGTCGGTAGAACGAATAGAGTCTTGTCGATTGCTTCTTCACAAATCGTTGGTGATAAGCCGAAGGTATAATCCACACAGCCCCCAGTTCTTCCCTCGTTCTTTCCTACACCTCTATCCATCCAAATCGTCGAATTTTTTTGCCGGTTTTCTCGATGTTTTTTTTTATTAAGCGGAACGATGGAGCGTCTATCGGAGACGGCGGGCTTCACGCTCGGATTCGAGGAGGCAGAGGATGTCGTCTTCGCGGACTGTTTATATCATTATGTTAGATGAATCGAGATTGAAGGAAAATTTTGGAGTGGTTGTATTGGGAACGTACCGGGTCCCTTGACGTTACGGATGATGGAACGGGTCTGGTCGTCCATGAACTCGACGCGGACTTGGGTGACACCACCGCGAGAACCTGTAAACAGAAGAATTTAGTATATGTATTCTCTCTAGAATTCTGGATGTCGCGGTCATGATTGATACGCAGGGAGCGGAACGGGCTCGAGAAGAGAGAGAGAGAACACGAGAAGACCCTCCCAAAGCGAGAAAACTGCCCAGTTCCTTTCATTATCGATCTCGATTTAAATTCAATGCAATGTTGTCGTGTTTCGCAGACTCATCATCATTCCAATAGTCCATGCGATTTCTCATCTCTTTCTTCTTTCTCTTCTCGGATTTCCGTATTTCGATCTTGTGTGTGCGTCTCTCTCTCTCTCTGTCCTCCGCTCATCCCCTCCCACACGTATTTCCTATCAATCCACTGTGTCGACAAAAACGTACCAGTTCGGCCCAAAACGCGGGTGACCTTGACAAGCTTAACAGGGACCTTGGCGGAATCCATCTTGAGATGATATGTAAATTCGAAGTTTTCTTTCGAAAGTTGAAGAGAAAGATGGATGGGCGACGACGACGACGATTAAGCGGAGCGGAGAGCAGGAAGGTGAGTGCTGTTTTTTTGCTTAGCGGAGTAACGAAGAGAAGGGCTTGGCGCGGGCTTGACTGTTTTGGATCGTGCGATTAGGGCTTGGATCGAAAAACCCTTGCGGTTACCGATGGGGTTTAGCGGGTTGACTTTGGATTTGTTTGGCTGCCGTTGGTTGGCGGGGGTTAGGAGCCAATCACGTGCGGTCCGGGGATTCTGTGATGCTTCATTTTTGCTTGATTGAGAATGGATTTAGTTTACGGTGGAAAATTGGATTGATGTTATTTCTTGTCTGTATTTTCAAGCTATTGCAGCTACTAAAAGTTCGCTGAAAAAGTTAGAACGTCAATGAATCGGATAGTGAGTCTGTAGGAGCCTCCTGGAAATACGAAAGCCAGACTTGAGACTACGATGCTAGATGATGCGATAGGGTTTTCGGGCTGCAGTGTTTTAGACAAGTCAGGTCGCTGCCCTTTAAAATTTTGTATAGTCATGAAAAAGATGACTGCTGCAGGAGCGGAATGACAGGCAGACTCCGTATAGTCGTTCATGTACAGTATTCCGGGATGACCTGACAAGAGCAATTGGCATGAATGAAATCGATTAATCAACTGTTGTGTCTTGTTAGTAGCAATCTTCTACTCGCACGTCACTTGCGATACGAGGACGTGGCGCTCGCTCGCTTGAATCGTGCAGGAAGTGTAACGTCGCCAATGGGTTGAATCCAGTCCATTGCACTCAAGCATGGCGCGGATGCCGGAATCTCATCGCTCAGACTTTCTCACGTCTCTAACCATCCTGTCATGTCACACGGCATTGATAATTGCGATTCGGACGACGTTGAGATACTGGTTGCGGACGGGTGCCTTTGCTATATCGACGAGGAAATCGTAACACTGGTAATCGTGAGTGGTAGACTGACCCAAAGATGGACTTTGGTCAGCGCAATTGTGATATTATTGAA
The DNA here is from genome assembly GCA_038993655.1 of Talaromyces verruculosus. Lineage (NCBI taxonomy): Eukaryota > Fungi > Ascomycota > Eurotiomycetes > Eurotiales > Trichocomaceae > Talaromyces > Talaromyces verruculosus. The sequence goes on from JBBVQN010000065.1 coordinate 163,091, forward strand.
ACGATGATTGTGAGGTCGAGGTTGAAATAAAGAATCTCCAACTCCAATCAACCTGTCGGGATTTGAAGCAACGGATCGCACCGGGCACTCCATTGCCAAACCCCGGAAACGCGACGAACTGTGTCAGTCACAACAATCAAAAGACAACCCAGTTATTTGGCTTTGACATTGATTCGTGATCGCGATTCTGATTTAGGGATTAAAATATCTTTTCGGTCGCTTTGCGCTGATGGTCTGGCTGTATCCAATGGTTAGCTGACAACAAACTCCCTGATACGTACTGACAAGCACCTCTCAACACAACACTCTTGCTACCACAGGCCTGTGCTCATGCACATATGCACCCGCATAGGTACGTAGTAGGACGAAGGGTATGCGGCTGATGCAGCTGTCGGCAGTTGACAGTTGGGCAGTTGGCAGGTCGTTCGAGCTATTCGACACATTGCCTAGGCAAGTTGCGGAGAGGAAGGAGCGAATCACGGGGTGTACCACTGGTGACGTATTTTTGCCACCCTCGACGACGACCTCTCCTCTTGATCTTCCTTCTCTACAGCGCCGACCACCCCGACAATCGCGACCACTAACAGCAAAAATTTTCCTCCCTGGCTGACTCCAGGTACAAATCACCAATCTATGGGCTGCATAGCTGATCTAAATCGGCACTGTCCAGATCCATCGCGAAAATTCGTCGAGCGCAAGAAATATCCACCAGACCCAACAATCGGCGCATATCGCCACTAATCTTTCTCCGCGGGCGGAAATGTCTGTTCTAACCTCTTCGAGTCTCGTTCAAGAAGAAGATGGTTCAACATGTAGCTGATTCATCCGGTGCAGAAGAACGAGCTGGCATTCTATGCAACTTCGACATCATTTCGACCGATCGTCGCGCTGACCGCCTTTCTACGTGATGTGGCAAGGCAACGTCAGTCTCACAACAATCTGATATCATACAACTTCAACATCCAACATATATGCCCGTGGCCAGGAGCATCTTTCTAAACGCGGACTCGTCTCTGTCGACATGGAAGGAGACTTTCAGCGGCAGAAGGGTGCGTCTAGCCTAGTAGTAGGAACGTCTATGCGTTTGAGACATCGCCAACTCAACACCACATCGCAGATAGCAATGTAGCATTCGTGACTGTAGAAGTCCTCAACACTTCCTCTCTGGGTAACGCCCTTCTTATGTCTGTTGACGTGGATTTCCTTGCCACACCACATATCACCACTTCAATTTCCCCGCAGTCCGTGTCAAGTGCTGCAGCTCGCTATCGGGTTTCGCCTGCTCTGTGATGCACGTCCACCGTTTCGGAGGCAAGGGACCTGCGCAATGGTAGTACGAGACGTTCAATCGGTTTCAATTTGTGTCCGTTGTCCAATCGACGCAAAGATGTGACCGGTTATCGTGTTCCGCACTTTAGCAAAGGGGTTCGGAAGATACTGCCAGCACGCGGTATCGGACTCGGCTAGAGGAATGCGACAGTGAAGGTGTACGCGATCGTCGATGAGGTTCCTGTGTTCGGCTGACTGAACCTACGGTTCTCGTTCCTACTTCCTACCGCGTTGGCAGCTTGAGACTCGGGAGGCGGGCTAGACACGGTTCCTGTGTAGAACTGCGCCAGACTGCCCTGTCGGCCGAAGAGGGAAGGAGAATCAGAGCGGTGAGTTTTCTGACTGTCGTCGCAACTGTTGAAAAGGAAACGATTCTGATAGGTGGAACGCACTTCCTAGCGAGGGAAAATTTTGGAGATCTAAAATTGTCACTAGAAATAGTTTGATCATTGGCTTCAGCTTCAGTTTACCAACATTCGGCAGTTGGGACCTGGCGGGGATTCAGTTTACAGTTCCGCAGATACTCACCCTGTCAATTATTCATGAAAAGACTTCGTCCTGGATGCTATGACTCGACCCGCAGAGATACCGCCAGAGCCTCTTGCAACGGCTGGAACGCTATGGACGGCGACCACGTTTCAACCAGTGGCTATCTCGACCGCAATTCGTAAGATATAGTGCCTTCTTTTGACGAGTGCAGAACATTAGCAGATTGACAGGCCACAGTCGACAGTCGACAGGAGCAAGGACTCGGTGTTGGGAAGAGCTGGAACAGCGCAAATGGAAACACCAGACGAGACTCGGGAGTGTAACGTAGGTAAGTGGATGTCGAAGTTTGAAAAGACACCTGCCAGGACAGAACCGGTTGTTATTATCTTCAGTGCAGCCCAATGGATAGCTAAGGGCTATTGTTTCCAGCTCGGCTGGAGTGGCTTGAAGAAGAGTTCCCATTTAACAAGAGACCAGACCCGCTTTGCGCGGCCAGATTTGTCCACGGTTCAATCTTCCAGCCTACCAAAGAGGCGGGATTGGGGTTCATGCATTTTTACATTCTCGTCTTTTCGTTTCTTTCTCCCGGGAGCCCAATCATCTTGTAGTTCTGTAGGCTGATTGCTCTGCATAATCGTTTTGCGTTCTTATATCCCAACTGAATTACGGGGGCAAGAAAAAAAAAAAGGAAAGGACAAAAGGAAGGGGAAAGGGAAGTAGGTTGTTGCCTCCTAAGCTGTTTCGGGCCGACATGGGCTTTCCCCCAATGAATTTGTCTGATTTGTCTTATGTACGATTTCCTTCTATCTTCGCGAAATAGTTTAATCTTCTTAGCTCGCTGGTAGGCTTGCACTCTTTGATACTCCCCCCTTTGAGTGCTCAGCGGGTGTTGTCTAAGATGGACGACGAGCAACAGCGTCCTCCACGTCGTCCATCACTAGCGGTCAACCAACTCGTCGGTAATCTCGCCAGTTTCCCTCCGTTATCAGATTCGCCTACTTCTTCTGTTCCTGCTGCTGTTGCAGGCATCGCGGGGGACCTTCGATTCCGTGCGCCTAATGAACACCACCACCCCTCCTTAGGCCGAGCTGGAGGAGGCGCCGCCGCCAAAGTGCCCATCCCCAGAGCTCCGAATCTATCAGAGCAGTCAAATGTAAACAAACGGGTTGGTCATGCCTGTGAATCTTGTCGAGAGCAAAAGACCAAGTGTAGTGGCGATCGTCCAACCTGTCAGCGATGTCAAGACCTTGGCCTGACCTGTCTCTATGGTGATCGCAAGCGAGAACGAACAGCAAAGTCACTAACCCAACATTCCGGTTTTTGATTTTAAATCACTGATGGCTTGAAACTTATTTGTGGCTAACGTATTCCGTGTTCTAATAGGCAACTCAGAGATCTTTCGAAGCAGGTACAAGAATATGAACAACTTTTCAGTGAATTGCAACCAAAACTTGATCCCGAAGACAGTCAACTCATCCAAGACCTCTTGTCTAAAGTAGGTTATATTTGCTCTGACGATTTATCTTTCTGGCAGTTCCCCTTTTCCTGCCCCCTCCTCCGTGCGCGTCCCCTATACAGCCGCCCCATCCTAACGTAGCTTCTGTAGTATAAGCTTGAGGGAGACGGATCCATCGAGGAGAGCTCAACACCGGTGACTCGGTCTGGCCCATCGGATTCGGGTCCTTCTGAAGCAGATTTTACAGGAGCGTCGGCCGCCCGACCCATTGTGACCAGCTTCCTGAGTGGTGCCGACTACACAGAGGAGGATTTCAACCGCAATGAACGTTCCAAGGCCCTCGGTTTCGTGGGCAAACACTCGGAGACCTCCTGGTTATACCATCTCAAGCGCGATCTGGAGTTCAATGCTTCTCCCCTGGCCACGAGCAGCGATGTCAATCCTTTGAGCACACCGGATGATCAGGACCGTAACGCGATTGCATCGGTGACTTACTTTTTAGACGACGAAGATATCCCTATTCTCGAGGACGCGGAACCACTGGCTCGACCACCACAGGCGATTGCGAACAGTTTGGTGCAGAATTTCTTCACTACCGTGCATCCAACGTTTCCCATTATAGTGCCGGAGACATTTGTTCGCCAGGTGAATACCTTCTACACGAGTCCTTATGTTCGGCCCGGTCGTAGATGGCTTGCGATTTTGAATCTAGTCTTTGCTACGTCGTCGCGATGTTTTCATCACCAGATTCATCCCGATTCGATGATGGCAAATAATGATACATTGTTGTACTTTTCGCGGGCATGGAAACTTGGCATGAAAGCGAATACTTTGTTGGAACATCCGGACTTACAGCAGGTACAAATTGAGGGATTGCTGGCAATATTTTTGTTGGCTTCGGGACATGTCAATAGGTTCGTCTTATCACCCTAGTGTGGCGAACATAGCTAATAGGCTTAGGGCATGGCGAATATGCGGCATTGCGATCCGATCAGCGACTGCAATGGGCCTCAATCTACGCAGCGAGAGCAACTACGTGACACTCCCCTCAAAGGAATCCCGCTACAAAGTCTGGTGGTCTCTTTACACCCTCGAGACCATTCTCGGTAACATGACTGGTCGACCGTTGAACTTGGACAACGACTTTTGCACCACTCCGTTACCCGTACCTTTTGAGGAACACGAATACAACGATGCGGAGGTGATTCGGATCATGACAGACCACAAAACCCGCAACAGTCTTCTCGCGCAGGTCATTACAAGGCCCGTTGGAGAGACACCAGCAGCACTAGACGCGCAATTCGTTCGAAACGCAATGGATATACTAAAACCCAACATGGCGCTCTACTTTGTATGCTACGTTGATCTTACGCGGATCATGCGGGAGATCGTTGAGACTCTTTACGCTCCCGAGATCGTCCAGAACTCCGCCCGAGATGCCGAAGCGGCCATTACAGACGCAAACACGAAGCTAGAAATCTGGCTTTCCAAGCTACCAGTCGGATTCAGATTCGTCGAAGAAGACGGATCACTCGTGGCGCGCGATCGATATAGCCTCAGTCTTGCTCTACATTACTACAGTGCCACGATCTTAGCGTGCAAGCCATGTCTACACTACTTTGACAAGCCATCTACGTCTTCTGGAGATAACAGTTTCTACACTCGCATCGCCGCTTCTTGCGTCCAGGCAGCCTGCCGGATGTTGGATCTCTTCCCGGCCGAGTTTGATGGTACATGGTTTAATCAAGCCGCTCCCTGGTGGTGCATGCTTCACTATACCGTGCAAGCCACCGCCGTTCTTCTAATCGACTTCCCGCTTCATCCTCCTGGATCCATACCGGAAGCCTCTAGGCTAGCGTTGGAGAAAGCGGCTAGTTGGCTCAACGAGATGGCGCGTAGAGACTTGGCTTCGCGTCGCGCGTGTGTCGTTTGCGGTGCGTTGTTGGCGAAGCTTTCGGGAGTGGTGGGGAATAGGGCTGGTGGTGGTGGTGGTGCTGCTGCTGGAGGAGAGGCGGTTGGATCTCTTTCTGAAGTAGGCCTATATCGCTGATCTCCTACAATTGCTGAATTTGGTTTGGCTGTAGAGAGCAAAATCTCAAGTGATGCTAATCGTTCTCAGGATGAGACGTGATATTGACGTATTCCTTTCTTTGCAGAGGGGACGTATGTCAATGATTTCGAGGCCGCTAAAGATCTTTTGTTTAACGTCAGATGTTCGGTTATATCATGTGTGGACTCTGACAATTATAGTATCATCCCGGTACAGGATGATGGCTAGAGAAGAGATCATTCTGCAAGGAGAAAACAACACTCCAACCAACTCACCACGCATATCCACCATCTCAAACGACAGTCCCCCACCACAGATTTGCATATATATTGGCCCTTGACGGTCCGGCCCGCATTCGACTTTCAAGCGTTCATTGCTGCATCGTTTCCTTTTCCTTGTCATTAGCATCTTATATCAAAGTACACGATATGATAAGTCCCGTTTCTTGTCCTGTTTGTTCTGCATCATCGTGTTTAAATCATGTCTCTTTCCCCGCATATATCATGTCATCCATTATCATTGTTTTTCAACCAAGCATAGCGCGGGTCTTTCAATAGGGTGTGTGGTGTTGCATGAATACAAGTACATATTTTCCTCGATTCTTCTTTTCTTTTCTTTTCTTTCTTTCTTTCTCTTTTTTTTTTCCCGTTCCTATGATAGAGAAGATTGTTACTTTTTGTTGTGAGGTACGGTGCGCGCATATCTTGAGCGAAGTGGTCTTGGAGGGATGGATCGGATGAATCATTCCGATTGTGGATCAATTGGTAGAAAGGGCGCGAAGAGAGGATGGGGGAGATTGGGATAGATACACTGGGGCATTATACATACCTATAAATATATGTACATGGATAGTACATACATACCTGCATAGCTACTTGATTTTCCTCCTATAGCTCTTCCTTCCGCTTTCCTTACCAGTAGGTATAACTTTGATATAGGTTGTGTATAATGCCCCAAACTTCTTCATCCCTAGAACAAAGATATACGCTCACGCTCAACGACCGTAAGAGCGAAAGGTTACCTGAATCCTCCCGAGACGACGAGAAGACAGGCTGCTCATACAAGCTGCGCATGTAGGACTTGTATACTTGGGACACTGATGAAATGAGATAATTCTAATATTGACAAATGATTCTGACAGGGGAGCTGATGGATTGTTCGTGCCAGCTGAGAAGGGGCGCGTCGCCTTTTTCTGGGTTCAATATGCCCGTCATTGGTACGTGAGATGCAGTAACGAAAGTACTGGGATTTCAGAGACGATTAGGAAAAGAGAAGATGGGTTCCCCATCTCAAGAAAGAAATCAATCCTTGTTTTCCTCAGGACTGCTAGGTAGTAAGTAGTCCGGCCCTAACTTCAGTTGAAAGACTGTGTCCATTAGGACGCAAAGCTAATATGATCAATCCCCGAGCGAGTCAGCAATATCTCTAAGTTAGCCCAATCCTTTAACGCTGACTAAATCATAGTTCCAGATGTCAGTCACATGCGCAAAACTCTGGTGTGTACATGCCTAGGTAAGATGTCCGTCTCCTAAACAAATATTAATATAACAAGCTGTAGGTGGCTGTCCTGATGGCGTGCCTAGCCCTTGAAACTCAAACTCAAAATCTAGGAACCGTTCAGAACCTGGAATCTCAGGTTCCTGGGAAGTTGGGACATGTGAATGTCCACCACAAGGGGCAAAACGCAGGTACAGTTCAAGATTTCATTTGGAATTGTTTCTGGGCCCCGGGAGGGTTGTTCATGCTGCTTGTATAGGTAAGCGAGCCGACAACCTGGATAGTGCCCCTGTGGCGTACTTCCAAGATTTTGATGGATTGGAGATTCTTGAGTCGAAATAGATTAATAGGTTTATGTGATATTATTACAGTGTTTTGCGTGTATACACCATACACTCCTGGGTGTTTGATAGGGGTTCTGGGATTGTTGGGGCAGTGTTGTAGGCTGTTTGAGATGTAGGAATTAGGAAGAGATTTGCAGGAGTGTTTCATTGTTTTGAATTGAATTGCAGTGCTGTAAACAATCACGAGGCAATGAGAGCTGGGCATGGATGTTGGTGATGTTACTGTACAGGCCCATTTTCAAGAGTCATGTATGCCATGCCTTTGAGGTAGATCTCTGATTTATTCCTAGGTAGTGGAAGGCAGCATGCATAAATAGATTAACGCACGTCTAGGCCACGAACGAGGTTGCTGGGATAATACGTATAAACAAGTTTACCAACGAAGGATGAGACTAGTTGCCTTTGTACAATAGATAGAGACGTCTTCGATCATGCGATGCTTTTTGAAGGAAGTCCCGTGATCACTATATACCTAATTCCTATCGCTATTGCTCTATAGCCGGTTGGGCGCCTAGCCACTCTGTATACAGGACACTGTACTATAGAGTAAAAGCACGAATCAGCAACGGCACACTGCGTAAACTATCACCAAACAGGAAACTATCCAACAAATAGCACAGAAAAGTGGCTTGAATCCATCGCGGGGAACGGCCTGGATGGAGACAACGCCAAGTTCCTAATCAGTGCTTACAGTCAACAAACTAAAGAAAATGACTGGTTCTCCGAGTTTCTCTTACGTGTACAACACAACAGTTCCTTCGAGTCCTGGCCAGGGTTCTTCAACTTTTAGCCTCCTCTGTGTTGGACTCTGCAGGACGAATGGTTGGACTTGTCTACTTGCGGTGCTTTTGAGGCGTCCAGGTCTGAGCGCTTTTCCCGTTGTTTGTCCCACCCGCGAGTCGCTGCTAAGGCAGATGGGGAAGTACATTTTTGCCACTTACGCATTTTTATGTACTCGATGAGTCGATGTACCAAGTGTAGGTATATTGGCCAATCGGATGGTTGCGTGTACTACTCAGAAGGTTAAGCTCAATATATTTGTGTCGTTTGAGTGGTCAGTGGTCACTGCACCAGTGTATGTACATGTATGTACCTAACTCGGGCTAATGTCACCGTTACTTCCGGCTTGCTTAGTTACTCGGAAGGCGCCATCTATTGAGATTCTGTCAATTTGTGAGGATTTTATAAAAGAAAAATGTTTTTCTGTTTGATTTTCTCGATCGCATGATAATGTATGGAATCCATCGATCGTCTTGAGAGGGATGGTCGATGGAGAGAGAATTTATGGGTATGAATAAGATCGTTTTTAGGGCAGGGCCGTTACGGAAGATCGTAGAGGGAACGCTTTAGCACAACACTAAGTACTACCCCAAGTACTCGATCAAAAACACGTGCAGTAAAAAAATCAAAGCTGTAGTAAAATTTGTCCTCTTCTTGCGTGATTTATTTTTCCCAGCCCCTTTTTACCTGCTTATACCTCCCCTCTTATATAGTTGCGTAGTCTAGTCATTGTACCTAGGTAGAATTTAAATTGCCAACAGACCTAAATCTTAGATTAGATTGAATTATGCGGAGAAATTCTTAGAGCAGAATTTAGTGGAAAAGCAGCGAAAACTGGAATACACGCATATGGCCTAGCCTCGACTTAAAATGCTCATAATATATGGGTCCGGGGTCATCCGATGCTACGCCGTAACTCCAGGCTCTGTCGACTGATTTGATGGACTTTACAAGTTTAGATTACCCCGGCCCTTGGGGCCTGGCTCAGTACCAACGGAAATCTGGGGTACTCCATCGAATCAGCGGCAACAATGCCCATCCTGGGTAATCTGACCGCGAATAGCGCCGGCCACAACCCTAATGTGGCCTAGTAATTGCTGTTATTGTCTAGACTCTAGACTCTAGGGAATTCTTTCATGCGGGTTATTACTGTCCTGACAGACTGGGCTCATTTTACATACAACTACGACATGGTATGTAGAAATGACGAATGGCCGGCCGTTCCATAGCTGTCGTGCTGGCAGGCGCATGAATCAGATTTTTATTTCCCTGTGTTCAGATGTTATTGACGAGGAAAACAAGCTAGCAGCCACCCGAGCTATGGCAATCCAGATCAAATGTCTCAGTCTAATTTCGCGACCAACTCTCTGATCCAGTCATATACTTGGCCTCGAGGGTAGTTGCCCGGAGTATCTGATCTCCCTCTTTCTACCCGGATTGAGAACGACTCGTGATGGTTGCACTCATGTTCGTCGTCTCTGGTAGGGTTCATATAAGCTTTGAATGTGAGACCAAAAGAAAGAACTGGTAAGACAGTGTGGTGGACAAAGATCAACTTCAAAGGCAAATGCTTCTAAAAATGAACATACAACCAATCAAGTCCTCGTTGCATACTCTTAACATTAGCAATCACACCCTGGCCGAGTCAGAATACTGAATAGTGACCTGCTCCTCAATCCTGGGCTTAAAAATTGTGAACTAATAACCCACTATGGCGCCAATAGCCCCAGCCATGGCCAGCATCAGCCTATAGGACAGTGCAATCCTTCATCGGGCTTGGTCCATTCTGTGATCCTTGTTCCTGACTACATACCCCGGTCATGGCGGAGATTAAGTCATGGCAGTGGAGGCCTTTCAAGTTCGTATTTGCGTGGAAACCTCGGCTGGCAGGTGATGTCGGGGGTGGACCATGGGAAATGTAACGGGGCTGGCATATGATCGTCGTCCCGATGGCACCTCTCCAGGTATATAAGAATCATTCCTGTCCCGTTTGTGTCTCTCTTTGAAAGCCACTCAAGCCAACCAGCAGTTCAATAATTATCCCTCCTGCTTTTCTTTCCTCGTTCACGACTACACTCGTTCAACAGTAGCTGTTTTTATTAAAACACTCGTTAATCAAAATGAAGTTCACCACCTCCATCATCGCCCTCGGCCTCTCTGCCCAGGCTCTTGCCAACCCTTCCTACGTCGATCGTCGGGCTTCCAAGGTCCAGCGTGACCTTGCTGCTTTCGAGTCCGTCATCTCCGCTGTTGACGATGCCGTGAAGAAGTTCGACAGCGATGTCACCGCTTACTCCAGCGGTGACCCCTCCACTCTTCTCTCCGATTCTTCTAACATCATCTCCGTCACCAACAGCGGTGTCTCCTCTCTCCAGGGCGAGGCCACCCTCAGCACCACCGATGCTGCTTCCCTCACCGCCCCTGTCACCAGCCTCAGCTCCGATGTCCAGAACGCCATCAACGACCTCATCTCCAAGAAGGATGCTCTCGTCGCTGCTGGTGCCGGTGGCCAGGTCGAGTCTGGTCTTCAGGACCAGCTCACTGCCGCCCAGAGCCTGGCTACTCTGATCTCCAACAAGGTTCCCTCCGCTCTCTCGGGCGTTGCCAGCGAACTTTCCTCTGGTATCACTGATGCCATCCAGAGTGGTATTTCCGCTTTCTCTGGCACCGGCAGCACCTCCACTGCTCCCCCTTCCGGCTCCAGCAGCACTGCTCCCGCTAGCAGCACTGGTTCTGCCACTGGTTCTGCCAGCTCTACCGGTGGCGCTACCACTGCCTCGGCCACCTCCGCCGCCTCTACTGGCGGCGCCAGCACCGTTGCTACCTCTGCTTCCAAGACCACTGGTGCTGCCACCTCCTCTGGCACCCTCCCCGGTACCAGCCACACCTCCAGCGGTACCGTCCCTCTTTACACCAACGCTGCTAGCGCTAACCATGCCGGCGGCGCCGTTGGTCTTGCTGCCGCTCTCCTTGCTGTCGTTGCGTTGTAAATTGTTTAAAAGTCACAGCATATACCCAGCATATACCTAGGTATGGGGAGAGAGGCTTGTCTTGTTTCTGCTTTGGGAATCTGCGAGAAGGAATAATCTGGAACGTTTTTACATATAACTAATGTACAATATGAAGATATTGATAGTCAAGCTTTTGAGGATAATATATCGAGCTGCTTTCACATTTCTCTTCTTGTAGTCATTCCGTAGTATCGAGAAGTATACATTGACCAATCAGCGCAATGTATGGGGGATCGGAGATTAATGGGGCCGAGCGGAGCGGATTCGCCGCCTTTTTCTTTCTGACATCTGACCACGACAATCCACACGATATGAGAGCACATCTTATATCCCATTATACGACATGAGTCTCTATCATATTGGCATTCATAGTGTATGAACACGCCGGTCAAGTCAAACTGCTCAAAGATAGGCTGCAATGTGTCCTTCCTAAGGAGAGAACCGGAAATCAGCCACATCTCATTCCTTCATATCAGAACAACTTCAACGAGTTTTATATAAAAAGATGACAAAACAACCGGCAAATCAGACATTTGAATTCGTCACATTTGAAGATGCGCATCGTGCTCGCAGCTATGCTATGCGGCAGTCATGGCGCAAGAGGAAGCAGAAGATCCTTCAGCACCAAGAAGAGGAAGAGAAGGCTAAGAAGGACTGCCATGGACCAAAACCAAAGCAGACGCAAAGGCAGAGAGTTCTGGTTGCTAAAAATTCCATCAAATATGAGCCGATGGATTTGGATGATGGAACCACGGCATCGGCGGTGAATGATGTTGATTTGGTGGACATTGAGACGACAGATCTCAATAGCTCGAGTGGAGAACCCGATATAATCAATCCTTATGATAACGCAATATGCATCCCTCACGATTACGACCAAATAAGTGAATTTTCCGACCAAGATATGCAATTTCTCGATGCCTTTTGGCAAGACCACCTGATGAACAGATATTACAATGAGCTTATGTCCGAAAATACTCCTATATTGACTATAGATCATATTCTATCGCCACTGGCTTTAGATCCGTTCGACACATTTCCGATAAGTCTGACGACTCGGCATCACGAACTACTCCATCACTGTACGTCTCCATCCCTTCCCTTGGGGCGGAAAGAAAAGAAAGACTAATGAACACAGGGCTGACCTCCCACGCCGCAATGATGTTCGACACCGACACCTCATCCTCACTAAATTTCAACTTCAACCCCATGCGGGACGTCTGGTTCCCTCTCGACCTGTCCAATGCGGCATCCTTTTACGGCATAATGGCGCATTCAGCGGCTCATTTAGCCTATCTTCACGGCCAAAAGGATGCCGTTGAAGTCCTCAAGTATAAATCCGAGGCTGTATCGTTGATTAATCGCTGGATGCAGGATGAGAAGACGGCGTTGGATGATGCTACTTTTGCGGCTGTTGTGAGATTGTTGACTTTTGAGGTTAGTCCGTCTCTGATTTTAATAGTATAAATTCGTTTAGCTGATTATTGTGTTTAGAGATATTGGGGAACGGAGGCTGTATGGCGCATTCACCGCGATGGACTGGATAGAATGATCCAAGCGCGGGGAGGGTTGGCCTCGCTGAAACAGAATTGGCGACTAGGACTGGTGCTACAACTGTAAGCCCCCTTTTTTTGACCGTCGTATGGGCGAAGCTAATCTCGTAGGATATCATTAATGTCGAAACCATCCTGGTTCTATCCCTCCAACAACATCTCCGAAATATCAGATTCATTCAGCTGTCTCCACATCTCGGGCCAAAACACACCTCTTCTCGAGCCTACTACCACCGCGGGCATCAGAATCCACAGCAGCAATTCCGACAACTCCGAAATCTCAAGACTTCGCTCCCTGTGGCTGATTTCGTTTGTGCAAGACATACGGAGTCTGATGACCAATGCACCCAACCTTCAATCCGTGGGGCTACGGCATTATCACTCCATATACGAGGCGGTCACGATTCTGCGAAACTCGTTTCTGGATAGTATGCGCAATGGAGACGATGCGTTGGCGAATGTGTACGAGCACGATCGTATAGCGTGTTTGTTTTATATTGGTGTTATGATTCAGGAATGCGTCTCGTCGAAATACCACAACACGATCGCCACCACCGATACTAACAACATCCAAGCAATTTCTCCGTCTAATCTGTCAATGTGTACCGTTGACATTGAAGTAGACGAGAAATCATATAACCGCCTTGAAACTCTCGACAAGGCAATGCACGACAACAAATCGATTTGGATGGCATCAATACCGCAGTTGGAAGGGTTTCTGTTGAATCATTTTATGAATCATTTGGGGAATGTTAATAGAGCAGAGTATGTTTTGCACATGACCGAGGTGTTGACGTCGTTGAGTCGAGAGGCGAGGAATGGGGTGGAGAGGTGTTTATTGAACATGTTTGGGGGGAGGTTCGGCAGAATTGGGACGTCTACTGCTGCTGTTGGAGTTGATAAAGAGTGGACGGTTGACGAATTATTGATGTCTATTCATGGTGGCTGATCAATCAACATTGATTCATACCCAACTCATTTCAATACTATAACTACCCTGAATGTAACATAGGACTACCGCCCCATCCACCCGCCATCAACAGTCAATATCTCCCCCGAAACGTACAAACTCGCTCTCCCCGCCAAAAACACCGTCGGCCCTTTAAAATCATCTGGGGTACCCCATCTCCCCGCCGGAATCCTAACAAGAATCTGCTCCGCCCTCGTCGGATTGTTTATGAGCGCCTCATTCATATCCGTAGCCACATACCCCGGCGCAATCGCATTCACATTTACGCCTTTACTGCTCCATTCGTTTGACAATGCTTTTGTGAGTTGCGCAATTCCGCCCTTTGCGGCGGCGTAGGCGGGGACCGTGATGCCACCCTGGAATGAGACTAAGGAGGCGACGTTGATGATGCTGCCTCTGTAGCCACCGCCAGGGGAGGTGGATTCTGTGCCGGGGAAGGGGGCGCGGGTGAGCATGTAAGCGCCTATGTCGCGGCAGAGAGTGAAGACTGTTGTGAGGTTGACTTGTAGGACCTCATCCCAATCACCATCCGGGAACTTCTCGGCAGGATGTCTCCTCTGAATGCCCGCACAAGTAACCAGAATCGAAACATCGTGTCCATCCCCGAGAACCTTTTTGGTCAGTTCCGACACATCCTCGCGCGAGGACAAGTCGGCTGTGTAGATGAATGCTTTGCGCCCTAGGGATTCGATGTTTTGTTTTGTTTGTTGGTTTGATGTGTTTCTCTATTTTCAGGCTATCAATCGTCGCACTCTCTTGATACGCAGCATGAAGGAGAAGGGAAAAGTACCTGAACTAGAATGACATCGGCACCAGCTTCGGCCAGGGCAATGGCCATCTGGGCACCGATACCGCGAGTGCCGCCAGTCACCAGAGCGGTGCGGTTTTCGAGGGAGAAGAGGGATGGTATTGACATTTTGTCTATCCCAGATACTCTGTTGTATCGCTTATACAGAGGATGAAACAACAACTTCGGAAAGAAACTAAATAATTCCAACGAGCAAAAAGCTATTTTATTTCCTTCCCCCACAGCACTCAAATCCAGGTAGTATCTATCACACTCACATTTATCCAAATATCGGATCTTTCTCCTGTCCCCCGCTGTTCGTTGCCCGGTCTTTTGTCCTTCTCCGCAGCGGGGATGAGGGATGATGATTCATGAATACCTAAAGTGCTCCCCCACGTCCACGGGTTCGTCGGCATATGGATTTGCCGCTTCGCATTTCTTTCCGAGATTTTCTTATTGTTTTTGTATCTGAGCTATTATAGCTACTTGGCTGATTATCTGGATCAATGATGTAGGTAGGTATGTATCTATAGGCGCATTTGAAGCGTTCTTTTGGTTCATGATTTATTTCTAATTGTAACCAAGTCTATATTCATTATTATAGTAAACTACATAGTAAATAACTACCACTCGCGAATCCCTCCATCAGGCCCATAAAACTCCTTACACTGCCACGGCTCCGTCTCCTCTGCAATCTTCCTCACCAACTCCTCATCAATCTCAATCCCCAATCCCGCACCCGTAGGCGCCTTGACATACCCTTCCTCAATCGCAAACACAGTCTGATCTTTCAAGTACGTATTCAAATCAATATCCCCAGCCTCGACATTGTAGTGCATCCCCAACGACATTTCCTGAATTACGAAATTGGGTGTATTGAGCGCAACCTGAATAGATGCAGCGAGCGCGATGGGTCCCAAGGGACAGTGAGGCGCAATCGCGACGTCGTATGCTTCGGCGACAGTAGCGATACGTCGCGTTTCACTGATACCGCCTGCATGCGCAATATCCGGTTGCAATATATCCACGGAATGATCCTCCAGAAACCGCTTCACGTCCCACCGAGTATACAACCGCTCACCAAACGCGATGGGAATGGTCGTCAAGCCGGAAAGCTGTTTGATCGCTTCCGGGTGTTCACACAACAAGGGCTCTTCGATGAAAAGAGGGCGATGAGGCTCGAGGGCTTTGGCGAGTTGTTTGGCCATGGGTTTGTGTAAGCGGCCGTGGAAATCGAGACCGGCGTCAAGACCTAAAGCTTTGACGGTTTTGAGGCGTTCGACAGTGCTGTCCAGGACGGCAGGGGAGTCGAGCCAGTTTACGTCTTCGGTGGCGTTCATTTTGACGCATTTGAGGCCTTGGGCGATGCGGGCTTTGCTATTCTCAAAATCCCATTAGTTGCTATCTAATTGAGTAAGTGGATGGAGACGTACGCAGCAACCTCAACATCAGCGGGCCTGTCACCACCAATCCAAGCATACACTTGCACCTTATTACGCACTTTACCGCCTAGAAGCTGGTAAACCGGCACACCGAGATTCCGTCCCTTCAAATCCCAAAGCGCAATATCAATACCGGACAGAGCGGACATGAAAACTGGACCACCACGGTAGAATCCCAGACGCCAGATCGTTTGCCAGATGTGCTCAATATCACTGCAAAAATTATCAGCTGCATGTCAGAATGATAACAAGGGATGAGAAAGGGGAAGACTCACTCAGCTTCATATCCAATCAACCTCGTAATCATCTCGTCCAGGGCACCTTCGACAGCGAGGTCGTGGCCTTCCAATGTGCCTTCACCCCAGCCATAGCCACCTTTCTCGTCGGTGATTTTGACGAAGAGCCAGCGCGGCTTGACGCGGAAGTACTCGATTGATTTTATCTTGGCCATTATGACTGCAACCACTGTAAAAATAAATAAACAAATAAATAACAGAATGGGAAATTCGCAGAGAAAAATAATTCAGAATGAATAAACAGAGTTGGGGAACACGTGGATTTATAACGGAAGTTTGGGTCTGGACTTTGTAAAGTCTACCAAGTTAAGTCAATTCACCATCTGACCAATACCCAGTTTTACAACGTAAGGACGTAGCTCCGTACAGATCGTCCTATGTAGCTGCAATTATCCGTCGGCTTGACAATCTTCACCATGTTAATTGACAATTCGACAGTTAGACCCCCGAATTGCCGCAAGAAAAAACACGGGCATCGGCCGAGCTCATGCGGGTTGTGTCGGTCTACGTACGTTACTGTATAGTCTGACTGGGATAGCATAACCCCCACAGAGTTGGTTGATTATTACGGAGTTGCAGACGGCAGTTGTTGAGCTGTACTCTGTATATACATACTGTATAGGTTGATGTTGAGAAAGACAATCCCACGCGTCAGGGGTCAAAAGGTACATCTCCCGATTAGGAAGTTCTAAGGTCTGGACTAGCGTGGGGGTGCGCGGGTCGTTATTTCGCGGGGTAAAAACATCGGATCAAACACCGAAGGACTAGAACCCTTTAGAGCAATATTTGAATTGTGTCGGCTATCTTCACAATCGAATTTATACGATATAGTTTTGACCAATGTGTGAATGAGTGTAGAACATTACTATATGGGTAGTCTATCGTAGCCACAAAAAAATCATAATGCCACAAATCTAAGCAAGACTCTGTTCAACAGCCCAGCTCTCCTCAAAACCAGCCTTGGTAGCCTGCTCATCAGCAGCAGGCGTTGGTCGTCGCGGCACGCCTCCATATCCATAGAAAGCCTTCAAGGCAGCCTTGACAGCAGGGAACCCTCCCTGAATACACACCCAATCAGCGCGCGCAACAATGGCCTGCAACTTCTGTGCCTCGGCCACTTTACCCTCCAAGTAGAGCTTGTATACTTGCACGCAGGTGCGCGGGATAATGTTGGCGGTGCCTGCAATAACCCCCTGACCGCCCGCAATCAATGTCTGGAGAGTGAAATCGCATGAACCGCCCGAAGTGAAAAACCCAGGCTTGACGTTGGCGGCGATACGGGCGAGTTTTCCGGTGTTTCCGCATGTGAGTTTCACGCCGACGATGTTGGCGTGTTGCGATAATTCGATGATTTCATCGGAATTTAAATCGACGCCGTTGGCGGCGCCGGGGTAGTTGTAGATCAAGACCGGAATGGGTGAAGCATCGGCCACATCCTTGAAATACTGAAGTCTCGAGGCGGATGTATCCTGACCCTTGTAATACGAGGGGGGAAGAGCAATAACGTAGTCCGCGCCGGCTTCAGCGGCATCCTTAGAGAACAAAATGGTTTCGCGGGTAGACTGTGCGCCTGTACCGACGATGACGGGCAACTTGTCGAATCCAGCGGTATCGAGAGCCGCGCGGGTTACGCTGGCGATGAGTTTGCGTTCTGCGCGATCCAGGTGCACGGCTTCACCATTGCTGCCTTGCACGACGATGCCCGAGACACCGGCTTTGGCGAGGTTGACGGCGTGTTTGGAGGTGGTGTTTGTGTCGATTTCTTCGTTGGAGTCGAAGAAGGCTACTGTGGGCACGTAGATGCCGCCGGTGAGAGGGCGAGACATTTTGTTTTGTGTATATATGTGTGTAGAGTCTAAAAAAAGAAGAAACAAAAGCAGAGGAAGAAGTAGTTGACGGAAGAAAGTAAAGGAAGGAAGAAATATACAGGAACAGAAAGTGGAATGCGACTGCACCAAAACCTTCTCCACTCCCACTCAGCTCTGTATCAACATGGCACAGCACAAACAGTGGACGTCCCCCACGCAAGGCTGTCCGAAGGCAAACACAATACCATTTCCTATCCTTAATACTCCCTTAATGGTCTAAATTATTCTTTCCTTGCCTCTCGTGCATATGCAATCCACGCCTTATCATCATACATGCTCAATGGGATGCATGCATCTACCCAGTATGCCCGTATGTGGTATACGTGGTGGCCGGTGTATGCCCCAATAACATTTGAACCCCGCAAATCAGCGCAAACCGGTTAGTCACGAAACCCCCACGCCACACAAGTAAGACAGTAAAGTGAGTAAACCTGTCTGGCACGAGACCTTGCACCGGGCATGATTGCATATTGCGAAGCGAATCAATATTTGATGGCTGAGTAACTTGCAGGCTAAAGCTAATGACAACTTATTCACATACTGCCACCCTTCCAATCGGAAAAATCGGCCACTAGCATAGCACGAGGATACTTTCGTACCTGTTGCGCGGGATGCCCCGCTCTAACATCCCACCTTAACAATCTTACGTCAGCGACATGACAAAGAATCTACGTGACCTCCCTCCTCCTCTTCATTCCTCCTCCCCCTCGGGCCGCACAACAACAACCTCCTCAACTCCCACCATCCCATCCAACTCCTCCTCCAAGACCGCTTTCGACGCCTTCCATTCCACCCCAAACAGCCCCGAATTGAATCGACACGAATATACTTTTCCATCCCATTTTTGCGAATCCTCATTACTCTCGAAGATTTCTTCCAATTGTTTGCGCATATCGCGAATCGCATGCACAGAGTTTTCGAGAATAACGTCTGGTTTACTTACGCCCCGACCGTAGGCGCGTGAGGTGAATAGGCATACAATCCAGTGTTTCTTTTCATCTTTTCCTCTCGTCGAAGAGGAAGACGAATAATCCTGCGGTTGAGGTGGGATTATCAGCGCCGTGCCTAAGGGAAGATTCACGGTTTTGGAATCGTTCGTTTGGGAGTGCGTAAGGGTATGTGGTCGTTTTTGTTTTAGGAGGGTTCGGCAGTGTGTGTTGTAGATTTTGTATGCTGCGGGGTACTACATATTGTAATTAGTAGATGTAAGTTGCGTAGATGGAGATAGAGATAGGGATGGTGATGGGATACCTTGTTTTGAAAGACTTTTGCGATTCCGCCGCCCCATGAGCCGAGGCAGTTACATGCGTCTGTAAACTGTCAGTATACTAAGCATAAAGATTGGGTTACGTGTCGTACGAATCAGTACAGCGCCATCAGGGGCGTCGAAGAGGTCGCCTTCGATCTCTGTAATTTTCATTTTTGATGATGATGATGGATGCGCGTGTCAGACGCGTGTACTCATGCGACGCGATCGAGGGTTGCGATTTATGAGATATCAGGCTAGAATCTGATATAATCGTAATGACTGGATAAGACTGTGATAGATCTGTTGATGATTTAATGCAATGCTGATAAAATATTGTTTTGCAAGAAGCGATGAAGAAAAGAAAATGATGCTCAATAAAGCTAACTAGCGCGGCATATTGATAATGACATGTGGTTGCCTGATTGCCTGAGTCATCCAGGCACGCCTTCCATTTTGAAAAATCTCACGCTAAAAGATACAGCAAGTAATCCAGGAGATTAACAACGTAACTAAGATAATACAAAAACAAAAACATAAGAAACCCCAAGCTTATTTTCCCCAGATATCCTTCTCATACTCGTCCCAGCCGTGTGAATACCAATAAGTATCGTGGTTACCTCCACTGAGCTTCGTATCCATGACTCCTTCGACAGAAGCGCCTCCAGTCAGCTTAGTGAATGTAGCTGTAAAGTGCTGCCCCTCGAACTCCACAACACAAACACCATGGTTGCCATCGCCAGTGTTAGCTTCTCTTCCACGATAATCGAATTCCATTTTCTTCTTGAGCTTTAGCCCTTCATAACGAAGGTAGCCCTCCGAGATACCAACATCGTATCTGCCCCAGATGACTTTGCTCTCGGGGTCTGCGTGAAATTCCAGCTCGAGGTTTTCTGCGAGATCGGGCCACTCCCCTTCAATGTAGGGGCTGCTGAGTTCGAGAATGTCGCCGAGTTTGGAAGGAAACGATTCTGTTTTCTTCTTGGGCGACGTTGCCTTTTTAGCGGATGCTTTTGCGCCTCGAGTACCGCTCTTTGCGGTTAATGCGACGACTACAGACTTGGCTTTGGGTGGGCGGCCTCGTTTGCCAGGTTGGGCAGCAGTCTTCTTAGTTGGTGTTGATTTAGTCTTGGTCTTGGTCGACTTGGCCGGGATTGCCGTAGCTGAAGCTGTTACTTTGGCGGGTCTTCCTCTCTTCGTAGGCGAAGTGGTTTTGCTTGCTGTCCCGGCCGATTCGCCCTTTGCAGGACGACCTCGCTTTTTTGCAGAAGACGGATCAGCGCTCTTCGCAATTGACGCATCCATTGACGGGCGACCTCTTTTCTTCTTCGGAGTGCCCACATTTTGCATCACCTCCTTGCTAGCAACTTTTTTGGCCGATGATTCCTTAGCAGGACGACCTCGTTTCTTGGACGGAGTATTTACCGCCTCTTTAGTTGCCCTCTCCTTGACCGTAACCGATGCATCCTTAGCAGCAGGACGACCTCTCTTCTTGGCCGAGGACTTTGCCGAAGACGCTTGAATCTCATTCGCAGCTAAAGATTCCTTTCGTTGTCGACCGCGTTTCTTCGAGGGCGTCTCGATGTTTTGCGGCGCATTGTCAGTAGTAGTAGTAGTTGTTGTTGTTGTTAGAGTCGCTTTCTTGGTTCGTTTGGCCGGTGGTTGCGACGCAGTGGACTCAACCACTGCGGATGATCTTTTAGGCATTTTCACAACCCTTCGACTGTCGTCGAGTGAGGTCAATTGTCTCATTTGATGTGGTGATGATCGAGGAGAGTCGAATGTTGTGCAGGGAGAAAATAAATATTGAGAAGGCTGGTTCGCTGTCTGTCACACTGGCGCTAGCGGGTTGACGCGTTTCTTATCTACCCTAACCCTCGCTAGCAGTTAACCCTAATTATAGGGTCAATTTTATCTCGATCTTGACTGGATACATTTGTCCCAACATATTTGTCAGTTGATTGAAACTTCACTACGTATAGCAAGCTAAGGGAGTGCAGTATATGCATAATTGTATCAAAGTCTATATCTTCGCTACATATCCAAAACTCATGACATATGCACTACAACTAGTCCAGGTTCATCCATCACCCATCCTCAACTCAGTTTGAATCCTCAGGATCACTCAACCCGAAGCTTCGCAAAATCCTTCGGCGAAGTACCCTTCTCATACGCATTATCAATATCTTCAACCGACAAACCCGCAGTTTCCGGAATAATAAACCAAGAAATGGCAAACACGACAACCGTCAAACCGGCGTAAATGAAACCCGTTTTGGCTCCCAAATTCCCCGAATCAACGTTGTACATGTAAGGTGTCACAAAGGAGAAGAGCCAGCCTCCCACAGCGCCGGTGAAGAAGCCGACAGATTGCGAGTATTGGCGGAGACGGTGGGAGCTGATTTCGGGGCAGATTGTCCATGCGACGCCGACTGTGGCGTAGACTCCGTAGGAGATGAGGAGGTTCCTATAAGAAAGGATGATTAGATGGCAGTCTTGTGAAAAGAAGGGGGAAGGACTCACATGATAACTCCGATGGCCCAGTAACTTCCTTGAGTCCCGCTGTATGCAAGACCGCCGACAGTAACCATGCAGGCGAAGTTACCAATCAGACCATAAATCCACAATCTCCTACGTCCGATCTTGTCATTTGACACCCATCCGAGAACAACGAAAAGAGCACCGAGGAAGAAACCGCCGATACCAATGTCGAACACGCTGGTGGCGGCTAGCCCGACGGTGAAGAGAAAGTAGATGTTTTGAGTTAGGAATGGAATACCGATTGCGCTGGTGCTGAACATGATAAACGCAATGGTGAGTGTGCGCTTGAGATTAGAGCCCTTGAAGAGTTCCGTCCAGGAGGCTGAGGCGTCTTGTTGGCGACGCTCTTCCTCGAGGGCGTGGACAATGGCTTGGTAGCGGAGTTCGAGGTCAGGGTCGTTGCCGTGAAGACGTCTGAGGGCATGACGGGCTTGTTCGGCTTTGCCTTTGGCAGCGCAGAAGATGGGTGACCTTTGATTCGTTAGATCGGACATGAATTGGGGAGAGATGGAGAAGGCTTACTCAGGGACGACCAATGATAGAACAAACACCAGCACGGCAAAGATCCATTGAATTGAAAAGACAATCTTCCACGCAACAGGGCGTTGGTCAGGGACAAAAGCTCGAACCACACCCAAACTCACACCTTGTATAGCCACGGCAAAGAAGACGATGGCCTGCAAGAGAGCACCTCGAAGCTTGATGGGGGCAATCTAAATCATCTATATTAGCTTGCCACTTTTCGATACGGAGAAATGGATATCGAAACATACATCCGCCGCGTAAGTCGTCCCAATAGACATCAACCCACCCACAACGGCACCATTAATCGTCTTTCCGACAAGCAGCATACCCCTGCTAGTAGCAAAGAACAGCAAAAACGTGCCTACAACAGACATTACGGCAAAGATCAAAGCGGTGTAGCGACGACCAACCGTCTGCCCTAGAACACCAGCCATAAAGGCGCCAAGAGCTTGACCGAGATTAGACATGGATGTCCAAAGAGAGGTCCAAAGAGACGGAAGAAAGAGAGATCCAGTGGCTTTATCCACGGCGCCAAAGGAGATGATGAACGCTGGCATGGCGATACTGGAGCCGTTGGAGATGGTGTCATAGCCATAGTTCATGGCACAAGCGAAGGAGAAGAGGGCTGATTTGTGTTAACCTCTTTTCTCACGATTGCAAAGCAAGAAGATGTGAACTCACCATAACCCAAAATCCGTTTATGAGTCTTGATAGCCTGCCATGTCGAAATCCCCTTCTCCGACTGAATGAACTCTTCAATTGCATTCACGGTCGGTTTCGTATCCTCGCGGTGAGATTCCATGTGCTCAATGGCGATGGATTCCTGTACCTTGTCGTCTGCCATATTAATCTCACAAGCAACCAGTCTTGAAATGTAGTGTAGATACGATGATGATTGATGCTACCCCAAGTACACCCTTGGCGGTAACAAAACCTGGGGTAGTGCGTGTAGTATAAATATTACAATAGTCAGCATGTTAATTGACAGCTTTCCAGGCTGATGAGACGGTTTTGCGGCATCTCCAGATTTTTTCCCTCCGCATTGACGGCCTGGGAAAAGTGTAAAGCGTCCACTTCGGCGTCGAGGTGGACGGACTTATGTGTGTTGTGTAGCAGGAAAGTGGACGGTTTCTCCACGATTTAGTGACATTCGAAGCCAATGGCTTGGGTTGAGTGTTTGTTGACTGTATTATGATGTCGGATATTCCGCTGGGCAAAATCGTTTCAAGTGTACGCAATAATCGGTGTAATGCTAGGCCGATTTATGAAGGATGACCACATAAATCGCCGATAGATGTAGGAAAACGTCCACTTCTCGCACAACTACTACCGTATGATTACACGGAAGAAAAGATATAGATTGAGCCTTTCATGACTGCGGATAGTCAATTAGATTCGATAATGACGCTGTCGGTACGGGGGACGGATCTCTCTGGGGGTCGCGTACGATCATAATCGTCTACATGAATCAGTCGTGAATCCAAGATACTTGTACTGATTTACTCCTGTATTTGCATTTGGTAGTCTTCGTATGATAGTATGCACATGTTAGTGGTTATAGCCCTAACATACTATCCCTCTCGGAGGCTTTCACCCCCCACCAGAACCAATACAAGACAGTCCACATTCAACGTCAAAACGTCAATAAATCCTGACATTTCATGTCTCAATGATCAATTTCAAGTGTAATTGTAGGCTTCCTCTCTGACGTCCACCTCGGCAATTAGTCTACCCCAACTACAACCGACGAAGTGGACGGTGGAGTGGAGACTCCATAGAATCATTTTCCAACTCGGCCATACTCACCCCGAGATTATTTCGGCATGCTTGAGGATAACATACAGTTATTGGGAATGTAGTCGAACACCTCTGTGCCGGGCCAGCCGATCTCCATTTCACTTCTTGCTCAACAGCTGTACCTAGATACACAAAGCTGTCGGACTCCTTCATCCAACCAGTCCCTCACAATGGTCCAAATCACAAAACTCTGGTGTGAGCACCACGAGCCTAATACCATCGGTATCGGCGAATCTCAACCTCGCATATCATGGACTGCGGCCGGCGAAGAACGGGACTGGCAACAGACCAGCTACGAAATTGAACTCACACACCCCGATGGAAGGCTGATTGATAGCGTCAATGTCGATTCATCGGAGTCAAGGCTTGTGCCATGGCCATTTAAAGCTTTGGCTTCGCGTGAGCATGTCAATTTGCGTGTGCGTGTTTCTGGTATAGGTGTCGATGTAGCTGGGGCAGTTAGCAGCAATAGTAGCGAAGGGTCTGTTCCTATTAGGGTAGAAGCTGGTCTTTTGCAGCCGGAGGATTGGAAATGCAATTTAATTGAACCAGATGAAGCGACGGAAATCGTGCCTGAAAAGAGACATCGTCCTGTCACTTTCAAGCGACACATTCAACTCCCATCCAATGTTGCCATCTCGCGCGCAAGGCTTTACATTACGGCTCACGGCATCTACGAAGCCCGCATCAACGATTCGCGTGTCGGCGATCATATTCTCGCACCGGGTTGGACATCCTATCAGTCACGCCTTTCCTATCAGACATATGACATCGGCCCGAACTTGGTTAGTGGCGAAGACAACGAAATACAAGTTGATGTTGCGGAAGGATGGTTTTGTGGCTCTCTAGCTTTTACTCGTCGACACAACATTTATGGCTCGCGGCTGGGTCTGATAGCTATGATTGTTGTGGAATTGGAGAATGGAGACACGGTCTGCATTGGGACCGATGATGTGTGGCGTTGGGCTCATGGACCTATCGTTAAGGCTGGATTACTGGATGGCGAGACCTACGATGCTCGCGAGAAGATACATTCGGAAACTATATGGAAGGAAGTGCAAAGCAATCCAGACTTCCCCTCATCTCTAAGACTTCTTACTGCCCCCGACGGGCCGCCAATT
Organism: Talaromyces verruculosus; assembly: GCA_038993655.1. NCBI lineage: Eukaryota > Fungi > Ascomycota > Eurotiomycetes > Eurotiales > Trichocomaceae > Talaromyces > Talaromyces verruculosus. The sequence continues at coordinate 188,193 of JBBVQN010000065.1, forward strand.
CGAAAGATGCAAGAGTTTGAAGTAAAAGAAATCATCAAGTCACCATCCGGAAAGACGATTCTAGATTTCGGACAGAATTTCGCTGGCTGGATCAAAGTGAAAGAAGGGAATGGTCCTACTGGAACAACAATCAAGTTCCAGTTCGCCGAAGTTCTGGAAAATGGCGAGATCGGGACTCGCCCTTTGCGTTCGGCCAAGTGTCTTGATACACTGATCTTAGATGGCAATGGACCTATCTCTGACTGGGAGCCCAAATTCACTTTTCACGGATTCCGCTACGTCGAGGTAGCTGGATGGCCAGAAGAAATGACTTTGACGGCACAAAATTTCATCTGTGTAGTAATCCATACCGACATGCAAATCACTGGCAGTTTCCGATGCTCAAATCCCTTATTGAACCAATTACACAGCAACATCGTCTGGAGCATGCGAGGCAACTTCGTTGGTATACCGACCGACTGTCCGCAACGCGATGAACGTCTCGGTTGGACTGGCGATATCAATGTCTTTGGGGACACAGCGGCTTATCTCTTTGACGTAAGTGGCATGTTGACTTCTTGGTTGAAGGATATGATGATTGAGCAAAAGGAGGCTGGTGGCGTTGTTCCTCTTGTCATTCCATATATCCTAGGAGACTTTGGCCCGGGAAAGTCTGCTGAGGCGGTATGGGGGGATGTAGCTGTGATGTTGCCGTGGACACTGTACGCGACAACAGGCGATATGAGTATGTTGGTGCGACACTATGAGAGCATGAAGGACTGGCTGAATGCGATTCCACGCTCTGAGACTACAGGTCTCTGGAAGCAAGATGGCTATAAACTGGCTGACTGGTTGGATCCCAGTGCTCCTCCAAACGACCCTGTGGATGCGATGACCGATATGTATCTGGTCTGCGATTCGTTCCTCGTCCATGTTACGGCGCTTATGGCCAAGATTGCTGTCACATTGAACAAATCGCGAGCGGAGCAGACGTTCTATCAGGATCGAGCCACCGCTTTGAGTCGAGCATTCGCAGACGAATACATCACACCTTCTGGACGTCTTGCATGCGATACACAGACAGCTTACGCCCTTGCTATCCAATTTGATCTTTTTAGTACATCGGAACAACAAACCCACGCAGCCGAACGTCTCTCAATGCTAATCCGCCAACGAAACAGATTCAGAATCGCCACCGGTTTCGCCGGAACACCGTATTTGGGACACGCATTAACAAAAGTCGGCAAATCAAACATCTTCTATCGCATGATTTTGCATCGCGAATGTCCTAGTTGGCTGTACCCAGTTACTATGGGAGCGACCACTATATGGGAACGATGGAATAGTATGCTACCCGATGGTAGTATCAACCCCGGCGATATGACTAGTTTCAATCACTATGCTTTGGGCTCGGTTGCTAGCTGGATGCATCAGACAATCTGCGGTTTGAAGCCGGTTGATGCTGGTTGGAAGACTTTCAAGGTTGAGCCTGTTCCTGGAGGAAATCTTCAGTGGGCCGAGGCGGAGTACCACAGTGTCTATGGAAAATGTCGCGTCCGATGGGAGATTAAGAATAAAGACAAGAAAAACCAACAGGTCTTCTGGTTGGAGGTTGTCGTGCCGCTCAACACCAAATGTCAAGTGCATTTTCCTGGCTCGAAGGATTCTATTGTCGTCGGCTCAGGAATAACAGAGTGGGAGGTTGTGTATCACCCCGAGGAATGGCCCGTTAGAGCACTGTTGCCGCCATTCAAGACAGCCGATGATGAACTGCCGGCAGACGAGGTTTTGCAACATGAATGGTAACTCCTCCTGTGGCGTCTTCAACAAGCCATCTGTATGTAGATTGAATTATCCCATTGGATCGTGTTCTTTTGTGTATAATACTCTCTCGTAGATATCGTTTCATACTATGAATTTCTTCAATATTTGGGCAAAATTGGCACAGATGCCCCAGCAAGTCATTCTTTCAAGCGCCTCACTCGCCATTCGTAACTTTGACAAAGCCGTAGTTAGTAGTCATTTCTTCAGAGATAGAACGCAGAAAAGAGGAAACTAACCTGAGTGCCAGATGATGCTTGTCCGCCTAATTTCTCATACATCCAACACGTCAATCCACCTGTAAGAAGAGCGACCGCAATCTCAAAAGCACACTCATGCGCAAAGCCGCTTTCTATAGTCTGATGAGCCAAATCAAGCATTTCATGAACTCGGTGCACTGTCTGTGCAGAACGCGGACTTCGACACCATCTGCGTAATGAGTCTTCGGCCAGTTTGATATCTTCACTCAGGCCGGAACGACCGGCGAATTGATGGAGATCGGAGATACTGATCTCCAAATATATTTCTGCGAGGCAGTATAATAGAAGCGCTGCCGGTGATGCCGCTCCTGAGCGATCAATCCGCACATCACCATCCGGTCTGTGGTAATTCTTGAGCCATGCATCGAGGGCAGCTTGAAGCCATCCTTGCCGTTCCTTCAACCCTTCACCGGGTGTGGTGTGCTCTGGACCCCGGATGAAGGCGGAATGTAGCACTATGTTGAGTGACTGTCGCCATTCGAAAATATGAGTGAACAACGCGTACATTAACAGTGTCTTGCTGAAAGAGTCGATGGGTGCGTAAGGAGGCTCTCGTTTGATAGCAGGGTACAAAAGGCAAGTATCCAGGGGTACCATAAAGTACGTCGACGCCGGTATCTCGGCTGGTCCAAGGAGTACCTTCCATGATTCTGCCGACTTCGCCTCCCAGTAAGCTGCATCGCAAGGGAGTACCAAGTTGACAGTTTCAGCCTTGGAAATGTATGGTTGGTTGTGAAACAAGGCAGGAAATTGAAGATCAAACATCTAACAAATGTTAGTTAGCTTTATTCAATAGTGAGCATGAGGTAATAAGCAACGCACAAATATAGAAAGACCCAAACGTTTGCGTTGCTCCAACTTGACCCAGCTTCTCCAGCTGTCATTGAGTCGTGTACGCATGTTACGAGGCTGTTGCGTATCTGAGAGCAAAGGCTTCGGGCGGCAGTCGAGCAGTTTGCAGCGACGAGAAGCCGTCACAAGGATTCCGCGAGCGCCTTCGGCGAACTCGAAGGCAGCTTTGTGGCCGCACCATGCGCCCGAAAGACAGAGGAAAAGTAATGTTAAGATATTATCTGTCGATCTTAGCTGTTAAAGAGCCCGGTCAGTAAGAGAAAGAACTCATGAGAGCCATGCCACTCACCAATGTAGTGTCCAGGGCTTGCAGCCTCTGAAACATAACAACCACAGGGCGCAAATAAACAGCCACAAACTTTCCATAATTGGTCCTTGAGTGGCTTGATCCAAGTAGCATCATTGAAAGAAGTAGGAATGAGGGCGCGGTCGATGTCGAAAATGTGGCCCGATGTATGACAGGAAACCTGATTTGAACATGCTCGAAAAATAGCTTGAGAAAATACTCTAAAACCTCTGGAACAGGGAAATGGGCGTCGTCCGGTGGTAGAAGCCCATCTTTATAGGAAGCATTCTCTATTAGCGTTTGTATTAAACGAGCTCGGATATCGGCATTCAATGTGTAGCTTTGCGCAGGTGCGTCCCGGTGGCGCTCGAGTGGTGAAGAAAGTTCACCCCAATCAACCCACGACCGCGAGTCAGGTATAATATATGTTGATTCTTCTACCGAGGTTGGTGCAGCACCAGGAAGCTCGTCCTCGTCCGGCCAATTATTCCGATTTTCGATAGATGCTTGATGGCTTGTTTGACCCCCGTCACCATTGTCAACAGACAAATGACTAATTCCTTGTTGTGGAACTTGTTGTGGAATCTGCAATGATGGATCAAAAGAGCCAGGGGCAGGACCGGCAACAGGAAGCCGCTCTTGCATGCGCTGGATGGTCTCAGAGCTCATTGGCGCCATATCAAGGATCCAAGCTAAGTCAGCATCAAAAGACCCCTCGCCATAGATACCATAATACCCGTCAGACCATGATGAACCAAATGTCACGCTTTCCGGTGATGGGATCACCATTGGATTCTGGGGTACAGTCCCGTGCAGTCCATGCATTCGATTGTGCAATCTTTCATCATAGGAAATGGCGAGGTGCCCATTTCCTTGGGTAGGCTGAAGGGCAATCGGATTTGAGTTGATGATATTCTGGTGTTCCGAATCTGGCTGGGTAGGCTGTATTTGCACCCCCGGATTTTCCGGTAATCTAATGTCTGGTTGGACATGATAGTGCCGCGATTCGTCATCATTCCTTTGGTCTACATGGCGTGTTGTATCTGGCTGTGATCCTCTAAGGAGAGCCTGCCGCCGTTCAGATTCCTCGGCAGTATGGGTTTTTGCATGGCGTTTCAGGATGTCACTTCGATGTGTTAGAGCATCAAAAAGGAATTGGATGTGAAAACTGAGAATAGGGATGGCGAACTCCTCACCTTCGGGTGAAGCGTTTTTGGCATATATTGCATGCAAACTTGCCATTAGCTTTATCTATGAGACTTTTAGCTCTTATTATCTTTCTTCCTTCCCTTGGCGTAGATGGACGTACGATTCTCGGAATGACGAGTCAGATTCTCTATGCGGGAAAAGGACTTGTCGCATTTTTGGCATGCAAACGGACCGGAAGGCCGGCCTGCTTGCGATCTGAGTTGCCGCTTTGAAGCATCTTGTGGCGAGGCCTGCATATTGACAGCGCTAAGACGGGGGTAACATGGGGATGGTGGTGAAAAAGATGGAGGTGAGCAAGTGGAAGTAGAAAGTGAAGGTGGAAGGTGGAGAGATGGAAATGCCGAGGTGGATATCCGGGGCACGGACACTAGTGAGATAGGGTTAGTCACCTGACCGTCAACATATCCCGTCCACTCCGTCCACTTTGACGATGTGGATTGTATCAATTCCGGAGATACCTGGATGTACAAGACAAAAAGTGACGGAGATGATGGAGCAATTCAAGCAGCTGAGCAGCCGCTTGTTTACGCTCTTTCCGAGGTTGTATCTTAGAGCCCTTCTCTTACCCTTCTCTACACTTTTTCCCGTCCTATCTTTCTTCCTCATCTCATCATTTCAATTGTCAAGAAAGGTTCAGCCATGGAAGCCGGCGGAGTTTCTGTAGCACCAGCAGCTGAAGAGCCTAAATTTGATCTGAGTGTGTATATCAATGAGGTGACTGAATCAAGGAAAGATGAAACATCAGCCTCCGAGTCGTTTGAAGATATGGGCGAAGCTCAAGATCGAGCGCATCATGAAGGACAATCCACATTTAACGCGCTCTTGCATGAGCTTACATTGGAAGAGAAAGTGACATTACTCTCCGGAATCGACTTTGTTAGCTCAAGTCCAGTGCCAAGATTGAAAATTCCGTCTCTTAAGGTATTTTCTATAAGAGTTCCAAGTTTGCGAAAAAGAAGAGAAGAAACTAATGTGTACTTGGTATCTAGGTCGTCGATTCAGTCAACGGTGTAAAAGGCTCTGAAATTCACCATGGAACACCAACTGCTGTCTTCCCAAGCTCAACACTCTACGGCGCAACTTGGAACAATTCTTTGATGGAAGAACTGGGAAAATCTCTCGCCCACCAGGCCAAGCTCAAATCCGCACAGGTCATTCTGGGTCCTACTATCAATATTCACCGCGATCCTCGAGGTGGTAGAAACTTTGAATGTTTTAGTGAGGATCCTTTACTCTCCGGTCAGCTCGCAGCAGCCGTTGTGCGCGGTATTCAGTCACAGGGTCTGGCTGCATGCCCGAAGCACTTCGCTTGTAACGAAAGTGAGTTCAAGAGAAGACAATACAATGTTGCAGATTCTCATAACAGCCGTACTGTGAGAGAAATCTATCTCGGTGCGTTCCAAGAGTTGCTTCGGAAAAGTGAACCCCATGGTTTGATGGTCAGGTAAGTCTGATTCCCCTTCTTACGTATTGTCTCGGTGAGTTGCTAACGCTCGTGTAAGCTATAATAAACTAAACGGCATTCATACCACCGAAAACGTGTTTTTGAAAGAAGTCTTGCGTGATGAATGGGCGTACAATGGATGTCTTATATCCGACTGGTTCGCAACAAAGTCCAGCGTTGCCGCTATAAACGCCGGCCTTGATCTGGAAATGCCGGGCCCAGCGGTTTTCCGCGGTCAAAGACTAGTAGAAGACGTACGGAAAGGGCTCATTGATGAGGAAGCTATTGACAAATGTGTCACCCGGGTTCTTGAGCTCATTGATGCAACAAAAACCTGTCATTCACAAGCCGCTGAGCGTGGTGAGATCGATCCCGAAACCAATGCTCTCGCTTTAAAGATCGCCTCCGAGGGTATCATTCTTCTCAAGAATGAAAAGAATTCCTTGCCGCTTGACATGCGTCAGGCCCCAAAGATTGCAGTCATTGGTGTCCATGCCGTTGAGCCTGTTATCAGTGGTGGTGGCAGTGCGAGTGCACCCCCTCAATATTTGCAGCGGCCTTTGGACTGCTTGAAAGAAGCCCATCCAGTTCCGTCCCTGGTCGATTATGCTCGCGGTGTAAATACAAACCGGATTATTCCAATGGTACCACTCGACCGAACTACATCAAAAAGTGGAAAGCCCGGGTTTGATATCTCTTACTTCAATCAGGGCTGCGATACCCCTGTTCATACCGAGCAGCATCATGTTCCGGTGGTTGCGATGGTGCGTAATCTTAAACCCGGTCTGAAGGAACCCGGCTTCAGCTATCAAATCTCCACAACTATCACTCCCACATCCACAGGCCGTCACACCTTGGCTGCACGTATCACTGGAGCCTTTTCTCTCTTTGTGGAAGATAAGTGCGTCTTATCATCTCCAACGCAGGCAGAAGTCTCAATGGAAGATTTTCTTTTCGAGCCCGCGCGTCTCGAGCGCCGCGTTTCGGTGCCCATGGCCGCCGGGAAACCCTACCTCGTTCGACTCCTTACTCAAGCTCGCATAGCCAAGGAAAATGGCTACGAGCCCAATCCACACGGTGCCATTCTATGTTACGAGGAACACGTGAACGATCGAACATCCATTTCCGAAGCCGTACAAATCGCCGCTTCATCGGACGTGAGCATCATTTTTGCAGGTCGAAATCACGAGTACGAGTCTGAAGGATTCGACCTCGACACTATCAGCCTTCCTGAACGACAAATCAAACTCATCAGAGCAGTCGCCGCTGTTTCCGAAAAGACTGTCTTGGTACTCAACTGCGGTAACCCAATTGACGTCTCACCCATCATCGACGACGTTGATACTGTTCTAAATGCACACTTCCCAGGCCAAGAAGGTGGTCAAGCGCTCACAAATATTCTCACTGGAAAGACAAATCCTAGCGGCCGATTGGCGACGACATGGCCTAAGAAGTTTGATGAGAAGCATATTCCTACATTTAACAATTTCCCCGCTACGCTTAATGAAAATGGAGAGTATACCTTAAAGTACGCCGAAGGTATTCAAATTGGTTACCGACATCCGGATGTCACGCAAACAGCTCAATGGGAGTTTGGCTTTGGACTATCATATACAACTTTTGAGCATTCCGACCTCGTCATCGATAACACGGGTCAATCAAATATCAAACTGTCTGTTCAAGTCAAGAATACGGGCTCCTTCCCTGGCCATGAGGTCGTACAAGTTTACGTGGTGCCTCCAGCCAGCGAAAAGACCTGGCGCCCAGCGCGCGAGCTCAAAGGATATGAGAAAGTATGGGTGCTACCCGGAAAGTCGGAAACCGTTGAGATTTTCCTTGATCAGAAGCACGCATTCAGTTATTGGGATGAAGAAGTTAACAAGTGGCGATTGGAGCCAGGTACTTATCGTTTGGTCGTCGGCTCGCTTGAGACATGCTTTGAAGTAGAAGAAGGTTTGACGTGGAGTGGGAGGTGATGACTGTTTTTTCAATATGCGACTCTAGTAGATTTATTTTCCGCATGTTTTCATATTGTATATCGTTCTTTTATCACATTTTCAATGTTCTCGGTTTATGATCTACGGTGCCTAATCATAGACAATGTGTACACGACACACATCTCAATGGAGATGTTGTCTCCGCTGCTTAATAGCCCTTAGGAATAAGTCTAAGTATACAACCTAACGAACGCGATAGCATTCTCGGTACTGATGATTGGGAGGTTTCCACGAATGATGTGTGGGAGATCCAATTTGAATAAGACTTCAGTAGAGCCTGACTATAACGTACAGAAAGCCCCCTCGTTATTATATTGATATTAGATTCGAAATTATTGATATGCGAAGGAAGGGGCTAGGTCCGAATCGTTATTGATCAGACAGATTAGTATATCGGAGCGCTCTCCCTTCCAATATGAATCAAGTCTTTAGACATCAGATTCAGATATTGGAAGCCCTTCTGTTCGTTAGGTATAGCCAGTTTCTACTGTACAAGTAAATGGCCTAGAACGCACTGTTATTGGGTGTAAGGCGTAGGACTGGGAGATGGAATAGCTTTATCATCGGAGCTCAGTCATGGGTCTCGCTCCAACTATCTGATAATAAGACTGCTTAGTACTATACCTGAGTTAAGCCATGATTCGTCAACTTCACCGAGATTCGATGTCAAAAATAGTCATAATTGGGTCATTCAGAGCGATAACCCTAATGCCGAACGGACTGGGTTTTTTATCTGCCCCGCCGGAATAGATTGCGTATGAGTCAACCTGATTGAGGTGGCCCCTCATCTTAGACCATTTATATTTGATCAGTGTACAGTTTCCTCGTGCTTTTCCCAAGCATTGATTGATATTGCCAATTCGGTTATCATAAAAAAGGCAAATAGAGGAATGGCATTAGAGAGCCCATCTTCGAACATTCACCCTACTTCCGATAACAGCAAACTATATAATTCGGCCAAATTAGAGGGCTACAATACACCGTCCGTCGAGTTGGCGGACTTTGCACCCTTTGGCAATATCTCAAATGCCACAGATGGTTCAACTAAACATCTGGTACCATCTCGCGGGGACAGCCAGGATGACACAGTCTTTACTTCGGACCACCCACCCGTTTCATCCGAAACGGCAGTGGTAGACAGCTTCCCAGATGGCGGAACCCGGTCATGGCTTGTCGTACTGGGGTCATTCTTCCTTTTGATGGCTTCTTATGGCATGATGAACTCTGTCGGTGTCTTTCAGTCCTACCTTGAGACTAACCAACTCTCCTCATACAGCAGCACCGACGTCGGCTGGATATCGAGTAGCTTTGTCTTTGTTGCACTGCTACTAGGCGTCTATATCGGGCCCTTGTTTGATTCGCATGGTCCGAAGGTGCTTGTCTACGGAGGCTCCGTCATATTCATGCTTAGTCTTTTCCTTTTTGCCGAATGCAAGCAGTACTGGCAGTTCCTTTTGAGCTTCGGTATTCTCGGTGGCATTGGCGCTGCTCTCGTGAGTACAGTGGCCATGGCTTGTGTTCCGCACTGGTTCGAAATCCGTGCTGGTATGGCCATTGGAACGGCTTTGGCTGGTAGTGGGCTAGGCGGTATTGTGTTCCCCTTTGTGATGCGAGCAGGGTTCTCCAATATTGGCTTCAAGTGGACAATGAGAGTACTTGCTTTTGTAGTTGGTTGCTTGTGTCTTCTTGGTTCGTTCATGGTTCGGGCAAGATTACCGAGAAAGAAGTCATCCAAGTCAGTCATTGATTTGAGATGTTTCAAAGATCTCAAATTTACGTGGATGACCGTGAGTACTTTTTGTAAGTCTCGTCCACTTCCTTCGTTCTCACAGCTTCAGAGACAACTAGACAGATATTTTAATGCATCTTAAAGACTAGCAGCTGACTGACAGTTTATAGCGTTGGAGTTACAATACTTCTCATTACTCGGAATGTTTCCTACATACATCACCGCTCAAGGCTTTTCGACAGATTTGAGTGTCATATTGGTTGTCATCCTAAATGTGTAAGTCTTCTTATCTTAGCCCTATTTACATCACAGACTACGAACTGACACGTCTCAAAGCTTTGGTACGATCGGTCGTCTAGTTGCAGGGCGTATAGCTGATCGTTACGGACGCTTCAACACTCTTACTGTCGCCGTCTTCTTTACTACTATCTGGCTTTTTGTTCTGCTGTATCCCTTCCAGAAATCGGTACCCGTTCTCTATATATTCAGTTGTTTGTATGGATTAACGGCAGCCTCCTTCATCAGTGTCTCTCCAGTCTGTATTCGACAGATTTCTGATGCCAAGGAGATTGGACTAAGGTTTGGAACGTGTTATTCTGTGGTTAGTTTTGCGTAAGTCATCTTGTCCGTTTTTTTTTTTTTTTTTTTTTTTTTTTCTCGAATTTGGAAACTTCAAACTAATCATAACTACCCCTTACAAAACAGCCTGTTGGTGAGCATTCCAATCACCGGTGAATTGATGCAAAAAGGCGGACCAAAAGCAATGATTATATGGTCAGGCTCATTACTGGTATGGGCGTCATGCCTTCTGGCCTTGACAAGATGGACTTGCTTGGGATATACTTGGAAATGGAAAGTGAAGGTCTAAAATTTTCATATTTGCAATGAAGAACTAGGGTATGAAGAAAATTTGTTAACAGATCGTCGGAGATACTTGACTTTTGAACGGCTTACAAGGATTGCACTACTATCCAATAGAATAAAACCTGGGTTTAAGAACGGTGCTTCTATTTTGGCGTGTAGCTCTGAGGGGCAGTCTTAACTATTCATATAATCTGTGTAGCAAACACTCCCTCAGGCCGTTTTGTAATTAGTATCGTGATCAAATAGACGATCTCGAGGTCGAAAATAGTTACCTTTGCCATGTGTACAGAAACAATTCAGTCGATTTCTCGATAGTAGACATTGAAGGAACCCGAATTAGGGCTAGTTGTAGATACTTGGGTTTCAGAGCAATTTCACAAATCGGAGTTGAAGTTACTCATCGTAAAGAGCACAAGAACTTATTTGAGGGCAAAATAACAAGATTAGAATCTATTACTTGACCTGTAAGCGTCTAAAAGGAGTAATTCTAGTACGCACGTAAGCGTACTTCTCCCGTATGGTGTAACGTCTAGAAATCCAATAGTCACCACTTGCCCAGTGAAGGAGTTGGATGAAATTAAATAATGCTTCCTATTTCTTTCTTTTACTAAGGAAAGAAAAATATCATGCTTTGGAATTCGCCGAGCTATCTCGGTCTGTTATGTATATTCAGTGGACCAAGTAAGGAGGAGCAAGCAAGCCACTTTGTAGGAATACGAGGGGGTGGAATGAAGGGGTTAATAGCAGCGTACTCCACTATCATCTTTTGGAGTTGCTCTTTTACGCGTTCAAAGTACCAGTAGGATAATTTTGAAGTCAACAAAGCAGTGTAATTTGAGTTCGACTACACATACTAGTTTCAACGTTTTGACGTTTGATTGACCCTCGGTAGGGATGATCCGACATTACACGGATGTATGAACCCAACCTGACATGATTAGCTTAAATGACAGGAAAATCTTACGAGGGAAACTGGGTACAGTGGGTAGTATCGTCAAACGCTAGGTGGTCAAGGAAGAAAGCCGAGGGGGAAGGCTACTGAATGTGGATAGAAAACCAGATCGAATCGATTTCGCGTGTTTCACTCCCCATAATTTCAGTCTATGCACAACAAGCTCATCCCCTCTCCCAAAAGGAACCGAATTGATATAATGCTGGATTCCAATCTTCAATAAGGGTAGACAATATGAGGGATTCTGGTTCATGTTGGATTCCACTGTACTAAAAAGATGTGCTTACTTTTTAGCACAGAAGAACCATTCACATTCCGAAAGATCAAGAAGCAAGCCAGGGTGGACTAAATCAAAAATAAGAAGATCCTTCGGCACGTTAGCCGATAGGTACTGAAGAACACGGATCACGAAGAGGAACGTGGTTCAAAGTGATCATCAACAAAGATGACCCTGTATCGTTGCTTCGATTTGAAGAGTTGACATTCTTTCCCCAGCGGATTGAACTTGATGCAGGACGTACCAACAAGAAAAGCGACTTTTGATCGAGATTCGGCCAGGCACCCGGCCGTAGCCGTTGGATATTATGTCGACTCAAAACGGAGCTTACTTCTCTTCGTGAGGTCTAGACCAGCGATCATACCTTCCACGGTGTTCTTTCTGAAGTCATGAGGGAGAGGCAAGGATTTTCAAACAGACCTTGATTTTAATTCTGACCAAAACCTTGCTTCAGAGAAGACATATATCATTCCCGACTCTCAAAGTTGCCAATTCATGTTTTATCAACTAGATCATGCTTCTTGCCATGACTCGTGTAGCATCTCCGAAGTACACCTCCTCATGGCCGCATGCCGAGTCGTACAATTGATACAAGCATCCAACAATCTGATTTCGATGGCTGACGACCATCATATTGCATTTTAAAATCTAGATCACAAAGAAAATAGGATACATAATAGCCAATAAAGTCACATATAAGATTAGCACGTAACCTGGGATAGCTCTCACCATCCTTCTTCCCGTCCCGAACCCTAACCTAACTTTACCTTCAAGCAGCATAGGTCATACACGTGCAACGCTTGGATCCGGGAATATTTTTGAATAATGGCAAAAGGGCAATATGAACTATGCTTCGTTCCCTCTTTCACGCATTCCTACCTGACTGATCCATATAGGTATCTAAGTAGACGATCAATATCGGTTCCATTCCAATCATGTCCTTCTTTTGGTGCGCTCAAATCAGGCATCTGAATTATGCTGGTTTTATGATCCAGCGCCATTTCAATGTATTCTATTCTCTCAGTGGCTCTCACCAACCCACTATCCGTGTAGCGTACGTAGAAGGAAATTGTGTATCATATGAGGTGTTTCCATGCGGTGATAGCAATCCATCCGATGTGTGCAGCATTCCTCCGGGCTCAAGGAATGGACTTTTATGGGTAGTATTGCGATAAGGACTGGGTCTTGCGCCAAAATGCATTTGCCCTCGATTGAAAATAGTGGTCCAGCTATCTCTCCCTATCGTGCGTTGCTCATTTCTGTATAAAAGTTTGTCTTGGTGCCCTAGATTGGAGTATATTGGGTTTCAATCTCCAAGCCGAATATCTTGATGCCAATCAATATAAGAACAAACAAAATGAGTACTTCCGAACAAGGCGCTGACCAAAAACCATGGCTTTACTCTCGTGGCCAAATTCTGAATTATCTATCCACACGACTCACAACCCTTATACCTCATCGGAGCGACATATCAGCACGAACCAGTCCCATCAAAGTACTCAGACGAGTGACCCGGGCGCAATGGTTGATGTTTCTCTGTGGTATGTGTGGGCGCTCTTGGGATGCCTTCGACTATGCGACGGTGCCATTGACGGTGACGGAGTTGGGGGTGCAGTTTGATGCGCCGGCTTCGGCTGTGACATGGGTTAGTATCTATTAGTACCTATTTACTGTAGATAACTTGTCTGGGTCTAAATTGAATATGATACGGAATAGGCTATAACGGTTACATTGATGATGCGACCCGTCGGGGCATTGCTTTTCGGTACTCTTTGCGACCGGTATGGGAGGAGATGGCCTATGATTGCCAATCTGGTTCTTCTTATGGTATTAGAATTAGTATCGGGATTTTGTAATACTTTGCCTCAATTCGTTGCGGTGAGGTCTTTATATGGGATCGCAATGGGTGGTGAGCACTTCTTCTCTTTTGGCCAATGTGAACCACGAAATAACATGATATCTACAGGCTTGATTGGTCCCTCCGCTGCAATTGCTCTTGAGGATCTCCCAGCAGATGCCAGAGGTCTCCTATCTGGCGTCTTTGAAGGAGGAACCGCCATGGGTAGCCTACTTGCGTCAACAATGTATCGAGCTCTTGTCCCGACGACGAAACACGGTTGGCGGAGTTTATACTGGTTTGGTGCCGGACCTCCTTTACTTATCATCTTGTTCCGCTGGTGGTTGCCAGAAACAAATCATTTCCTAATGATCAAAGCCGAAAGAGAAGTTAGGACTCGACAGAAAGCGGATACAGAAACCGGGGAAACCAAAAAGAAAAGCGAATTCAAGACATTTTTTCATGACTCCGCCAAATCTATCAAGGAGAATTGGCTGTTGCTTCTCTACATGTTCCTTCTAATGACGGGGTTCAACGCATGTGCTCACGGCGCGTCTGATCTCTACCCTACTTTTCTCAAAAATCAGGTCCAACTAGACGCCGAGCACACGGCTATAATCTCCATTCTGGGAAATTTGGGAGCTTGCTTTGGCAGCATGACACTAGGTTATGTGAGCGGCTTTCTAGGTCGTCGATTGACTATGATTTGTGGATGTATCGTGGGCGCCAGCATCCTTCCAGCTTTTATCCTTACACGAGGCATGAAAATCGGCGCTTGTGTATTTTTCCAACATTTCGCTACGATCGGCGTCTGGGGTCCTATTCCCATCCATCTTGTGACTCTGGCCCCATATACTTTGCGTACGCTGATGGTAGGACTTACTTATCAACTGGGTAACCTTGCTTCATCGCCCGTCACCACAGCTGAGTCCATATACGGTGAGAAATATTCCCTTGCCCCGGCAGCAGATGGCACAAAAAGATACAATTACGGTCGTGCGATCGCTATCTTTACAGCAGCGGCGTGGGTTTATATGCTTTTGCTTTTGTTTCTTGGTCCTGAGGCGTCTCGTGATGAGGAGATGGAGGATGTTGATGTGATGGTGTATACTGGAGGCTCGATTTCGGAGCCATCAAGTCCGGCTGATATGGTTGAGAAAGGACCTGTTCTCTACGAGTATGAATGTGACGATGGCAAGGCTGGGTCCCTTTTGAGCTCAAAGGTAGCGTAGAGTTTGCAGTGGAATCAGAGGATGCTAGGATAGAAAGCCCTAATTTGCACTTGAGGATGATATGCAACCATGGAAATAAACTACAGGAGTATTTATAATTTCAAATATCATTTGATTATAGTAAAGCACCAATTCTGAGCCAAAAAATTGTCAATTTTATTTTTATCAGTATAAAAAGTTAGGCTTCTCAATTTACTTTCAACTATTTATCTTTAATATACTCTAGAATTTCCTAGTAGTTTAATAATATATAGTTTCAAGATTATAGAGAAGAAAAGAACAGTGAACTTTGCTTTTATATACCTAGGTAGTTTTAATCGGAAACTAACCAAGCATGCCTGATGACATGTCCATGGAGAATACGCGATTCAATTTAAAGATCCGAGAAATCTTTGAGGATACCCAAGAGATCACCGACTCAGAAGAAAAAGATCTCTCCACTATTCTCACGCGCATCCGTTTGCATCCCAGGCACAACCCCTGCCTCCATAAGCTTGTGTTTTAGTCGTTCAATGATAGCCTTAGGATATTCCGACAACGAATGAGCTGGGCCTTTCCCCTCAGCTGCCAAGCGATCTGTGAGTTCATTACTAGTCCTGAAGAAGGGTACTGGTAGACTGTCCTTTGACCCGCATGCCTTCACACAAGCTTGATACAGCTCTTGGAAAACTTCGTCACTGTAATAACCACCTGTGATGATGGCACGCGGAGGATCTGTAAAGTCGTTGCTGCCGAGTTGGGTGTGGAGAGACGAGGGTAACGGAGGGTGTCCTGAAATGATGAGGGGAACTTCGCGTTTGGCGAGTGCAATGCTATAGCCAGCATATATAACTAGAGGCGTGGTGTGGTTAGATCATCATGAGCTTGCGATTGGCAAGTAGTGTTATATTAGACGGACCATCGTACTCTGGCAACATATTTGCCTTGATACGGGCAGCTACTTCCTTCATACCCCCGCAGAGGATAACGGGGACAGAAACGGACATGGCGGGTTATTCCGTAAAGATATAGGCATCAGCTAGGTTCCCAGAACAGGCAAAGGATCACGGTGGGGAACGTGGGTGGAAGGCATTTATAGTAGCATGATATGGTAGAGAGTGCTAAAAGTCCTTGAATCGAGTATAAGGATTATTAATCGATGATTAATAAATTACCGCCTTTTCGGCATCCCAAAACAGACAGCAGATAGAGTTATTAGTTCCAAGATGAGATCTCATAATTGGTAGTAAATCATGAACATATATCCACTACATACACCATGGCAACGGCAACTGCAATATGGAATAAATCCGTCATCTTGACAACCTTTGGTAATATAAATGTTAAGCGCATAATAGTTATATCTTGGTTCATCATGGCCATATGAACTACGTACGAATAAGGGTGAGAGTAAAGTACAAGTCCCTGGGTCGTACTTCTCCAATTTATCGGATCTTTTGTAGGGTTTGTAATCATTATAAGTTACTTCTCGGCTCTGTAGTTAATGCCGAAGCCCTTAAGTTTTGCCGCATTATTTATCACGCTTGATATACTAATTTGCTTCTGTCAGTATCTCCAGTGACTCATCGATTATTTGGCAACTATCGGCACAAAAATCAATCCCGATCTGACTATTTCGATCAGAATGCTTGTAAGCATGGAAAAGTAAGTAGAAATCGTGAGCTTCATTAACCCAGTACTTGATTGATGTTCATACTTAAAAGGAAACACCGAAGCCGGGTAGGTTGTAAAGTATTTCTCTCCTCATTCAAGTTCACAAAGGAGATCAATACATGTATGCTCCAGATACGCTCGTTCCACGTAATTTTTCCCAATTTTTATCTTTTCATCTGCTATTCGTTTCCCTCCCTTTCGTCACCGTTTACCTTACAAAATAGAGAACAGGAGATTTCCTAGTTGTCAGACTTAGGAGATATGTCAACGACACCAGAACTTTCCATTCCTAAAGGCATTCAAGACATAGACCATGATGATACCGTCTTGGAGAGCATAGAGCATCAGTTTTATCCCGTCGGCCCTAAGTTGATTATGGTTACAATCAGCCTGATGCTGGCGGTATTTTGTGTGGCTCTTGATAATACGGTGAATTTTCTATTTCGTGCATTCTCTCTCATCTTGTTGATTGCTCTAACGTGAACCATCTCTCTAGATCATTGCTGTTGCCATTCCACGTATCACCGACGAATTCCATAACCTAAATGATGTTGGCTGGTACGCCTCTTCGTACTTATTAACGACTTGTGGTAAGATATGTCCCTAAATGCGTGTTAGTTATATATCGTGCTGATTGCCATGCCCAAAGCATTCCAACTGCTTTATGGAAAATTATACACGCTTTTCAGTGTCAAATGGGTTTTCTTGGCTGCTTTGTTCCTATTTGAGCTAGGCTCTCTAATATGCGGTGTTGCGACGACCTCAACTGCTCTGATTGTTGGGCGTGCAGTTGCTGGTTTAGGCAGTGCTGGTATCTTCACTGGTGCGCTGGTTACAATTGCGCACACAGTTGCACTCGACAAGAGACCACTTCTTTTTGGATTGATAGGAGGAATGTATGGCATTGCATCCGTCGCTGGGCCATTGGTACGACTTGACATAAATACTTGTGCTCTTGACTCTGAACACCGTGACTAATGAATACTTAGATGGGAGGGGCTTTCACGGACCATGCCACCTGGCGGTGGTGCTTCTACATTAATCTACCTCTAGGCGGTATAACGGCAATTGGGCTGGTGTCCCTCCTACAGTTACCAGCGAAGCTGAAGGCCACGAAGGTATCATTTGTAGAAGTTGTTAAGAGCTTAGACCCAATTGGCACCATTCTCTTTGTTCCATCTATTGTCTGTCTGCTGCTAGCCCTTCAATGGGGTGGCGTAACATACGCATGGTCAAATGGAAGAGTTATTGCGCTTTTCATACTCTTTGGCGTCTTCCTCATTGCATTCATAGCGATTCAATGGAGACTAGCTGATACAGCAACAGGTATGAGCATTGGAGCTTTCTTTCACCAATAAGTGCTAACATCAGTAGTTCCACCACGGATTGCTTCTCAAAGGACCCTTGCATCTGCCGCTGCCTTTGGACTGTGTATTGGAGCATCTTTCTTCATCATGATTTATTATGTTCCAATCTGGGTCAGTATACTTTTACTCCTGCATACAAAGCTTAGAAGTTTTATCTAACTGAATCAATAGTTCCAAGCTATTCAAAATGTCTCCGCAGTCCGCTCCGGTATTAATTCACTACCTATGATTCTAGCAAATGTACTCGGAATCATTTCTGCAGGAAGCTTGACCACTAAGTTCGGATACTTTACGCCCTTCTTTTACTCTAGTAGCGTCATCATGTCCATTGGGGCAGGCCTCCTCACGCTCTTAACTGTTGATGCTTCTCAGGCGAAGTGGGCTGGATTCTTGTTTGTCTACGGCCTCGGTGTTGGGTTTGGCTTTCAACAAGGTGGAGTGGCAGCGCAGGCCGTTCTACCTCTTACGGATGTGTCCATCGGGACAGCTACTGTAATGTTTATCCAGATGCTTGGTGGCTCGCTCTTTGTCTCAGTTGCTCAAAACATCTTTACCAACCGATTGATCAGCAATGTGTCTGCACTGAATATTCCAGACTTTGATCCGCAGATCATAGTAAGTGCTGGCGCAACAGGCCTACGATCTGTCGTGGAAGTCCAGTACTTGCCTGGTGTCTTGGTCGCTTATAATGATGCTCTGGTGAAGGTTTTCCAGATTGCTCTTGTCATGAGCTGTCTCAGTATCCTGGGGGCGTTGGGAGTTGAATGGAAAAATATTAAAGGGAAGCAAATTGAGATGGCAGCCGCCTAGGCTATACATATCATTACCTGGTCTCCCTCCTCCACCATCCGCTTTGTTAACACTTTCTCATCCGTTTCTCTTCTCTCTCCCTTTGTTTCTTTTTCTCTGAGAACCAAAAAAAATAATAATTTTTCCCAAAGTACCTTCTGTTGGCTGCAATTTAACTCCCCATACATGGTAGGACTCAGTTGGTCACGGACGGAGATACAAGGGTTACATTGTGATGGGATTTGCTCTCTAACCTGCCATATGTAAATTTAAATAGAAACTAGATAGACCCATAGACAATGATAATACCTTCAGTAGATACTATATCAATGGACAGGCAGCCTAGTTAGATTCAAATGCTCTGCTACCAGAGTTTAGGAAAGGTTGCTCACATATCGAGGCGTCACTGTTGGATGTGAGGATTGCGAAATACTTAATAGAAATCTAGTCTGCTTGATTAGCAGTGATGACAGCCCAAACTTCTTATCTTCAGCTTTTGCTACAATTATTTGTACAGCATTCAATGTCAAGTCTAGAGTTGTTACGCCTTGTCCGTTCAAGTGGTGACGTCAACGTAGATGGGCGTGATTAGGATACCTATGTTGGAATGGAGAAAGGAAAGGGTGCTGAGCCGGACAATGATACCTAGCTCCCGAGGCTGTGAGTGATTCTAGCTCTTTGAACAACTGTAGCAAGAAATTCGCCATTAGTAACACCATTCAACTGATGAAGTCATGTCGGAGTTATTTACAGTGCCGAAGCGGCGCAACCTTCCGTAATCATTGAAATTTCTCATATTGCGTTGTATAAATAACCCCCGATTAGCATCTGTTCTCTCTCTACGCTCCTCAATTTGTGTATGTGTCTACTTCCATAATGCCACTCACAGTTGGAATAGCAGGTATTACCGGGAAATTCGCCCGCCGCCTGGTCTCACACTTAGTCAAATATCCCGATGTGACCATCCATGGCTACTGCCGCGATCCAAGCAAAGTTCCTGCATCCCTTGCCTCTTTGCCTCAAATTCACATCATCCAGGGCGATGCTTTCGACTCCGATGCTCTCGATCGTTTCGTAGAGGGCTGCGACGTCGTCATCTGCTGTTACCTTGGTGATGACAAGCTCATGGTTGACGGTCAAAAGGCACTTATCGACGCTTGTGAGCGTGGTAATGTTCCTCGTTACTTTGCCAGCGACTGGGCTTTGGATTACACAAAGCTCGAGTTCGGAGAGCTTTTTGTTAAAGACCCAATGAAGCATGTCAAAGCTTATTTGGAGACAAAGAAAGTGGAGGGTGTCCATGTACTGATTGGGGGTTTCATGGAACCCGTCTTCAGCCCTCATTTCAATTTCTTCGATCCAAAGACCACAACGTTCCGTTTCTGGGGCGATGGGGACGAAATTCTGGAGGGCACGACTTATGATAATGCGGCGGAGTTCACGGCTGCTTTGGCGTTGGATCCAGATGCTACTGGAATTCAAAAATGTACGTTTTTTCTCGAATGGAGAATTGGACCATCTAGAGTGGGAAGGTGCTCACATAATTATATAGTTCTCGGTGGCCGGGCTACTGTTCGTGAGTTGGCGCAAACCTATGAAAAGGTCTACAGTGTTAAAGTGACACTTGAAAGACTGGGCTCATTGGATGACCTCTACAAAAAAATGCACGCCCTGCGATCAGAAAATCCAGACAACGTATTCAGTTACATGTTCCTGTAAGTTCCTTCCAAGGTCATAGCTATGTCTATTCAACTAATACTTGTCGCAATAGGTTTTTCTACTACTACTGGGTTAACGGCCAAACTCTGGTAGGGCCAGAAACGCAAGCGGATAAGTATCCTAATGTTAAGCCGGTTAGCTGGGAAGATTTCTTCTCCAATTGCCCTGCGGAGAAGTTGCCTGGGTCATTTGGAGCACTGTTTGCTTGAATCTAGAACGATGCATGTGTGTTTTGTGTATAGCTTCAGCTGAAAATATCTTGGTCATTGTTACCTTACAAATTTATACAATTTACGTGAATACATCCTTAACTTCTACGGAATCCAGTAAACAGGCAATGGCTATCATGTACATCCTGCAGTCGCCGTTGGCGCCTCCTGCCGGCATCTTCAGTCTCTCGCCTATTTCAGGAATCACTCAATATACAGGAATAGCCATACCGTATAGGCCATAGAGATAGATGGCTTTCCCGTACGTGCGAGCGCGTTGTAGCCAACAAGGATTACGGCTTATAGACAAAAGTAAATAAGATAATTGGAGTGCAGATACTGGGTACGTAGCTAAGTATGGAATAGTTGACCGTAAAAATTACCGGTCCATGATGGAAATGAATATCATAGACTTTCTCGGATGTTAAATCAATCCCGAGGTTGGTAATCGCAATTTGCCACTTGTTCGCTTCAACGTCCGCTGTCGCCTGGTCCCAGAAAATCCATATTTAACGAAATGCGATCTTGTTGCTCATGTCTTCATGTTTCTATTGCCCGAGTCTCATCTATCGCCATGCCGAAAAACTATATGACAATGTATCTCGTGCTAAAGCGCCGTCGCTGTTCAGAAAGTCAATCTTTATTGATCTTCATATAGTAGATGTTTTCTGGCAATGTTCAATCCTTTCAATGTAGATTAGGAATATAATTAATTTAGAAAATTAGTAGAATTGCTGTAAGTATAAGCTAGATACTAAATCTTTTAATAATTAGATATATTTAGTCTTACTATATATTAATTTCCCTTATAGTACTAAAGAGTAAAATAAAGTAGATACTAGTAATAGTATTTATCTTAGAATAAAAGATGCTTATATTATCTATATTTATAAATACTCTTTTTGTGAGAGGGGGTTGCTAGGTTAGGTACAAAGAGAGACTAGAGGTGCGAATCGTCAATATATAGTACGATTCGGGGCTCTATTGAGTATGCATAAACGCCTAGAGAACTAGAAATCTATATACAGATCGAGGGCGCTATCTAGGCCTGTGTGCGCTCCGGAGCGGACTAACTATCTCCCGTGCCAGCGAGCCATAGCGAGCACGTACGGCACATAGTAAGGCTTCGTAGTAAGGCCTACAGTTCACGGCCTTACACTTTTTAATATAAATTTTAATACTATGAATATACTATTATTCCTTTAGATAGTAACTTTAAGACTTTCTAGAATTAGATTTATTATAATAGCATATTATTATCTTTATTAGTAGTATTTATTATTAATGTCTAATATTTAGAAATACTGGTAGAGGCAATTTAAGAATTCTAGTATATGTGACAGCTCTCAGCCGTCATTAGGAATGAAGCGATCATTGAGGCGATAAGGATACTGCCGGGCGGTGAAGGTTTCTTTGACAAGTGCCGTATTAGGAAATAGGTGAACAAAGGGAGCGCATGTGACAGCCGGCCTTCAATGAAGCAATCATTGAAGCAATCAGAGTACTGCCGGGCGGTGAGGAAGTCAACTACGCGTTCCCAGAGGGACCACCCTTACCTAATTAGGCACTGTCATAGAGTATTTATATCAAGGATTAAGCTTAGAGCATATTCTCCCTTTCTTTTCCTTTCCTTATACTTACTATTCTTGTATTTAGTGCCTCATGTATATTAGCTTAGCTAGATTAATATATTAAGCTTGACTATTATCATATAATAGTAAGCATTACTTTTTATTTTTATTTCTTATAAATTAGTACAGTAGATCTTAATAATATCTTACTCTAATCAAGAGACTTCTTTTTTTAATATCTCAGTATGCTTATATAGCAAATAATATAAATTAATATACTTAAGCTAAGGATATCCTATAATTCTTTTTTTTTTTTTATAATGTCTACTATCAAACAAGATAATAAAACTGGATTGTAATAGTGCTATAATATATATATTAAGTATAGAAGTATAATAAGATAGAGAATATAAATATACTTCTTAATATCTAACTTTTAAACTAAATAACCCTATCTTAGATAAATTGGATATAGAAGGAGTAATAGACTTTTTAAATTATATAACCTTTTAATAATTATATAAAGAATATCCTAATAGACTATTTAATAGTCTTTATAAATATCTAAGTAATCTTAAAATAAGAGCTGGAACAGCTTGTAAAGGCTGATTCCATCGCGAGATTGAGAAGGCCAATCTGATTGCTTGAAGGATTGATGCCCTCGATCTAAGGCAGCAGCATAGAAGCCAGCAGTTGGGCAGAGGTCATATGATTCCGGTAGCCCTACTGTACGGTGCCGCTTAGGCACCCTACCACACATGTATATAAGCAGCGAAGATCCCACAACAATTGTAAAAGGGGATCAAGTGATTATTCTTCGTGACAATTATACTACAGCTTTTTGCTTGCTCTTAGTATATGTACAGTATCTGGTTCCTATAGTAAATGGCTCAGCAAGTGTTCTGTAGCCTATACCCACATTTGGACTATTGTTCTACCTATATTGTTATATTATAATCGCTTTATCTACGAAACCCTTTGTTGAATTGATTTACTATGGCGAACTTATGTTCTATGTGTAACTGTTAAGCTTCCGCAGGGGCCAGTGGTAATTGCCGTCAAGGAAACCTCTCTTCATTATGATGTTCAAGTGGTGTGGATTCTATTGGGGAATCTTAGGAGACTGTTCAAGAGACTTAGTCTCTTACTGAGACCCTTGAACTGGAAGAAGAATCTTTAGGAATCTGGATTACTAATCTACTGTTCTGGAGCTGATATGAAGGTTCTTTGTCCTTGTAAGGATAAGCTATGGCTTCAGCTCAGGTAGTCTACTGTCTGGATCTTGAGACGCAAGCACTCTGAAGAATCTAAGAGGAGATGCAGTGTGGCTAGACTGCTATATAAGAACAGATAGTTGAGGTCCTGAGTTGGCTAATTAATTGATCCTCTATTTAAGAAGCCTCTACTCCTTTGATATAGATAGTTGACCAGTCTGTTTCTCCATCTCTATGCTCTGAAGCTGTTCCGTCTCTAACTATAATCTATATTGTCTATGAAAAACCAGCCTTGAAGCTTAAACCAGATCGCTTTGAGTTGAAGAATTTCTAGGAATATGAATGCTGGATAGAAGATGTTAAGAACAACTTTATTGGACATATGTACTCTGAGGCAGAAAAGGTGTCAACTGCGGCTGTCTGGCTAAAAGGCGAATATCAGACATGATGGATAGAATATAAGAAGGTTTTGGACCTAGCCCAGTTTATGTTTGATGATTTTGTTGAATGGATTGAAGCTTGTATTGAGATAAGAACAGCACGGTCCCTTAATGCCTATGTGGACCTTGAAGAGCTTAAGGCTTCTGAAATGGGTAATCTATAAATGTTCTATAGCAAATTTTCTCACCTATATGATTAGAGTAGGACGAGAGCTTAGGTCAATGATCAAGATAAGATTATGGCTTTTATCGCTAAGCTTCCCGACTGGCTAAAGCTAAAATTCCTAGATTGGAATATGGACTTCTGGGACATGACTTCTTGTCTTGAAGAAACTACTTGATTATGGAAGTTGCATAAGGATGAACAGGTCACACTTAACAAGGTACTGAAATGTAACTGTGACGACCTGAATAGCCTGAGGGATAAGCCTTTGAGAGGAAGGCTAAATAAGTGGAAGTGTATAGGTGACAGGAATCATAAGGGTGGATGAGCTTCTAGTGATGACAAGAAATTAAACATTAAGGACAAGGACCTTTCGCTCACCTGTTACTGTTGCGACTGAAAGGGCCATTGAAGTATGGATTGCTTTGCTACTTGCTACTGTGATGGTTCTGAGCTGCTATTGAAAGAAGCAAAATGACTAAATTCTTGACTCAATGCCTTATTATAAAAGGCCTAAGAGGGACAAGATGATGATAAGGACCATGACATTTATAAGACACAATGAGGATATGTGGTGGTTGCTAGCCTAAACTGGCCTAAGAAGAAGGATGAATATATGATGCTAATTGACTTGAGTCTGAATCTCCCGAAAACATAACACTACCTGATGGGTATGTTGGATATAGGGGGAGATTTGAATTTTATATTATATCAACTCCTTTTTGGTACTGGTTGGTAACTGCCACCAGACCTCCTATCTTCTATAGAATTTGTTGATGGTATATCTATAATCAACTATGGTGATACTATAATCTCTATCACCATCACTGATTGTTGAGGAGTTACTAAATTATATGAATAACCATTTACTGTGATTAATATGATGGGATTCGATGTAATTCTTAGCAAGCCATGGCTTTATTATAAAGAATCTATGATTATCAGCTTCAAGAATCATACTTGGAGATTCTGTTATAAAGCGCCGAAACTATGGTTTATATTGGTGAAGCGCTTTGTAAAGATTATAACTAGAGACTCCCTTTACTTGCTGGTTTCTAGCCTCTCTGAATTACACTAAGGGCCAATTCTTCTTTCTGTGTACTGGGAATTCCAAGATGTATTTTTGGAAACAGAAGCTGCTAAGTTACCTTCCTATAAGGTAGAATATGAGATTAGGCTTTAATCTGACTCTGTTATGCCTTTATATGGACTTTTATATCTATGCTCAGCAATGGAATTAGATCACCTGTTGTGCTATCTTGAGGAGATGCAGCAGAAGGGATGGATCTGATCTTTCACTAGTCCTGCAGGCACTTCAATCCTTTTTGTTAAGAAATTAGATGGAAGTCTGTGAGTCTGTATCGATTATTGAGGTTTTAATGAGATAATAGTCAAAAACTGCTACCTATTGCCTCATATCAATGAGATGTTGGATAGGTTAGTAGGTGCTAAGATATTCATAAAGATTGACCTCCGAGATGCCTACCACCGAATCAGAATCAAGAAAGGAGACGAATAAAAGACTGCATTCCACACCTAATACAGCCACTATAAGTATCTTGTAATGCTCTTTGGATTGACAAACACACCTGCCACTTTTCAATTGTACATCTATGAAATAATAAGAGGATTACTAGATGATTTTGTCATTGTCTACTTGGATGACATCCTTATCTTTTCTAAGGATAAATAATAATACGAACATCATGTCAAACAGGTGTTAGAATAGCTATGTTCCGCAAACCTGTATGCAAAACTCTCAAAGTGTGAATTCCACTAAAAGGAACTAAGATTCCTTGGATATTTAATAAATGACTAAGGCATTTCAATAGATAAAGACTGAGTCTGAGTAATTCAGGAATGGCCTATACTGAAAACTATTAAGGATATTCAGTCCTTTATAGGATTTATAGAATTCTTCTGGAAATTTATCAAGAACTATTCAATTATTACTGCTCTACTAACAAATATGCTTTGCAGAGCTGATAAGTATCTGAAAAAACTTTTTAAGCTTACTCTAGAAGCTATATAATCCTTTAAAGTATTAAAGGAAGCTTTTACTAATCTGCCTCTTGTTAGATATTTTGATCCTAAAAAATCTATATTAATTTAAATTAATATGTCAAAATAGGGAATGGATACTATCATATACTAATTTGTGGATAAGAAGACTCTATTATGGCGCTGTTCAGACTAGTAGCTGGTGGCTTTTATATTACACAAGTTCAATACTACTTAATAAAATTGGAAAGTTCATGACCAAGAACTTGGCGCAATTGTATATACATTTCAGAAGTGGAGGCACTACTTGGAAGGAAGTAAGTATGAGATCTGAGTTCAAACTGATCACAATAATTTATAATACTTCTTCAAGACAAAGAATTTGAATGCTAAGCAGGCATGCTAGGCCCAATATTTGGCTGCTTATAACTTTGTTATTAAGTATAAGCTAGGGTTCTGAAACCCAGCTAATGCTCCTAGCAAGCGCCCTGATTTTTTAGAAGGGGAGGAAGAAACAGACATAGATCTACTTCCAACTTTGCAACAAAAGTTATAACTATATACATTATCAGTGATATTTTTGTGTGGTTATTAACCATAGAGCCATCAGCCTAGTTATCCGCCAGTCCCATATAGTGCGCCATCAGACAAAGTTATAGAGTCCGCTGCAATGATTCCTGACAAGGTAATTGGTCAGTCTAGGTCAGGACTAGCTGCCATGACAGTTCTGTCAAGGACTGGTCGGTCAGGTTCAGCAACCACAACAATCTCGGAGAAGATTGATCACCCCAGAGAGGGTACCGCGATAATATCTATAAGGACTGATCAGGTTGGCAACTTGGTAACGAAGACAATTCCCGACTATAGATTAATCAGATGTTTGGACATCATCGCGAGAATAAGCCTTCTAGAAGAAGATATATGCTTTAATGATCTATCTAGTGAGGATCCTACTGAAGGTGAAGAGGAAGACTTAGGGTCTGTTCTAAGAATTATCCCGAACCTGCCCCAGAAGCCTATTAGATAGGTGCAGATTGAGCCTAAGAGTAGTATACTAGAAGAGTGACTATGGGTTCCTTTTAAGAATAGATAAAGAGAGCATTAATCCTTTGGAAACCACTCGTCCTGTTTACTTGTCTTAGAAAGTATGAAAGATGAAGATGTATTTGAAATGCTGAGGCCTATTCTCTTAAAGAATATTCAAACTGCGCAAAGGGGAGATATTCTCGCTTAGAGAAAGAAGGCTAATCTTCAGGTTTTGAGCCCTGATGGTAGCGTCCTAGAGTCTTTGTGGAAGCTTTAAGATAATATTTTGTATAAAGATAATATAGTTTATATACTGAATGATTCAGTATTGAGATTAGTATTATTATAGTAACACTATGATGATCTAATTGCTGGCTATTTTAGTGTTATAAGAACTATAGAACTCTTGAAGAGAAAGTTCTATTGGCTGGGTATGACCTGAGATGTTACTGAATATATAGCAACCTGTAACACCTGTCAATTAAGGAAGATACACCATCATAAGCTGTATAGTGAGCTACAATTATTACCCATTCCTACTGGATCTGGTGATAGCATTTCACTTGATTTTATTACAGATCTCCCGCTGAGCATGCGCAATGGTACTGTCTATGACATGGTACTGGTTGTAGTAGACTGATATACTAAGTACGCATGGTTTATCGCAACCACAAAGAAGCTTGAAGCCGAAGGTTTTGCTATACTAATGTTTGATTTAGTTTTCAGCCACATAGGCTATCCACGCAGTATTATATTAGATTAGGGATTGATTTTCACTAGTCACTATTAGAAGGTGTTATATTTTCAACTCAGGGTCCAATGAAGATTATTGATAGTGTTCTATCTATAAACTAATGGACAGATAGAACATATGAATCAAGTTCTTGAACATTACCTGCAGACGTATATGAATATGAGATAAGATGATTGGGCATCATTACTTATAGCTGCGTAATTTATAGTGAACAATATAGTAAACACAAGTATTAGAACATCCCTATTTCAAGCACTTATGGGCTTCAATCCTCATTTACTATTTGAAGAAGATCTTCCTATTATAAATCAACCTGCTGTTGCTGATCGAATTGAGTTATTAAAGGAATTGAGAGAGGAGTTAGAGCGACACCTCCGTACTGTAACTGAGATGCAGGCAAAATATTATAATTAGCAATATCAGCCCATGACCTTTAAGGTTAGAGATTAGGTAAAGCTTAATATGAAGAATATCTGTACTTACTGTCCTAGTAAGAAGCTAGACTTGTGTCATGAAGGATTGTTTATAATAATAGAATGCATTGGGAAATAAGTGTACCGGCTAAACATCCTGCAGATGTGGAAAAGAATCTATAAGGTTTTTCATATGTTCTTATTGGAACTTTACTGCCAACAAGACAGAGCTAATCTGTGAAAGGACTTCCTACCAATTATTGAAGATGATGAAAATGGAGAACTTATACTAGAATGGGAAGTTGAAGATATTGTGGCATATTAATTCTGCAAGAAGCGAAATAAGCTGTAACTGTATTACTTAGTGAAATGGAAAGGTTATCCATTATATGAGAATAGTTGGGAACTGGCTGAACATCTTACCAACGCATTGGAGCTTCTGAATGAATATAACGCTGCAATCCTTGAAATGGGCAAAACTATTGTGCTAAAGAGGAAGTGTTGATTGAGATAGCTTTCTCCTATAGGGTTTTTCTATCTGATTGAATTGTTAGGGTCGACATGGTACCTATATGGTGTTGATGAGGTTACTTTTCCTGTTTCCTAAAAGGGTTTTGAGGTTTAACGAGGATTTTGCTATGAAAAAGGTAAGAAAATGAATAGAAAATCTTGAATTGAAGCCTGGGGGCCTTTCTAAACTACAAAGACCTTCTAAAAAGGGGAAAAACACCCCCAAAAACGGCACGAAAACCAGCTAAAAATACCCTAAAATGGGCTGAAATAAGACTAAAAAGACTAGTATTTGTATTTGGGGACCTCCTAATCTATATTCTAACTTTTATTTCCAAAACAAACGAAAACGGCAGTGAAATGGTATTAAAACGGAGCTGCTAAGCAGCAGGCTCAATTATTGGACTGCTTAATATAACTGGTGAAGGCATCTTCATCTTCATCATTGAATAATTCTTTGATGGGATGAACTGGAGGATCACTATTCTATACTGAATACTCAATGTTAGTATCCATGATACTGTATGGCTGATTGTATAGATGATCAATAATGATTATATACCTGCTTGTACATGTAGTTGAGCAACTGCTTTTGATTGTGGTATAACATTGTATATTTTTGGTCCTAATATGTTTTGTACTTGTCAGAGAGGCCTATTGAAACGGAACTGGCATGTGGCTTAGCCTTGGGCTTGCTGCTGTGATTGTGGGTGAATGTATTTATGCCTTTGAGATAATGATCTCTTGCTGTAAAAGCCTTTATTAATGCACTGGTCTGAAAAAGGGTCTGCAACTCTGCAAACTCTGTTTTGTATGGAGCTGGAATAGGCTTATAAGGGATACTGTTATTCGCATAATGATAGCATTTTGAATGCTTGCTGGGCTGCACACAAAAAAGACCTTTTGAATCAACTATTTTTGAACAACGAAGACAGCAAGCCACAGCAAACATTGGGCTCCTCACATTAAATATGGGCTGCTTGACAACTAGCACAGGTTTTAAGTCCACAGAATTCTTTTCTAACCCCTTGACTTTCCCCAAGCAATGATGACTCAAGTATTTAATTACTTTTTGTCGCAAGTCGATATCATTTGTAGATGAGATGGAGGTAGAATGGCTTTTTGACGGTTCTTATAGTATGTTGTATGATTAGCATTCAGACTTTGATGGTACATCAATATACATACTTTGGACACTGCACAACCCTTGTTTTTTGAAGGAGATTCGTCATACTCTATGAGTGGCTCAATAATTGTGTCTGGGGTATCACTCAAACCAGATGACTCCTCACTAGATGACTCCTCACTAGATGACTCCTCACCAGATGACTCCTCACCAGATGACTCCGCACTAGACTCATCGATAGAGGGCCTAGATGGACCTGCAATGGTATCTTCTTCCTATTCAAACATGTTAGACATTGAAGATTGTTATATAACTGTCTGATCAAGATAAAGGTGTACTTATGGCGACTTGAAGTTTTTCAAACTGAGGGATTGAAACCTTAGAAGACTCCATAAGTGTGTCTCCTAGTACACTTGCTTCTTTGTTATCTGAGGCATATGGCTTATGATGATACTAATGATGTCCACGATAGCGTTTTGGTGTAGTCTATTGTAGTTAGCATCGAATTGAGAAGTAAAGAGAATCATGAGAAATGAAGTGAGATGATGGTATTATTAGACATGCAACTGTTGAGGCATTAAAACTGAGAAGGAAATGAGATAACTCATAGGCGAAGGTTGCTCTTTATGAGCCCTTTTAGTAGGAGAAGGAGAGTTGATAGGAGTAAATATTGCTCTAAATTTGATGTTTATAATGAGACTTGACATGAAAAGCTTTTAAAATTGACAAAGTTATTGATGAAGGCTGCTATCTTATGAGATTAGTAAACAATTGGTAAAGAAAGGAGTGAGTAAAGAGAAAGGGCAGATGTATGTCTTGTTGATTGAGGCGTGAGAGAAAGAAGGAAGAAGAGGAAGGATGAGAGTGAGAGAGAGATGAGACTTTGTTGACACAAGAGAGGGGTCTTTCCTAAAAGGGATATAAACAAATCTTGACTCACTGCCCATCTTATATTGTGAAGGAATCTTCTTGCAACTGTGTCTGTCATATGCTCATGAAAAAGTTTTTTCGAAGATGAAGAATCCCTCTAGCGATTGAAGAAGGATTATTGCTGTTGATGTTGAAGCTTGTGAACATGCTCATGAAGCTTGAGGACGAGCTTTTTTCAAGAAGGGGGAGAATTGTAAAGGCTGATTCTATTGCGAGATTGAGAAGGCTAATCTGATTGCTTGAAGGATTGATGCTCTTGATCTAAGGCAGCAGCATAGAAGCCAGCAGTTGGGTAGAGGTCATATGATTCTAGTAGCCCTACTGCATGGTGCTGCTTAGGCACCCTACCACATATGTATATAAGCAGCGAAGATCCCATAACAATTGTAAAAGGGGATCAAGCGATTATTCTTCGTGACAATCATACTACAGCTTTTTGCTTGCTCTTAGTATACGTACAGCATCTGGTTCCCATAGTAAACGGCTCAGCAAGTGTTCTGTAGCCCATACCCACATTCGGACTATCGTTCCACCCATATCGTTACACAGCTACAGAATAAGATAATAATATAGAATTAGTTAAGGAGCAGTTTAAGAAGATTATAATATTAAAGAAATATATTAAGCAGCAATAGAATATGATAGCTAAGTTAATTTAAGAATATAATAAGGCTTAGTAATAATTATATAAGATAGAGCAATAGAACTAGAAAGAATCCATATCTATACCTGCTCTAAATGGAAAGAAGAGCTCTAAACTCCTTAATAAGAAGTATCTTGCTAATAGAAAGGACTCTAAATTTAAATCCTAATTAATAGATATTAAGAATAAGCTAAAAGCTAATATTAATTATTATTTAATTGTTCTAGTATAGATACAGTATATAAAGAGCATATATAAGAGAGAAGTAGTAGATTATTTACTCCTATATTTTTAAAAAGTCTTACTATAATAGTACTGTAATATTAATAATATTATTAAATATTTTAAAATTATTTATTATAATATAAACTGCATATCTTCTATAAAGTATATATTCTAATACTTTTATATGAATAATACCAAGTTTTAGGCCTTCCTTTTAAAGTTTATATTAAATATATAAGAATCAGAATTACTAGCCACTTAGTAGAAAGATAAGTTATATAAGTAGCTATTTCTAGAGATATAGAAGTAGCTAGTCAAGAAGAGCTATAATAATATTATAAGCTACTAGAGCTTTATATATAAATATCATTAAATAGTAAACTATCTAGAGATAATTGCTAAGAATAAGAAATATATATTAAAAGATTATAAGAATTAAAGAAGTAATTATAACAGTATTAGCAAGAATAATAAGAAAAATACTATTAAAAAGCTAAAAAATAATAAGGTTAAATCTAGAATTTTTTAAGCTAAGCAAGAGAAGCTCTATATTAAAGGAAAATATTTTATTTGTAAGATATCTAGCTATATAACAAATAAATATAAGTTTTATAAGAAGAATAAGAGCTTAGATCTTAAGGCTTTAAAATCTATAAAAGAAGCAATCTAAAATAAGAACTCTAACTTGGAAAATAATAATATTTAAAAGAAGACTCCTTCTTAGGCAAGATTAATACTACTGATGCTTTAGATCTTTTATAGCTATTAGATAGTATTAAAGATAGTTTAACTATATTTATTCAGCTAGTAAAAAATAGATTATCAATTTATATTAAAGCACTAATAAATACTAAAATAAATAGGTTTACTTTTTGTAAGGCCGTGAGGCGCCAACCACTACACCAAAAAGCATACAAGAGTAATTGCGCTAGCAATTACGGTGGTTGCACGGTATATAAGCGAACAGACAGCTGCTGCCTTAGGCCTTCAACTCTGGTGTAGGGCTCTGCCCTCACACTTTTCTAGATATATTTCTTATAGAAAGACTTACATAATATATCTAACACTATATTATATCTTTGAAACAACCATGCAAGGTAAAGGGATTTAATAGTAAGATAGAGAATATAATCACCTATCTTATAATATTAATTCTTATAGTGGATAGGTATATAATATATAATCTTTTTTTTTTTATTATTAGATTGAGAAAGTATAATATAATCTTTAAATAGATATAATTAGCTAAATATAAAATAATAGTCTTAGCAGGTTATAAGTGATCAGAAGAAGGAAGAAGATTTTTGAAGAAAGAATAAGAAATTGTTGTATATTAGTGTTGCATTGCTTGTCTTATAAAAATCTATGGCAGGGGATGTTTGCTCTATTTATCTTTATTCCCGGATTTTTCTCAGAGCTCTTTTTCTAGCAAATATTTTTAGGTGGCATGATTATAATGTTTTCCGGTGCTTCCAGGTTCCGGTGCTTCCAGGTTTTCCAGTGCTTCCGGGTTGTTTTTGGATTGATTCTGTGTTTGTATATAAATCTAGTGGTGATTCTAAACTCCCACTAAATTTCAGTAGAATCTTGAATGAAAATTTAGGTATAGAATTTTTATTTATATATATATGCTTATATCCCCCCATAATCATTATATACTTTTAGATGTATAAGGATTATTATAGCATATTTATTATTTTATATTATTTTATATTATTTTATATTATTTTATATTATTTTATGTTATTTTATATTATTTTATATTATTTTATATTATTTTATGTTATTTTATGTTATTTTATGTTATTTTATATATTATTTTATGTTATTTT
>JBBVQN010000066.1:0-202156 GCA_038993655.1 Talaromyces verruculosus
GTTTGTATGTAAATCTAGTGGTGATTCTGAACTCCCACTAAATTTCAGTAGAATCTTGAGTGAAAATTTAGGTATAGGATTTTTGTTTATATATATATGCTTATAAAAAGAATAGAATATAATCTATATATAGCAGAGCTAGAAGTAATAGCAATCTTTTTAAAATATATTCTATAACAGATATATTAGAGATATATATTTATTCTTAGTTGTAATTGATCAGCACTATCTGCTATTAATTAACTCTATCAATAATTAAGCTAAGAATTAATCTAGTGAATATATAAATAGGTTCAATATTTATAATAATAAGGAAATATAGTGATTATAATTTAGATTTTAATATATTCAGATATAGCTATGAAACAGCAAGTAAAAATAGAGATATAAAAAGTAATAAGAGTTAAATTACTACTAGAAAAACTACTATACCAAGCTAAATCTATAACTATTAGGCTTGCTTTTATAGAAAGATAATAAAAATAAATTCTTCTAGAACATATTAGAAGATATTTTAGAACAGTTAATATAATCCTCTTAGGGAAATATATAAGAAACCTATATAATAGATTAAATTAAAAAAAGGCAAAGATCCTAGTTTAATTTTAAATAAGAATAATAAAACTCAATAGTTATCTGTATTAGATAGGTATAATAGATTTAAATTATTATACCTATAGCTAAGTAAGTAAGATAATAGAATATTTCTTATTCTACTATATATAATAAATAACAATATAAAAAGATATAAATTAATATATAGAATCAAGATAAGGAAATTTATTCTTCTTTTTAAATAGTAAATTATATTCAGATCTTAAGTAATAGTAATTAGATATAAAAGCTATCTATATAGTAATTAAGTTTACAATTGCTATAGGAAGATTAGAATAAGGACTTAAATTAGAATCTTAATTATTATAGTAAAAAGTAAAGATATTTTTTTCTTAACTCTTCCTAACCCTCTCTAATCCTTTCTTCTAAGGTAGATCTTGCTGTAGCTGCTGAAGATAGAATACTACATATTTAGAGAAATTAACCTTTAAGATTATCTACTAGCTAAAACCCTAACAAGGGACCTCTTAATAAACTAACCAAAGAAGCTAAACACTAAGCACACACATGTTGAAGCAAAATTATGGGTTATTGCAAGTTCATGCCAGATTTGTGGGAAATGATTATGTAATTAGCACACTAGTGCCCTTTAGGTTAGCACCTCCGGGCGTAATAAAATATCCATCCATCCAACCATTTACTCCCATGTACCACGATGTACCGTTACTGGATTGGCGAAGGCTTGTTTCTCGATGGCACTACTTTATTAATATTAGTAAGAAAAGAGATGACTATAATGAATGTCTATATTACAGCATTGATAGCTATTGGCAACACACGAACCGACTCTAATGTCTGTCCAAATCAACAGGATACCTCTCCCGAATCACCTTCCCATACCTCGTAAACAGGATTGGAATCGGCACAAACGCCAACGCCAAAAACCCCAGCAACGAATTACCCCATCCCAGTCCCAAGGCCTCAAACATTTTAGGTCCAGCAAGCGGCAACAGCGCCGCAACTAGTGAACGCGTGGCTGTCAAACATGCCACCGCTGAGGCTGCATATGTCTGGTACGAATCAATTGTGTAGGTCTGAATGGGTAGAAACAAGCCCATCATGGCCACAGCGAAAGGAAACAAGCCGATAATGGGCACGATCCAGTGGACGTGCTTATCGGCAGTCCAGCCGTACCAGAAGAAACTGATGGGTGCGATGGCGGCAAAGATGATCATCGTGGGGAGACGCATTTCGGGCTCGTATTTGCCGTTGTTGCTGTTCATCATTTTGAGCATGATGCGGTCGTTGGTAATGCCGACAATCAGCAATCCTACAAAGAAGCCAGCGCCAATTCCGAGGTAGGCCAAACCCGATGTACCGGACGAAAACCCGTATTGAGTTTCAAATACGGATGGAATGGTTGTGAAGAGGAGGTAGAGTAACGCATAAATCAGACTCATGTATGTACACAGGAGACAGACGATGGGCGACTTGCAGAATAGGATTACCGGCCTCTTGAGTCCCTGCATCACCACTTGGCCCGGCGTCGGACGATTCCGACTCTGCTCTTCACTCTCATAGCCACTTCGCAAATCATCCCGACCCACCTCCTTGGCCAATTTGTCCGTCTTCCACTGGATGAGAACACGCGCATATGTCTCGCGGTTGAGTATCTCAATACCAATCGCCAATGAACCACCCACAATCAACAACACCCAATAAACCCATCTCCAACCGATCGTTTCGCCAATGAATCCACCACAGATAGGCCCGGCAACGGGTCCAAGTAACGGACCCATACTCCAAAGCGCGGTTGCTCTGGCACGTTCCGTCAGGGGGAACAAATCTGCAATCACGCCTGCGCCCAAGGTGAGACAGCCCGATCCACCAATACCAGCCAGCAATCGAAACACAATAAGAGCCGAAATGTTGGGTGAGAGCGCACAGCCGATCTGCCATACGACGAAGAACCAGTTTGCGCAGCTGAGAACGATTCTGCGGCCGTAGATTTCGCTGAGGGGTGCTAGAAAGAGGGGGCCGAACTTGAAGCAACTATTAGCACAACTCTCTCTTCTCGATTTTGTCCATGAATGGCAAGAACTAACAGTATACCCCAACAAATAAATAGTAACACTAAACGAAAGCAACGTCTCATTCGTGACCTTGAAATCCTCCCCCGCATATTCGACGGCCGGCGCAAACATGCTTGACGCTAATGGCGACACAATCGTCATGGAACTCATCAGAGCCAAGAGAACCCATTTACGTGATTCGGCGAAATTTTGAGGGTTGGCGGGATCGTCTTGGGAGTCCCAGCCGACGATGCCTTTGTCGAGGTCTGTGATGGGGTAGAGGACGTCTGCAGTTGGTACTTCTTCCTTTTTGTCGGTTTGGTCGTCCTTGGGGCCTGCTGCTGCGTCTGCTGCTGTTGCGTCTGTTGTTTCAGCATTGTTTGATTCAGAAATCGATGGGTCGACAGTCCCGGTTAGGGTCTTCTCATCGAGAGAAGTACGTTGGCTTTCGAGGTCCTGCATTTTGATGAGTTGGTCCGTCTAACCCTAAGTATCTGGCTCAATACTTGATCATGAAAGACTGAACAGCTGCCAGCTTTCTTATATGTTATTCTCCTGACCTAATTTCAGAAACATACTCAATTAGAAATCAGTCTTCATTCACACCATTTACCTTGTAGGTTTTAGATACCAATGAGTCAGTGCCGGCGTTCGGATTTTATCCGACCAACATCGGGGCTTAGCATTAACTCCTTCTTTAATGCATAACTACCTATAACCTATCAGGAAAACAAGACAGCCAAGCTAGCCCCTATTCAAATGAGTGATAAATAAGAGATGCATCTGGGATGTCTGAGCCCTTGAGCAATGAGCATACTATGAAATCACCAAATGCGCCATCGGCCCCAGTCCGACCCGCTCATGAATCCCCTTTTTTCACGGAAATAGGTATGTATCAACGAATGAGAACGCGGAAATCCCATGCATAAACGCACCAAATCTATCCGAACGCATTTAGGTAGTAGGTACTGCGAAAAAGCGCGGAGTACATAACTACATAGCCTCTTAGATCATAATGATTCAGCGCTTTTGTGTCGGGGCTAGAACGCCCCGCACACTGAGTCAGTGGTTTACGGGGGTTGATTGGTGGGATGTGGATCGAGATTCGGAGATGTTGGCTGGCAGCAGTGATTGGATTATGCGAGATTCAGCTGTTGGCTCTTTTTGAGGATATTGGTTTTGATGCGATTGTGTTCTTGTTTGTAATTAGACTGCATGGAGATTGTGTTCGTTGTGAATCGAGGACCCGAGATACATATACATCCGATTGTACGATACCCACATGAACGAAACGACGGGTCTGTGCTCAATGCTCAATGTATATACACAATGCCATCAACTACTACGTAACTAGTAGTAAAATTACCTGCAGAGCATAAAAAGAGTACAATTTCCCGGGCCGATTGGAAAGACTCAGCCTTGCCAGTACTCTTTTCAATGTATCTAGCAGTCTTATCAATCAGCAGCCATAGTCATGTTATTTTGATACACGTCGGTGCCTATAAAAATATCTAGGTACAAGACGCAAAGGCAAAAGCGGCTTGGGTTTAAAAAGCATGATTCTAATTCTTGCCCATCACTTCTATATGTGGGAAAAATGTTATCAACATTCAACCATCTGAATATCTCCCGTTCGGCAAGAATCCCAAGTTTACCGAACCATCTCTGATATGCAGCATCGCCGAGATAAGATACGAGTCCAGGTGATCACCCGGTACAGCTCAAGGCATATATGGAATTCGTTTTCCAGTTGGTCAATTAGCTAGTATATGGAGAGTACCTACGTACCTAGATTTTCCCTGTCGCGCCGGGGCTTTCCTGTTCCGTTTTAGTGCTCACCCCCTCGCCGCTTTTACTCACTGAGTAGAACTGAGCACGCCCCTATCCACAGCTAAGCACACTATAACCATAATATATGCTTTCATAGATCACCACTTACCACTCTCTAACATATTTATTGTAACCTAGTTAGTTTCTGCTTTAAGCGTTATTGGTTCAACGTAATCGGACAGCCACTCGGCCAGCCCTTCCGAAAGATGCGGTCTATATATAAAATTTAAGCCTGAATTTCTATCTACGTAATATAGTTTTCTGCCAAGTATCGTGTCCATAGTAAGATGGTGAGGTTGGCTTCGGAACACGCTGCTGCTCTCGTATGGAGCGAACCCAGAATGACAGGTGGGGGCACGGTTGTGCCTGTTGTTGATGTCATAGATGCTGACAGTGCTAGCCCAAAACGGATGCTGGGTCTTTTTTTTCAAAGCAACGTTCAATAAGCCCGGAAACATATTTGAAGACGTGAATAGAAGACTCAATGAAGTAGAGTATTTTCTGTAGAGCAAAAAGAAAACATAAACGAAAATTCATACTTCCGCAACACAATCACCATGTCTGACTCTAGCTCCAACTTCGAGGGGTGGATGGGCCTTGACTCCGATTCAGCCAAAGGTCAGATGGTCTGGAAGAAGTTCGAGCCTAAGAAATGGGAAGAAACTGACGTTGACATTCGTATCACACACTGCGGTGTTTGTGCGTCTGACCTTTGTGTCCTTCGTAGTGGCTGGGTAAATATCCTTCTTCTCGCAAACTTGTCCTTTCAGCGACTGACCGATTTTATCCTGAACAGCGTCCAACCCCTTACCCTTGTGTTGTCGGCCACGAAATTGTGGGCATCGTTGTCCGAACCGGATCAGAAGTTAAAGGATTCAAGGTGGGAGACCGCGCGGGTGTAGGCCCACAGAGTGATTCCTGTCGTGGTCGTCTAGGCAGCGAATGTCGAGAGTGCAACCAGGGCAATGAAAAGTACTGCACCAAAGCTTGGACGGGCACCTATGCTGGTCGTTACCTGAACGGCAGTATGTCCTATGGTGGCTACGCCCTTTATAACCGGGTACCTGCTCATTTTGCCGTCAAGATCCCCGAGAACATTGCATCCGCAGCTGCAGCGCCTATGATATGTGCTGGAGCGACAGTGTATGCTCCGCTCAACAACAATGGCTGTGGACCTGGGAAGAGAGTCGGTATTATTGGAATCGGAGGCCTAGGACATTTCGGTATCATGTTTGCCAAAGCATTAAATGCAGACTGGGTTTTGGGCTTATCACGCAGGGCGTCTAAACGTGAGGATGCGATCAAGATGGGAGCAAATGAATATGTGGCATTCGAGGATCCTGGGTGGGCCTCGAAACATACCTTGTCCTTGGACTTGGTCGTCTGCACAGTTTCATCTAGTGCCCTTCCGTTGTTGGACTGCCTGAAAATGCTTCGGCCTGGTGGTACTTTCGTGCAAGTCGGAAATCCAGAAGATGGGTCCTTTTCAATTCCAGCTGGAGCGTTGATTGGAATGGGATTGACATTAGGCGGTTCAAAGATCGGCAACCCTAGTGAAATTCGAGAAATGCTCGAACTTGCCGCGGAGAAGAACGTGCAGCCTTGGATTGAGGAACGACCGATGGCACAGGCTAACCAGACAATCGTCAACGCTGACGAGGGAAAGGCTAGATATCGTTATGTCTTAGTAAACTAGCAACTTTTCTGAGCCAATATAGATTCTTTGCATTCAATCCTTGTTTTGGATTCATTTGTAATAGGAGGGAGGCAATTTGTTTTCGCCGCGTAGTAAACGCCAATGGTTGGTCGATCTAAACAATTCTGGACAGCCCTGAATTGTCCAAGACCATTTTGTAAGAAAACCTTCCGACATCTCCCAATTCTCTATCAGCCACGGGTGTCCCCAAACAATAAGCCCCGTATGTTCCTTGCCAGAGTCCCAGAAGCCCATTAGATCACGACAAAGCTCATCCTCATCAAGACTTTCTCCAGCTATGATAAGGCAATCCCGCATCTTGGGATGTGGGAAAAAGTCTAGCCACGGATGATGCAGTACCGAGCGCTGAATCGCAGTCGGTCGCAGATGAGATGGAATATCCCATTTCAAGCCAGGGGGTTGCAGTGCACAAAGTAGGGAGATATCAGCTTTCATCCAACCCATGTCCATGCCCAAAGCAGCCAAATTCTCGGATAATGCACGATATACATTGAGCTTGACTAGAGTCAGTAGGTGATCGGCTGTAGGACATCCCTTGAAATAACTTTGGTAGGCGGCTAGTTCGAACTGTGTCACGTATTCAGATGCTCCTTCTGGCGCTAATCTGCAGTCAATAGCACTGGGCTGGATATGGGATACAGCACTTGTGGTATTGGATTCAGAAGTAGAATCGCAACTACCAGGTGATATAACTGAAATATCGTTGGGGGGAGAGGTGTCCGTTTCTTCACCCAACGAACCAATATATTTCCAGCATGTTGGCTTATCTTTTGAAGGACTAGGTTTCTGACGTCGCCCTGCGTTTGATTGATGAACGATCAAGATAGGTTGCAACATCAAAAGGCGGACCCACGATGGTTTCTTTGGTTGATGCGATTTTGTATTTTGCGCCGCTCAGCACGCTCTGTTACGTGAGACCACTCATAGTTATCGGACTCATTCTTGGGGAGTTCTTTGAGAGCAGATAGGTGTGACATTGCGCTGGAGGAGTGACTTTGGGGGTAAAGGATGAAACTGAGGTGGCAATGGAAGGAGTCAAACAGCTGACGGCGCTAACCCAGATAGGAAGATGTCAAGCCAGATGGGAAAAGCGGGACCACCACAACATTAAAACATATAACATATGCCACTTGACTTGTGGTCACTAACAACGGTTCCCGCTGGTAACTAAGTCAATACAACATATTTAAATCTATGATACTCTCTTGAATCCATATGATACGTAAGAAACATCGTCAAATATGAGAGAGATTTTCTCTTCAGGAACATCGTAGAATACATATTGTGATGTGCCATTAGGATCCTGCCACTCTATTGCCAGAAGTGGTTAGTCTTGATAGTTACAAGGAGACTGGCTCCTATTTCAGTCTCCCGAATAATCTCAATAATATCATACATTTTGCTCTGCATACTGCGTCTTCCATATTAATATGAGAATTGTACACAATCTTTCTAAGCTTGGTGGAGATGGCATCATATTGTGATTTTGGTTGCATCTAGACTCTGTGAATTGCATTATCTATGTGTCATCGCGGGTAATCTTTGTTTGTTTGGTATTTTTCTCTACCAGTACTCAATAACCCTGGCTGCTGTCACAGCCAACACAAAGCAACCATGCTCATCACTTGACTCATGACGGAACGCAACCACCATTATGTCGTTGTCACAATACCTTTGCGAACTCAATTCCAACTTACAAGTACTTTTTTCCTCTTCACCTACTTCTTTCATCATCATCATTCGTCACCAATTCATCACGAAAACCAAAGAGAATCGCTCCCGAAATTTTTATATGCCTGCGGAACGCTATTTGCCCGCTCTACTGGTTCAATAAAGGAAGTCGGGTTGACGGCTACCCTACCAAAGACGAGCACGGTCTAGACATTGGCCACCAAATTCCAAGACCCTTTGCTCATCCTTGCAACAACCAATATAAAACCTCCAACAAGCGTGATTACCCCGCTATACAGCCAAACCGCGTGGGCACCACCAGAGTCCAATATCGCACCAGCAATTGGAGTACCAATCAACAGCGCAATGCCTAACAAGGTGAAGCACATTCCCATGCGTGTTCCTATCACGCCCGGGTGTGGGGAGAGCGCCACAAGAATAGGGCCCGACAACGAGACAAGGGAACCTGAAAAAAAGCCGTACAAAACGCATAATACCAAGAGCGAGGGTTCTGAATACACGGCAAGAAGACACAGAGCAAGGATACCGGAGATCATCGAACAGGGCACTAGGATGTTGAAGGGTCCGGTTGTTTGGGAAATATAACCAGGGACCAGACGCCCGATTGTCGAGGCTGCGTTGATTATTGGAAGCAAGTATAATGTCAAATTTTCAGGGGCCATGTGCTCCCGGAGAGCGACAGACTGGATATAGTAGTAAGGCGTGTAAAGCCCCATGAAACATAGGAACATGCCTAAGTTGAAAGTCGCATACGGTAGTTCTCGGAAAGCATGCCAGTCGACAAATTTACGGCGGGTAGCGGGGAGTGTTCGCACGCGCAAAGTTAAACACGATAAGGCGAGTCCGAACAGGCTTAAAAACCCGGCGATGCGTACGGCCCAGCCAAAGCCCACTTCCACTAGCAATTTGCGGATCAGTATTGGATAGATCACACCACCAATACTAGATCCAGATGCGGCAATTCCAATGGCAAATGGCAGTTTAGTCGTGAAGTAAGTTGACAAAATCGCAATGCTGGGCACAAAAAGCAGACCAGCTCCGATGCCGACGCAGAAGGATTGAGCAAGCAAAACTTGCCAGAAAGTATGGCAGAGACTGAGCATCATATGGCCGAATACGACAAGGAAGGATCCAATGTATAGCAGAGCAAGCATATAACCGGCATCATAGATGGGCCCGGTTAGGACACCAAGGAACATGATCAAGAAGGACTGCAATGAGCCGATCCAAGATATTGTAGACGCACTTTGTTGAAGCAAGTTTTCCTCGTAATAGGTCTGAAACACGCCATATGAATTGATGATACCCCTAATCAACATTAGTATCAGGGAAAACTCAACTTATGACTTATGTTACGAGCTCGTACCAAGTGTTGAAAAAGAGAAAGAAAGATCCCAAGACCTGAAGCCATGCACGGAAGCCAGAGTTTGGAGGGTCTAAATCAATTTTCGAGATTGCTGTTTTTTCAACCTCCTTCGTCGACGTGGAGGAATCAATAAGCTGATTCATGGCGGGAAGCGAAGCAGACGTCGCGTCTGGTGTAGAGGCCATATCCGATGTGAGCAATATGATGAACCGATGTGATAAGCTTACTCATCATCGACTTCTAACTTCAAGAATTTATATAATAATGCGAAGGATCTTGAGGAAAAATCAGAAGGGGGCCATCGGTTTGCAAAAAGCCTAGAAAAAGAATTAGATGTACCGCGGATATAAGCGCCGGAATTAAGGGACTCAGGGGCGATACGCCCGTTCCTAGAGTCAATCTGGATTTGAGTGGAAGAAAACTTTTGGATTGTGATAATAGATTATTCGAAAGTGATCCTGGAATTTCGTGCTGCTTATGGTACTAACCTAAAATGAAGTATAGTGCCCAGGATCGACATCATTTGATGACAGTGCTAACTCAAAGTAGTGTTAGGGAACCAAATGTTATGGATCTCATCATGCGTGCTTTAACGATATTGGGAAAAGTGATGCTAAGGACGTTGATAATAAACCCGCGTGCTGCTTTTACTATAACTTGAGATTATCTTCTGGTTTTAACGATTCTCTGACAATTCAACGTGTATATAAAGGCTGTAGTGAGCTCGTATATAGAATCTTCTCTTTTCTTTCTGTTCTATACGGTTAGTTTTATGTTGATAAGTTACCCTTAGCAATAGGATTGAGTTACGTAGTAAAATTATTTTTATCTATCTAGTTCTCCTCATTCCATATACTATATATTATATTCTTAAATAGTAGCAAGTATAAAGTATATAATATTCCTCTAATAATATCTTATTATTTTATATACTACTATTCAATAAGATAGTGTTTGTACGTTGCAATATCTGGAGGATATATTGACCCGGAGGATATCCTCAGGCAGCGTATGCGCGCTCCCGTTGATACGGGGCTTTGAGCGTTTTACAACGCCCAAAGAGGACTGTACTCACCTTTGTTATATGCGTTTCTTGATATGGGAATAGCTTCACATCTTTGTTGACACGAGTTTCTGCGGCAGGCTTTGTGTCTATCTTTATCTACGGATTAGCCGCCCAATCACGGAAGGTAGCCTTTGCTCGATCATAAGTATGGCACACCTACCCTATCAGATAGTCTTAGGAATCAGTTATCAATTTGAAGCTATTTTACCATATTGGTTAGCTCACCCTTGATAGGCTTATTGGACTAGCCTTACACTAATCTCTGCTACGTGCTCGGAGACCGTGTAGAACCAACAGATAGCAACATATTTTTATCTTTACCTAACTTATAACATCTAATGATTGTCCCGCTGTGCCTCGTAAAGCAGCGTCTATATTCATATCCAACCATTCTCATGGATACATAGGAACCTTTCCTATTTGTATTAAAGCGTGCATAGGCTGATTTCATACAAATGCCACACCACCCCCACCCACCGACTGAAGGCTGAAAGGGCCACTAATCTACTGATCAGCGGTATCAAGTCGGCCTGTGGCAATTACGAACTAA
Organism: Talaromyces verruculosus; assembly: GCA_038993655.1. Taxonomy (NCBI): domain Eukaryota; kingdom Fungi; phylum Ascomycota; class Eurotiomycetes; order Eurotiales; family Trichocomaceae; genus Talaromyces; species Talaromyces verruculosus. The sequence goes on from JBBVQN010000066.1 coordinate 10,849, forward strand.
TATTGAGGCAGGCTCGTACCACTCCTAAGTTTTAGGGTCTAGTTTTGACTATGTAAAGGTGATTTTCCATCTAGGAAGAAGGATATGTTGCCAGTATACAAGTACTAGAAAAACCATTTCCAGGCGTCCTAAACACCTAATAGTAATTGAAACATATTGTGACGGCTGTACGCGCTCGTTGCTCAGTGTCTTGTCCGGTGCAGCCCGGTCTCGTATGGAAGCCCTAAGCCCTAGAGACGGAGATTCCCTTCAACCTCATGCCTTCCCAATTAGGCACCGCCGCGGGGCTGGCGCACCATATAAAAGCTGTAGCGAGCGCATATGAGCTTCCTTTCCTTTTCTCCTTCCTCCCTCATGTTCAATATTTCGTCGATTAGCTACTCCTAGATAGAGGAATTGAGCATTATCACATATATAAGCATACTTAACCATAACAGTTCATAAAATCATATTTGTGAAGTTCCTGTTTATATCTTATACACCAATTTCTCCATACTTACCGGTCGCAGATGAGCCTCCGCTTTCTTATCCAATCCGACCTTGGATACTAGTGTCGAATGGCGGAGCACAGTGAAGCCATCAGAACTGATCTTGTCTAGGCTACCAGGCATGAGACGGATATGAACCGGTTGGAGTATGTCCAAACCAGAGCCTGGTCCTTGGCCTATAAATTTGAAGAAAGCGGCGGCGAAGCTCCTGGTTGCTGGGTTGGCGGGCATAGTTACACCTGTAATCAGATTAGATTCAACCAAATAAGCCAACCGGACATTCTGATGTTACCGTGGTAACTGATCTCAGCCCCAAGTCCCTCCCAAACTGGACCGACGACAGGCTTGATCTTTAACGCAGTCATGTCATATCCGCCGATAGCTGGAGTTCTGTAGGCCGCAAATTTGCCCTCAGAGTTCAATGTGCTTTCGACCTTCGCTACCGTTGAGCCGACGGACACTGCGGCAATTGCGTACGATACGCCGAACCCACCAGTCGCATCGCGAACCCGCTGTGGCCAGCTGCCATCCCGGTAATCGACCAAAACGTCGTATTGAAATGGTGCACGGTTCAGTTCGACATGTTTCAAGGCGCTGGCCGCTCCGATGAGTCTGACTTTTTTGCCCGCCGTTTTTTCCGCGATTCGAACCAGCTGCGCCGCATACATACCGACATTGGTCGTTGCGCCGTAGATCAAAACATTCACGGGCTCTTCAATATCTCCGAACGTTGACGACCCATAGAAAGGACATGGAAAATCCATGCGGTAGAAGAGGCCCTGTGCGGCAGTGAGAGCACACATGCTAACGGCAGCGGCGTTTTCCAACGGTAAGTCATCATTGACCTTCCAGGTCAAATCATAATCCGCCACAACATACTCGGCAAAGGCACCGGGACGTTCGTTAGCAGAGTTTGCTGGATAAGGTCAGATACATTGGACTGGCAGGGAGAAGACAGCACCTACCCCCTTGAACAAATCCAGCGACGCGTGCGCCAATTTTTACCCGCGGGTCTTGTAGGGTTCTGATATCCTCGCCAACTCTCTGCACTTCTCCTGCGAAGTCAGAGCCCACAACGCGCATATCTTGAAGTGCGAAAGGGTGGTCTATGTTCATGACATCCACCGTGTTTAGTCCGACTGCCTTCACCTTGATGATGATCTGATTTGGTCCAGGGATCGGCACGGTCACATCCTCCACAGCCAGAGACCCAGTCTTAGGCTTGAAAACCAGGGCCTTCATCGTATTGCTTGCGGCCATGCCACTTACGGTATTGAGGGAAGGGAGCAAGGTTAATAGAGTTGCTTTGGTCTTGGTAGGAAACGACGAGAAATAAAGGGAGATAGATGAACTTTTGTACTAACAGCTATAGGACCATTATCTAAATCTGGGAGCACGCTTGTCCGGGAAATTGCGAAAGGCTGAACGCATTTGCTGGATCTGACTGGAGTCTACTAGGGTTAATCGTAAGACCATTTTGATTGGTCACGTAAGCATCCTGCATTAGCGTGCCAATGTATCTCCAAATTTTAATTATCTGTCTGGACAATTACGAAAGACTGAACACATTTACTACATCTGACGGAGTCTACTACAACTTAGTTTGGGTTAATCGGAAGACCATTTTGATTGGTCACGTAAGCATCTTGCATTAGTGTACCAGGGTGTCTCCTAAGTGGATATTTCTCCGAATAACTGCGTCATTGAAGGCGACCAGAGAGGATCCATATATGTATATCGTAACTTGAGCAGAACAATTAAAAAAGGGCTATAATATAGATAAATCCTTGTTTTCCGAACCAAGCGTATTCTCAGCACTTTCTCATCAGTTCTTGGAAAAAGCTCGTTCTCGACCGATCAAAGTATCACGCAAGTCATGGCGCAGAAGCTGAGTCTCGCTTCTACGAAAGAAATTCTTTCTGGTTATGCAATCCCCGTTCTAGGATACGGAGTAAGTAGCAGAAACTCGCACCAAAGTAAACGAAGAGAACAAGAGCTCACTCTTTTTCTTTCTTTTTTTTATACTTCCAGCTTTACCAAGTGTACGTGAAGAAGATCGCGGCGAAAGGAACAGATTTGTTGATTAAATATCAGGCCAAGTGCAGAGGCCGAACAAGTGAGCGGCGAGGCCCTGAGAGCCGGGTATCGCCATGTAAGACGAATGTTTTTGGCATAGTATTGAGTTACAATACTGACTAATATTTCTTAGATTGATTCGGCTGCAGCGTATGGAAATGAGAGGCAATGTGTCTCCGCCGTAGAAAAGGCCGGATTGAAGCGGTCTGATGTTTTTTTAACAACAAAAGTTCTGCCAAACGCTACCGGCTACCAGGCTGCTAAACAATCCATTGAGGAAAGTCTCAAGAAAGCCCGGACTGACTATTTTGACCTGTGAGAGACACATGCTTATAGTAAATACATTTGTTTCCACAGCTGAATCTAACAGGATCCTTCTCCATGCACCCTTTGGAGGCAAGGAGGGTCGCCTCGGTGCCTGGCGCGCTTTGGTGGAAGCGCAGAAAGCCGGCAAGGTCCGATCAATCGGTGTGTCCAACTTTGGCATCCACCATCTAGAAGAGTTGGAACAATACATCAAAAGTGGTGGAGGGGGAAGGATCGAGGTCGGCCAGTATGAGCTCCATCCTTGGCTTGGGCGAGCGGAGTTGGTAGAATGGTTAGTCAAGCGTGGCGTGGTCATTGAGGCGTATTCCCCTCTGGCTAGAGGAACTTGAATGGAAGAGTCCGCTCTACGCGAAATAAGCAAGAAGCACAACAAGAGCACTGCCCAAATCTTGATTCGTTGGAGCCTTCAGAAGGTGGGCAATGTAAATTGACTTTGTTATATGAGACTCGCGACTTGGCTAACATCCTCGCATTTTGCCTGAATAACAGGGTTTTGTGCCGCTGCCTAAATCTGCCAGCCCTGAGCGCATCAAAGAAAATGCGAATGTCTTTGATTTTGAGCTAGATGAAGACGATATGAAACAGCTGCATACTAATGAATACTCACCCTCCACTTGGGATCCTACCGTACAGCAGGATTGAAAATTATCTCTAGAGGAACCTCAATATACTGGTTGAAATGCAATACGCATCCCTCCATTAGTTATTATTCACAATGACTTTCTGCCAAGCTGTTGGCGTTTCACGCTCAACCAATTTCATACAAAAGTGTCTGTAATCTCTTAAGTAATGGTCTCAATTAGTGGATCGCAATCTATCGAAATACTGACCTTGGACAAAATTTATAATCACTATATCAGTTTCATTGGTAGATTAGGAAATAGTCAAGGTGTGTGGTGTAGAGAGTAATTCTAGAAGCTCTGAATGTGCAATAACCTCTATGCCGAGAAGTGTGCTTATATAAGTCTTCTGTAGAGTGTAACTACTGCTTCCTATAGATCGAAAAATAGGTAGCTATTTTGTGAAATTCGACCCTCTTTCTAGCACTTATTTCACTAGTTCCGTGAACTGATGCACCCCACTTGATCTGTTCTCATTCAATGGTAAATATAGATAAGCAAGGCGAGCCCTCCCGGTGCGCGCATATAAGCACTTTTCCATTTGGACAGACACTCAAATTTTGACTACAAGGACAGGAAATGTGAATCCCAAACGCAATTAAGCGGATGGGAGGATTTTTGAAGTGTTCTTCTCCACGAACTCTTCAAAAGTGGTCAGCTTGCCACGGGCCACCTGAGCAGCCTCTTTGACGACGTCCTTCGTCTTCTGCCCAAAGTACCCAAAGTCTTGATAGTAAATGTACATCGCAATCAACTCGTCTGCAATGGCCGAAGGCAGATGCGGCTTCAATGTGCTCTCTGGTATCTGAACATATTTGACCGTCTTCCCTGACACGTGACTAATTGTATTCGCGACATCTTCAAATGTAACTAGCCTTTCAGCAGATCTGACATATTTCCCCTCGAAAGTATCTGGAGCTGCTAGGATCGCACCGACAAATTTGCCCGAATCCGCAACGGTATCGATCAATGGGAGCTGAGTTTGCGGGGTGACAACATTAGCCATGACGAAAGAGCCATCACCGGCAGGCTGTGGGACTAAAAACGTCGCGAAGTTTTGCATAAAAAAGCCAGGCACATAGAAGGCGCTCTTGATGGGCAAAGAGCGTATGTACAGCTCCACCTCAGCTTTGAGATCGAAGTGTTCAACATTGGTAATCTTTCGACTCGAGAGTACTGTTACGTTTGGCAGCGTGCTGAATATCATGAACTGAGCACCGGCAGCAACAGCGGCATCAGCCATAGCCTTGCCCTGTATAAACTCTTGATATTTGGGAACGTTCTCCTCCATAACTTGGAGGGTGACAGCAAAGACGGTATGCGCTCCCTTCAGGGCAGGGAGGAGCGATGATGGGTCTTCAGCGTCACCCTTCACAACCTCAACGCCCTTAGTCTGGAGAGCTTTGGCAGCGGGCTTGGTCGGATCACGTGTCACAGCACGCACATGGTATATACTAGAGAGTTCAGGATCACTAAGGACGTGTTCCACGACAGACCCTCCCTGTTGGCCAGTGGCACCGAAGACGACGAGGAGTTTGCTCATTATGAATGTCGTTCCGATAGGAAGAGATTTCGGGAATGACTCGGTATCGGGGGCGCAGAATTTGAAGGATTGATAACAGTCAGCAGCTGTCCTCTTCGGTATTTATATAGACTTTTGCCCTAAGAGGAGGGGGGGGAGGGGATGTTGCTGAGATATGGTGCTTGGTTGCGTCACTGGCTGGCTTGATGTGACTGGATTACCAGAAGTTAGGGATAGGCAACTTAAAAATCAACTGGAGATCCGAGTTCCACTGGGTAGATAATTTTGGCCAGTGTGCATACAGGGTGTGCCTCGTATTACGTGGCATCAGGCGCCACCATGCGCCACCGGAAGCTTCGACATTCGTACTGTTGGAACGATACCGGTAGATACATACTATGTACGTCGTCGACTGATTTAGCTCTTCTATGGATTGCGGCTTTGGAAGAGGTTTTGCCGCATTGGGCAATTCCAGATCTACTCTTGATTGGACATGTAAGCAGAGGCCTTAACTTACTATGTGGTTAGTCAGCTTGTTAATACAAAGTATTTCACCCCTCAACGGCCCGCACCCCCATTTCCGCTTTGCGACACCTCGGCGCCAAGAGTGTGTTTGATCCGTGCCAAACATGCTTTTGATTCTTTTAACTGGCCCTGGCGGTTAACTACTACATAGTAGTTAACTAACTTATGTGATGATTCTTTGACGTGCTTATATAAGCATGTTTTTGCTGGCTCGAATGGATCTATCTGGAAGTCTGTCCAATCAAAAGACACATGTCAGCCGTTTGCATGAGCGACTAACGCCATATTTGGCCCAATCGGAGGCGAACTGTAAGCAAGTGCGTTCGTTCCACCCTCCTCAACCCTGAACGAGATGCAGCGTTTCATCTTTCAGCCTAATCTCCCTGATATAGACAATTGGGCCGGAGTTAGGGGTCCGAAAATTCGTAGAAGAGTCCAAAATCGCTTGAATCAACATGCATTCAGTGAGTATTGAATGGCGACATGGTTTCACTGCGTGTCTTTCAAGAACAGAAGGGTGGAGTCCCTCTGACATGTATATCGCAGGATTTCGGCAGGAGACTGTTACTCCCAGAAAGAGGAAGCGTGTCAAGAAGGAAGTTAGACGGTCTCAATGCATCCCTGACCCGACTTCCTCAGATCAGTGTGTATTAGTGACAACTCAACCCGCAGCAGACTGAGTGCCAGTGTGGACCTGAAATTTCCGGGAATTGATGGCGCGATACGAATGGCGAGCTACAGAAAGCTACCTTGGAGGATCGCCTCCAGTCGACCATCTTATCAGTCTCAGTAGGCTAAACGTCTGGCACGCAGCTAATGCAAACATTGTTGCGCTTGGCATGACCACTGAGTATCTATGGGCCGACGCAGCCATATCACTTTTTAGTGTCCCCTCCGTAGGCGCTTTGAAGGACACTATTCCCGCCAGTCTGCAGCCAACTGCCTTGCAAAAAGTGGCTTCACATCATCCTTGGTTGGACATATATCCATTTCCAGGTTTTCGGGACAACTTGATACGCAAGGGGAATGACCTCGACGACGATGATCTGTGCCATGATCTTATAGGCTTTTGGGATACTCGTTGGCCAAACGCGACCCTGTTGGTTTGGGTTAATCCATGTGATCCTTCGAATTGGGAAGTCACAGAGGCATTTGCGAGAAAGTGGGCTTGGACGCTTACAAGGTGTCCGGAAATTCTGAAGTCAACTAATAGCTGGCGAGTGCGAAGAGGGGAAAAGCCTTCGGTTTGGCGGGATGTGCTATCCTCAACTTGAATGGAAATGGAACTTGGATCTATCAGGATCGATGATATGCTTGGCTGTGCCCGATTTTTGAAAATGCTATGCAAGCTTGCACGAGTGAAACTTATCGACATTATACAGACGATACTTTCTCCGGGTATTATGTCAAATTTTTATATAAAAAGTGGTAATTCTACCTCTCTTTGGTCAACATATCCTCCGGTGTTATGTTTTGACCAACTTACGTGCTAGCTGCACGCGTCGTCTGCTCAATAGACCGAAAATGGAAGATGACAGTGCTCTGTGGCCATCGAGGATAAAATCTAAAGTCATATGTGAGACTACTAGTATTAGGATCTGTGCACATAAGCTGATGATTTCGCCGATTCCTGTAAATAACCTGATTTTGCTATACAGATTAAAGCCGGTGATATAGCTGTTCTATTGGCACAAATACAGCTAATTATAGTTATCTATTCCTGATTTCCACTCTAAAGGCGCTGCTTATATCCTCCTCGCTTATATTTGCGCTGGGTAAAAATTCTCTTCCTTTCTATGCTTACTCCAAGCATAAAGCGCCTTTCATCATATTATAAATTTGCTCCAGGCTGAGGTTATATTGCTCGATAAACTCATATAAAGTGTATTTGTATGCCGAATAAGCCTTTACCCAGCGTGAGGCCCAGCTTTTACCAGGCTCTTTACCAGATATCTCCCTTACAGAGTTCTCTAGCATAGGATTCATAGGTGGCAGGCCGCGCTCAGTAAGTTGATTTATCCATTTTATTAGCGCCCTCAATTGCTCCTTGCTCAGTAATCGTTGATTATTGTATTATGCTTCTTTGAGCCCGAAATTCCACGAAAATATCTTGACAGACTTGAACAATCAACGCCATATGTTCTTGCTACCAAACTAATATTAGAATTTTCTCCTGGCTCCAAGGAGCGTAATGCTTCGAGTGCGAGGTCATATTGGTCCATATTGACTCATTTAACGCGTTGTGAAGTCTTCGCGATCTTTCGCGATTTGAGGCAAATTTGTGCTTCAGGTGGGGTGTGTGTTCCAGGCGGTGAAGCACGGCAAGTCTGCCAGTAAGTAACTACGTAGTTCAATGTATGGAAAAGGTTAAAAATGCGGAGACTTGAGCGCTCCCCCGCATTTTGATTGACTTGGCTTTCCGACACTTGCCCCCTTATATCGCCTCTACTCCGTTTTATTTATTCCGTTTCTTGACCAAGGTCTGCATAGCACACAGTAGGTTAGCTTCAGAGCTGATGAGCATGGAGTTTCCCCCCCGGAATGCTGCTACGGAGGCGCACTCTCCCCTTTTCGATACTGCCAGTGGCAAAAGCCCGCAAGGTGTTGCTGATAACGAGGCGGAACGCGCGGAACCTCCAGCAAAGAGAGCAAAGAGAGGCAAATATGCTTCCAAGGCCTGGTATGCCCTTCCTCGTTTGAAATACTCTGATGACAAGCGTGTTTGGTGCTGACTTTGAAGCTTTAGCAACCATTGTCAAAAGAGGAAAATAAAGGTACGATCCGGAAAATAGCGGAATGGTCCAAAAAAACATAAAAACAAGCTCTCTAATACGAAGCGATAGTGTGATGGCGCCTTGCAGTGCGGACCATGTGTTTCGAAAGGCCGTCGTTGTCTTCGGCAGACTGTTGCTGCTCATGAGCACAGCGTGGATGTGACTGCATCGCCTGTAGGGACCGGTCCAAATGACCCAAATCGAGCGGTGGTTGAAGGCAACTCGGGCTCACAGTAATACACTTCAAAGTTCTGATGGGGATAATTTTTATGATGTAGCTGACCATGACCTGCACAATCCCAGGAGAGTTGACACCAATGTTCTTCAACGGTTAGCCCGGCTTGAGAATCAACTTCAACGCCTTCTCGCTATTGGACACGAACCGCAGCATGGCTCTCATTCATCAATTGGAGGAAAAACTGCTGAAGCGCTGTATGATCTAGATGATGTGCGTGCTACGGCGCCAGCTTCCGTAGAAGCTCCAGGTGCTCCTGATGATTCGACGAGACCGGATATACCAACCTTTGCCGGGGAGTCATCCATTGCCCATACACTTCAACTGGTCGAGAAACAACTAGACCAAATCGGAGTAACGTACCAGCAAGATCCTTCTGTACCTCCGAGTCAACCCTTGACTCCATCGCCGCATTTGTCTACCAATAATAATCTTCAACAGCAGCCCATCTTTTTGAATTATATTCAAGCAGTCCTGAAAGCCCACAGCATCGTTGTCGATCGCTGCAAGTGGGATCGATTTTTACAGATATTCGTTGATGAGGTTCACGTGTTATACCCTCTGCTCCATACCCCCGTGTTGTGGGAGCGATATAATCAGCTTTGGGATGATTCGGCCAGCCGACTGACAGGGGAGCACCTGCAACAAAGAGACCAACAGGTGCAAATTGCCCAGATATTCGTCTGTCTGGCTATTGGGCGCTGTACTAGTGCCTCTAGGATTGGGTCTAGTGATGTTCGTCACTCGGCAGGTTGGAGTTTGTTTATGGCTGCTATGGAAATACTTGGTGACCCAATTGAATTATCGACCAAAGACCGTGGGTCTCTTTTGGTTTTGCAAACGCTGACACTCGTGGTAAGCCTCTTCACATTCTCACTCTCGGCTTTTCCGCGGTATTCTTTCTTGCTTCCCTTTGGTCATAGTTGACTGTCCCTTTACATGCTCATACATGGAACAGGTCGTCTATCTATTCCGGCTAGATGCGAATGAAAGAGCTAGCAAATTCTTGGCTTTGGCTGTGTCTCATTCACACCATATCGGGCTGCATCGCCAGAAGGTGCTATCCAGAATGCCCGTTTTTGCAAGTGAGATGTTCTGTCGTCTTTGGTGGTGTATTTATGTGTTAGACCGGCGAATGTCTCTCGAAACTGGCTTGCCCTTCCTGATTCAGGATGTGAACGTTGATACGGACCTTCCGTTGGATCTTAGTGAGGATTGGCTGTCTCAGCATACCGGTACACGAGAGAGCAAAGAAGAAGGTCGTTCTGATGTTCAGGAAGAACTTTCTAAATGCCATGTTACGCCAATACCGTATTTGGTCTGCATGATACGTTATTCAAAAGTTGTTGCAAAGGTATGGGAGGCTCTATATGGAGCTAACAAGATGGATACTTCGTCCAACCCGTTGATGCTCAACTATCTTGAACACCTCATATCGAGTTCGGAAAATCAAACAAAATTGGCTTTAGCCTATAATTCGAATGAGTCTCTCGAGGGGCAGACTGATAGATCCAGCTGGTGGCATGTCAAACAAATGACACTTATGCACATGGTGCGATTCTCCCACTCTCTCAAACAAAGCTAAAGCCGTCTTCTACTTCGGAAGCTAACTAGGGACCTAGAGATGGATATCTCTCCGCTTATCTATTCGCCAACCGATATTGCAGCGATCTTTATCGTCGCCTACGGATGAGATGAACAGCTACGAGAATGAAGCCATTTGCATCCAACTAGCACAACGTATAATTGATCTTTTCAACCAGATACCGGACCGTTATCCCAAATTCGAGTTCCCATTCTTGCATTATATGGCAAGAACCGCAATGATCTCGCTAGGTCTCATTATAAAGCAGCCATCTTTAAGAAATGCCTATGGTGGGATTACACTCCAAATCTCCCGTGATCTTAAACGATATTGCCGAAATACCTGGGTATCTGGAAAGTTTGTGCGATCCATCGTGCGACTAAATCAAATGGCGGAATTGGTTCTAGGACGTCAGCAACCAAAAATGACTGAAAAATCTTTCTCACAACGACATACTAGAAGTACCCCGGTGTTAACCTGGCAGTCATGTAATATGAATACAAATATAAACGGCGCAAACACCATGGAACCAGCCGCATCGCAACCCCCCAAATGGCAGCCTAACAGAGTCGATCCGGTCAGCCTATCCAAAGAACGCCCTCCATCTGAAACGGTTTATCGTTCTGCTGCTGGATCAACCTCCTTACAGCATAGTCAGACTCGTCCCCCAAATAACGCTCCGGGATCGCCATTATCGAAACCGCCACAGGCACAGCGTATTTCCGTCAATTCACCGGGAACACAGATAGATGCTAGCTCACAGTCACCTGGGTCTGGAATGGTCGACCTGGTAACAGGCGACTTTGACTTCGAAGAAGCAATAAACAGCGTCGGCTTTGGGCCTTCCGTGTTCCTTTCTCGCACATCTCCCGTACCTCTTGACTCATACGGCCAGGGAATTCAGACGTCAGCAGCGACTGAGAATCACGCGCTGAACAACTATTCGTCTATGGATAATGCCCAAGCAACAGATATAGCAATATGCAATGGATCTTCTCACGATGAATTGCTTGGGGTGAGCTCTGACTGGATCGAGGATCTGCTTCGTGCTGGACTACCTTCAGAAACTTTAATGTGATGTTAGGTCGTACTCTTTAATTAAGCATTCTATCTTTTTTGGGACTTACTTCTTTTAGGAAAAAATAGTCCTGTCTTGATGTAGTTGTATTAGACCGTGGGGGAAAAAATGAAAAGGTATCGAGATCTGTTAATATTTTGATTGCTAACATCATAAAGGTAACGCCAACATGCGGACGCCAATTGCATTCGAGTCTCTAGCAAAGGTCCTCAGCTTTTGCTCAACAATACATAGTGGTTGTGGAAATATCACAAGGAAGTCTTGGCGTAGACGACACTTCCCGGTAATGGAATATATTCCTTTTTTTTGCGGAATTCAAATCCTGAATTCCCGAGAACTGAATTGGAGATGGGCTAAACTCCATGGGGATACCCCGTATTTTGGAGTGCGGGGTTCATTAGTATAGTATTTCGCCGTGGAGCATTCACACATCCTCCATCTATTCCACATCCATATATTTGAAATTCCGTTTCCGTACTTCCTTTCTCCGTCTCCCGCCTGAAACGGGGTAACAACAGTTTGATCTCAAAGTAGGTATATAATGAGGATGCACTTAGATTGCATACCTAGTACTTGTTCGATATTGCTATGTAGCTGAGGTCCCTTTCATATACCGTCAGAACATCTTTCCTGAAAAAATGAATAGTATTGCAAATAAAGAAGAAATAGCGGAACATGCCCATGTTGAGGCACTTCCAAATTCTGTGAAGAAGGACGGAGGGCTTGTTTTGACTGTGGATGGTGAAGGTGCCGAGAATCTGAAGCTTGCGAAGGATGGTCATGTAAGTGTCCTCCCCTTGTGCCCTCCCCCTTTTTTTCAATCTACCCCTCTATCGTGATTTACGGTCTAACGAAGCATTCTCCAGACTGTTCTGCTTCCTCAGCCGACGGATGATCCTGAGGACCCGTTGAACTGGTCTTCAACCCGCAAGCATATCATCCTATGCACTGTAGCATTCGGTGCACTCTGTTCAGATTTTACATCGGCAGCAGGAACGGCAACACTGTTTGTACAAGGACTTGAATGGGATATTACTCCTAATCATGTTAATCAGTCCGGGAGCCTGAATATCCTAATGATGTAAGTATACCTATATTTACATTTATGCGTATATATGCACACGAATTTTCCTTTGAGGGTTCTGTCCATCATTCCTAACTACTGTATACAATTTACAGGGGTATTGGAGGCCTCATCTGGGTTCCCATGTCGTCCTTTTGGGGTCGTGCTCCGGTTCTCTTTTGGACGACAGTAATCGGCACATTGTTCGGTATCGGGGCAGCGGTTTCAAAGGACTTTTCGACGTTCTACGCTATGAGGGCATTGACAGGACTGTTTATCACAGCCGCTCAAACAATCTCCATCGCATTTATCAAGGATCTGTTCTTCTTCCACGAACGGGCCCGTAAGATAGGCCTATGGGCCAGTCTCTATATCTCGTCTCCGTATCTTGGCCCATGTCTGGCCAACTTCATCATTGCAAAGACGGGCCATTGGAGAGATGTGTTTTGGCTCTGTGTTGGAGTCTGCTGCCTTCAGCTCTGCTTTATCCTCTGCTCTATTGATGAAACCTGGTATAATCGCAATCTTACAACAACCGAAATGGCCCGCAAGGATAAGGGTCTATTTGGTCGGTTAACGCGCGTGATTGGGATTTGGCAGCTCAAGCATCACAAAATATACTTCTTCAGCGTGAAGGAAGCCTATGACCGGTTTATTCGCGCGCTATTGAAACCAGTCGTCCTCTTGGTTCTGTTGAGCTAGTAGGTCCTATTTTCTCTCTCTGTCTTTCATTCTTTCTCACTCACTCTCTCTCTCTCTCTCTCTCACACACACACACACACACACACACACACACACACACACACACACAAAAAATTCTCCTATACAAAACGCCCTGTGGTTGTTTTTCTAATTCTGTTCTATAACAGCCTCTGTATTTTTGCCTGGGCCATCGGAATCAATATCACCACGACTATCCTATTTGCAACACCCGAGGAATACGGCGGCTACGGGTTCTCCAATCTGAGCATCGGATACCTTTACTTCACTCCGATTGTTGGCATTGCCCTTGGCGAGATATTCGGCCATTTCTTCAATGACTTCCTTGCCCATCGCTATATTAGTCGCCATGGCGGCGTCTTTGCATCCGAGGTTCGCCTCGTGACGATCTATGTCTCCTCTTTCTTCATGATTCCTGGCCTCATCCTTCTTGGCCAGGCTCTCCGCCATCACCTCAGCGTTGGCGCAGTTGTTATGGGATGGGGCATGTACTCATTTGGCGTGATGACTGCTTCCGTTGCCGTCACGGCGTATCTGTTGGATTCATATCCAACTGTCCCCGCAGAACTGGCCGGGTGGACCAATTTCTCCCGCGTCATTGCTGGGTTTAGCGTAGGGTACTTCCAGAGCCCATGGGGAGAAAAGATTGGATATGACAAGAGTTTCGGTATCCAGGCTGCTGTTGTAGGAGTGTCGCTGAGCTTTATCATTGTGGCACATGTATTTGGCCGCCATCTTCGATCGAAGGGATTGATTGATTAGTTCGACAAATGTCTTCAGTAGCATACATATCTCTTTGTTTGTTTTTTAACATCCTTAGGTAGCCCATAATCTCATGGCCGATCTCATCGTACCGTTGAGTTTAATGTCGAATAGTGAATGAATGGGACCGGGCTTTGGATCCTTGAAAAATTCCGCAATCCGGTTCCGCGTCGGGAGAAACCCGGACCTTATAAAAAGCACACAGGATCATCCTCGTACAATTAAAACTTTCCGTCCAGTCTACATATAGTCTTCTACTGGACATGCGGGTCCAACCAGTGCAAAATGGATCAGCCCAAAAAAATGACAAATGACTATCCTTCGTTCGAGAACTTGCCAATTCGACAGGGAGATCCGCCATTCTCGGCCTGGAGTTTATGGGGCGAGAACGACGAACTAGGCACTTTGGTAAGACCCATATATATCGCTACGATTATTTCTGAAACGAGTAAATCTAACCAGTGGAATTACAATAGAACTGGCTTTCACCACAGGTGGTCCGCAACGCATCTCTTGAGATCCAGACGGGAAAGCGATTCGGTTTAAGGCAAGTGAAACTCCATTAATCGCCACTGCTCACCCTTCGTTGCGTGGGCATCCCCCATTCCCGATCTGACGACTTCGTAGTCTGCCGCTACACAAACCACGATCTCCAGGGTTTGGGAGACATGAATGTGAATATTCGCATAGAGTGTTTCAACCTGGTCCGGTATTAGCCCTGGACGACTCGGTACGTTGATGGACTAGCACCTTTACTCGCTCTCGCCCTTTTTTCACACGTTTGGTTTGCTACACCTTTTTTTTTAATTTAAACCCTCGATTACTTCTCCCTCTTTGCTAACAGGCAATAAGCAGCTAGTATTTAATACCCAGCGAAGTTCGCAATGGGACGGACTTCGCCATTTCGCCTACCAGAAAGAGAAACTCTTTTATATGGGAACCAAGTTAGAAGACATCCTCCAGGAAGGCGATGGCCGTCTTGGCCTGCAGAACATTCATGCAGCAGGAGGTATCGCCGGCCGTGGCATCCTCCTGGACTACTGGTCCTATGCAGAATCGCACAACAAAAGCTACGACGCAAACCAAAGCGTCCCAATCACATTCGACGATCTCATGGCTTGCCTAAAGTATCAATCTGAACAGGCCGAGAGAGAGATTGTACCTCGCCCAGGTGACATTCTTTTGATCCGCTCTGGGGTTTCACACTGTTCGCTCCAATTAGACGAGCAACAGGAGAAGGACATATTCACACGACTTCCGCCGTCCACATGCGGTGTTCAGCAGGATGTGCGCATGCTACAATGGCTATGGAAGGAAAAGATTGCAGCTGTTGGAGGAGATGCGCCAGCATGGGAATGTTTCCCACCCGAAGCTTCCGCTGGGTTCATGTATCACGAAGTTCTTATTGCTGGTTGGGGGTGTCCAATTTCCGAGTACTTATGGCTAGAGGATCTGGCGAAGTTTTGTAAGGAAGAAAAGAGATGGACTATGTTTTTGTCGTCTTGCCCGTTGAATGTCCACGGTGGTGTTGGCAGTACGGCCAATCTCATGGCTATTTTGTAAGCACCCAGGGCGCATTCTATTTGAATGTATAAAGGGCAATAGCTTTAGTTGAGACTCTTGATGTAGTATTTTATTCACCTTATCTGAAGTTAATAATGTTGCTCGCTTTACAAGACCAAAGTCCGAAACTGAATCCAGCAAACGAGCACAGGACTTATCGAGCTAGCTAAAGATATACATCTCTCCACTTACCCAACATATCGCTTGCTGAATATACAATAGAAACGTTGCTTCCTATTTTGTACGGGTCAATGCCAATGTCAATTAACAAAAACTACATAGACAGACAATATGTATATCATATGTTTACTCTACAGCAAGCCACCACTCTTCCATACTACCATAAGTCATAGGTGTGAAAAAAAAAACGTTGTGGAGATGGTAGCTTTATAATATTCTCTTACAGCTTTGCACTCGGTTCAAAGTGTGTCTTGGCATCTTGAGTCGCATCGTAGCCATACAGCCATTGCTGAAATAACGTGTTTCCCATGAGATTTGGGCTGCCGGCGTAATCACCGGCCTCAAAAACCTGCCGGCGCATATCCACATTGCCTGGATTTGACATATGGATAAAGAAACGGTTGGTGAAAGACCCTCTCTGGATAGTATGAACTCTGGGCGCGCGCAGTTCATAAAACTTGTGTAGACGGGAGACAAGATCTCCTTTTGAAGATAGATCAGATAAAGCAACACCAAGAGCTGCTGCGTCTTCAATGGCCATCGCTGCACCCTGTGCCAGATAAGGGAGAGTTGCATGCACTGCATCACCGATGATGATTAAGCGCCCGCTGGGATGCACCCAGTTATGGATAACTGGGAGGTCAATCAAACGCCAGCGCTCAAGTTCGTTGGGAAGTAGGGCGAGGAACTTCTGAACCCTGCAACGCTCGTTAGCCATAAATTTATTTTGTCGGTTTTATTACGAGAAGTGATGAAATGTAGAACATTACACTGGATTCCAAGATTTGTATGCCTTCCGAACATCGCCGGCAGTTGCTGGGGCTTTGAATCCCTTCATTTCGCGATCATCCGGAATCACCATCAACAGATTGAACATCGCATCTTGTCGCATATTATATCTGGGAACTCGCCTAGTTAGCAATGAATGGAGAGACACGTGTTGGGCCATACCCAATAATGTGGTGGTCAGGTCCCAAGAACTGCTCAAAGTTAGGATTCTTGACCAATGGTGCCAACAATGGATCCTGAAGTAGAATTTCATTCGGCACCACTGTTCGGAAACATGTGTCTCCTGTTTCATGCGGTTGCACGTCCTTCTTACCCAGCAGTTGGTGTCGAGCAAGGCTTTTGATGCCATCAGCTGCAACAACTAAATCGCCCTTGACTATTTCTCCCGACTCAAGTACCACACTGGCATTCTCAGGCTGATATTTGATCACCGTACATCCCTTTCTGACCTCCACACCTCTCTTTAGCGCAGCATCGACTAGCACTTTGTGATAATCGGGGCGAAAAACCTGCCAGTATGGCGCACCGTACTGGGTTGCCATTTGGGACATATCCGTGTATCCTTCCGGCAGTCCAGTCTTCCAGTTGCGGTAATTTATGCGATTTGGCTTCGATGAGATAGCTTCCATGTCCGACTGAAGCCCCCATCGGATCAACTCTCGAGATGCATTGGGAGGGATTTGTACGCCAGCGCCAACCTTTTGCGAGAGATTCATTAGCTTATGTAGCCTATACCTGGAGTACCACGTATGGATCTTGTAGTTGTACCTCAACAAAACCTGGAGCCTGCTCGAGCACAATAGCTCGGTGTCCAGCATTTGAAAGTGAAATGGCCGTACCAAGGCCACCTATTCCTGCACCAACAATAATAACTGTGAGATTTATGTTCGAGACCATGCTTGCAATATTGGGAACTTCTCAAGTTAGAAACGAACGGTGGGGTAAATTCTGAATTGATTTTTTTTAAAAAAAGGATAACGGTCCATGAGCCAAGCAAATTTCTTGTTCAGCAATTCTACTAAAATAACGAATTTTATACATGTTTAGCATAGGCCATCATAACGATCGATCGCTCAGTCCGTACATCTTACGATTGTCAACATTCCGTGTCTTACCGGAAATTCAACGGAAACAATGTATGGGACTCCTAAGACTCGTAGCAAGTAAATCCGCCGCCCTCTCTTTTCTTTCCCCCAAAGTTAAAAAAAAAAAAAAAAAAAAAAAAAAAATTCAGATATCGATGACTATCTCAAAATTGTCATGTCACTAGTTTACTCTTTATATATGTACTGCAGATTCCATTGTGTTCCCAGAATTCGGCATGACTGTATCATCTTATCCAC
Source organism: Talaromyces verruculosus (assembly GCA_038993655.1). Classification (NCBI taxonomy): domain Eukaryota; kingdom Fungi; phylum Ascomycota; class Eurotiomycetes; order Eurotiales; family Trichocomaceae; genus Talaromyces; species Talaromyces verruculosus. Next base: position 28,499 of record JBBVQN010000066.1, read on the forward strand.
AATTCACATTGCCATCGGCCGTTTCCCGCGACCAAAACTTGCCCATTGGACACTGAATGCATCTTTTGACATCAATAGATTGTCTCCATGTATATTCACGTCCTGTATTTCCTTTCTGCTCTTCCCAGAAATCGCAACCATGACCAAGTTGTTATCCTCGATGCAAGGCTTGATACAGGCTAACATCTTTTTGCTCGAATCTGCGTTGACCCTATTCTGTAGCCATTGGTCTAGATCTATGTTCCAGGCACTATGTGGTGGACATATCTCGAAGGTTAAGAAGCGACTGAAGTCCTGACTCGCCCATTTCTGTAGCTCTAGAGACTTGATCTGGTAGTGTTGCACAATCGGAGGCCCCGCAGTCAAAGGTGAAAGTGCTGCAAAAAATGGGTCTGCAGCAACACTGTGAATAAAGGCTTGGTGTGCATCGAATGACTGCCAATGTGTGAGAGCAATAGACCAGATCGTTGTTGTAGAAGGATCAAGCTTGAAACCTGTGCAATCGTAGGAGTGAGTTATTCTAGCCCCTTGCTTGATGTGATACAGTGGCAAAAGTTATGACAAAATTATAGAGGATTGATGCTTATGCTCCAAACATACAAGCATAAATCATGACCTTTTCGGTTTAAGGAAGATGTACAAGAGGACAAGAGGACAAGAGGAGAAGGAAAGATAGGAGACGTACCCATTTTTACAAATAAAACCCCTGGCTGGCTTAACAATATTGGCAGAAAGAAAGATTCATGTACCTTCAGATATTGCTCAAAAGGCACGATCAATGGTACTTGAATTATCTCGGCAACAGATGACATCCTTTTGATTGAGAAATTACTTTTGAGGCATATATCTCTTTTCGTAGTACAAAAGCATGATACTGGAATATATATACAAAATATGTGTAACTCGCCACGGAAAGCGTTCCGAGGTTCCGGAATTATTAGCTACCTAACATAATCAGGCACCCACCCGCCAGTTTTCCCCAGAAAACGCGTTCCACACAGACTTCAAGAATCAATTTATAGCACTCATACAAAATATATACAATTTTTTAACTAATAGTACGATTTGGACATTGGTTGAATTATACCTAACAATCCCACGCCCACTACACTTCAGTGGCGCTCGTACACGTGGTTAAGAGGCCTAATCGTTGGTTTAACACGGTCCAAGATCACGAAGCATGGATTGGTGTAAGACTAGTCCAACAAGCCTCTCGGGGTGAGCTGATCAATATAGCTAAAAATGGCTTCTAATTGATAACTGATTTCTAAAACCATCTAATAGAGGAGATCTCCCATACTTATATCCGGCGTAAGGCTCCTTCCCGTGGTCGGTCGTTTGGTGAATCCGTGGATAAAGATAGACACAAAGCTTGAAACAGGAGTTCGTACGTACAAAAAACATGAACTATTCCCGTACCAAGAGACGCATACAACAAATATATGTATGCAAGGCCTTCATTGGGCGTTGTAAAACGCTCAAAGCCCTGCATCCGCGGTTGCTTCCGGAAACGTAGGTTCGCTCCAGATCAACGTAACCTCCGGATATGAACTGCATACAAACAAAAGAAGAAGATTGACTATATCTTATACAAGAGATTCAGATAACTAGAGGCATAATCTTTATTGGTTAGATCAAGAACCTATTTTAAAAGGGAATGCTCTTTATATTAAGTCAATTTATAACTATTAGCGCACTTTTCACCCTTATATTCAATATCGTTGAGTCGATCTTGGAGAGTCCTATGAACTTAATAGATGTTTAAAGCACGTAAAACAATGCTAAATCTTCCCTTCAAAAAAAAAAAAAATATTGGATATGGCCAATTGAATGCGCCTCTCTAATTCCACAGATTTTGAAGGCTTTTCCTTGCGAATGTGGCATATTGACGCATTGGTGTCTGGTAGATAGTATGGAACGCGTTTTTCCCAAAAACTGGCGGGTGGGTGTCCGATTACGTTACACTATACGAATCTCAAGATGATGAATGTCTCTACTTTTCTTCGTCATTATACAAGAATCATTAGAAACAATGAGATGCTCAATCCTGTCTAGTCTTGCGCTTCCATCTGCAACGCCGGCTCAATCTTTCCAGTGCAGGTACCAAATCCAATAAAACCATCCTGCTCCGTTCCGGCAAATCCAGTTATTTGGATTTCATCCCCATCATCAAGGAACAAACGGGATTCGCCCCCGTTAAGTTGAAAGGGGATCATGCCTCCATGACTGGCCTCAAGTAAGGACCCCTGAGTACCAGCGTCTGGGCCACTAATAGTTCCTGAGCCGAGAAGATCTCCCACTCGCATAGGGCAACCCGAAATCGTGTGGTGGGCGATCATCTGAGGAAAGGACCACAGTAAATTGCTTGCATTAACCTGCGTCAATGTTGTTTTATGTTGATATTTAGCTATAAATGTTTAATACACCCGTTAGAGAACTTTCTGAGCACAATTGCGTCTTCGGAAAAAGAAGAGGCAGAAAAAAGGGGGGGTTTAATTTAACTTACAAGTCAGATCAACCTGTAGGTGGATGTCCGGAAAAGTGGTCTTGCAATCATCACGAAGATATTTTTGTACTTCGACATCATTGAAAAGACCATGGGTCATATACGGCTCGAGAGCTTCATATAATACGACCCAGGGACTAATGGTCGTTCCAAAGTTCTTCGCGTTGAATGGGCCTAGAGGGACATACTCCCATGTCTGAATATCCCGAGCCGACCAGTCGTTCATCAGCACAAAACCAAAAATGTAATCGCGTGCTTCGGAAATGGGTATGGGCTCGCCAAGCTTGTTTTCCTTGCAAATGAACACGCCGAGCTCCAGCTCAATATCCAACCTCTTACTAGGCCCGAACGTAGGCGTAGTCGCCGTTGGGTTTGACCGTGTCTGTCCAAGCGGACGACGGATTGGAGTTCCTGAAACCACAACAGAGGATGCTCGACTATGGTATGCGACTGGAATGTGCTTATAATTGGGCTGTAGAGCGTTGTCCTTCCCCCGTATCAGAGTTCCCACTGTATAGGCATGGTTCAGACCTGCGTAGAAGTCGGTATAGTCACCTATTGCCATGGGCAAGTATGTCTTGACATCGGAGAGTGGCAGCAGAGCAGCCTCTTTTAGCGACTGGTTATTCTGAAGTACCTCAGACAATGGCGACCCATTTGTGAACACTCTCTGTATGTACTTCCTGACTTCCTTGTGGGCGGGTTGCCCAAGCGCAGCAAAGGCGTTCAGAGTTGTCTGAGAAAAGACGCCTAGGTTATTTTGGATGATGGGAAGTTGACTAAAGCCATTTCCCTTAGCAAAGGCTTCTAGATCCAGCACGTAGTCTCCAATAGCGACGCCAACTCTCCGGTTTTCTGTCGTAGTCGTTGAGATTATGCCAAATGGGATGTTGTTCAACGAGAATGGCGAGTGAGTGGCTATTGAAAGCCATGATCTGGAGGTGAACGACATGGTTTGCGGCCAGTAAGGCGGGTTTAATTTGGTTTTTCGATTTTTTCGCGCCTTTTCACTATGTCTATTCATGCTGAATTAATAGCATCTCACCTGCAAGTGATAGAGCTTAGCAAGATCCGTTGATGTTCCGAAATCCCGTTGGCTGCGTTCCGTCGTGAAAAGAAAATCACCCAGGGCGATGTACACGGGTCGCGCGGCACGGAAATTCCCATAATAGGTCTAAAATTACTCCAAAATTGTAGAATTGACGACCTATTCTCTACTTGTGTCAAGGGACCTCCCGGATTTGGCAGAGCAAGCGTGTGGGAAATGGCTGAGATCAATCTATACAGGAAAGAAAGGAAATAAAAAAAGGGGGCTCTAGGCACTGTATGATTTGTTACCCAATTTAATTTTATTCATTTCCATGTACGCAGTATAAACTTTCATCGTAGTTAATATATTTGATGGCAGATCTACATTTGCTTCTTTATGTCTTCTTCTGCTGAGACGGGCCGCTGGAAATTCGATTTCAAAGGCAGCCAGCTATCCCTGTTGTAATCCTTTTGGACCTTACGACAAGTCGTAAGACCCCATGGGGTAACTCCCAGCATTAAACTTGTCTCAAACATAAACGCCATGCTGTCAGAACCTACCTTCTGCGGTTCCAAAACAGCATTTTTGGCCTTGTGATACGACTCACTATCGGGGCCATGCGCTGACATCACGTTGTGTAAACTTGCACCTCCAGGTTTGAAGCCATCACCTGTCTTAGCATCGTAATCACCACTGATCAAACCCATAAACTCAGCCATCGTATTCCGATGGTACCAAGGAGGCCGAAATGTGTCTTCAGCCACTAACCACCGAGGAGGAAAAATGACAAAATCAGCGACTGCAGTGCCGTAGTGTTCTGACTGTGCTGTGAGCACTGTATAGATGCTTGGATCAGGATGATCGAAACTCGTGCTCCCAATCACATTAAATCGGCCGAGATCGTATTTGTAAGGATAGTACAGTCCATGCCAGGCAACGACATCGAAAGGCGTGTGTGACTGGTTTGCCACATACAATTTATGGGTGAATTTGCAGATTACCCGCCATTGCGAGGCTTGCTCCGCTGGTTCTTCGTCAAAGCAAGCCACCGGAATTTGGAAATCACGAGCATTAGCCAGGCCATTGGATCCAATGGGCCCCAGTTCGGGTAATTCGAAATGGTTCTGATATAGTTCCAGAATATAGCCCCTCACTGGGCCATGCGGAAGCGTGACACGATATCGGATCCCTCGGGGTATCACTGCAATTTCGTTGGGACGCAGCAGGATATGCCCCATTTCTGTTTGAAGGTCAAGAACGCCGTGCTGTATGACGATTAACCAGTCGCCATCTGCAGAGTAGATGGCAGTCTTAGGGTCCATATTCCTTCCAGCAGAGAAAATCATGATTCCAAGACCAGCCTTCATGGTTGGATCCCCCGCACCAGCGATTAAATGCAAGCCTTGGACCCAATCAGCAGTCTCATCCAGGTCGAATGAGTCCCAACGGAGTTGATCAGGGACATAGCGGAGCATCGGCATCTCAGCTGACAGCGAAGAGCTATCTCCACACTGTACGAATGGCTCATGGGAGGCGGATGGCACAACTCGATAAAGCCAAGTCTGTAAGTTCTCCTTTCGCGGAGCGGTAAAGGCCGTACCTGAAAGTTTTTCAGCGTAGAGGCCAAATGGAGGTTTCTGGGGGGAGTTCTGTGCTATTGGAAGAGTCCCTGAGACAGCTTCTGACCTATGTCAATGAGGGTGGTTAACTCGATTCAGCGCAGTGCAAAATAAAAAAAGGTATAACGTAGAGTTGTATACTCAATATAGGAGTTGAAGCCGTTCTGATATCGATATTTTTCTGGTACAGTAAAAGTCGTGACGGGCATGTTGAGGGAATTCCGCGAGTACGCAAGATAAAAGTCCAAAGCAAATGCGTGAGCTTCGATTAAAAATTGATTTGCAAACTGAAGGATTTATTGCCTCACATCATAGCCAGGATTTCTAACAATTGATCCTGTCAATACAATATGGAATTTGCATAGGTTTTGTGTTCGGAATTTATGAACATGGAGAGGATTGAAGCGGAACCAGCGGTGGCTCATTCCGACACCACACCATATTTTCCAATGAGTTGCATAGAATCGTGAAATAAAAATCACCATTTAATTAACAGCATGAGTTGCTGCTTTTCCGTCTTTTTTCTTTCTTTTTTATTTCTATTAGTCGTCAATATTACTTACAACCACAAGTACTGACTGCCCAATGGCTTTCCCAACGCAGCTTTTTATCAATAACCAGGTATATACTTTCTTCGAAGATAGCAAATGAAATGCCTCGCTAAGCCTCTACGAAGTATGTAAATTCCGTTAGCGACGGAGACGGCATAACGCTCTCCAGTCCTTACGATGAGAAAATCGTGGCCGAGAATATCCACGTCGCTGGAACTGAAGACGTCGAAAAGGCAGTATTTGCAGCTACTGAAACATTCCGTAACGGGGCCTGGCGCTCCTTGACTCCCGGTCAGCGACAGGCCTGTATGCTTCGTTTCGCTGACTTGGTGGAGGAGAAAGCTGAGTACCTGGCATATCTCGAGTCTTTGCCAACCGGACGCCCAGTGACTCCAATCAAGCAGTTTGACATAGCTCATATGGCTCAGGTTTTTCGATGTACGTTTCCATAAGTTCTTCTTGATTGTCAGCCAATCTGTATCCATCGTGGTTGCTATTTGACTCCCATAAAACTTACAAGAAAAATGCTCTTCCTAGACTACGCCGGCTGGACTGATAAAATAGGAGGAGAGTCCTATCCTGAAGATAACGGATTCTGCAAAATTGTCCGCTATGAACCATTAGGCGTATGCGCAGGAATTGTTTCCTGGAATGCGACATTTATGTACGTTGGATGGAAAATGGCGCCAGCTCTTGCTGCCGGCAATTGCGTATGTTATTCCGGACCTTGTTCACTGGCTTTTATTACTCGTCTAACTTGCTCTCCGCTTCACCTCTTTGTGCTTTCGCACCGCACAGTTCATTTTTAAGGCCTCTGAGAAATCTCCTCTGGGAGCATTGGCTCTCGGAAACCTCTTTGTCGAAGCAGGCTTTCCTCCAGGAACTGTTCAATTCTTGACAGGTGGTCAGGTTACAGGGAGCCTCCTTGCATCCCACCCTGCAATCGCTAAGATGAGCTTCACTGGGTCTATTGCTGGTGGTCGGGCAGTGCAAGAACTTGCCCTAAAAAGCAACCTGAAGCGCGTTACACTCGAGCTGGGTGGAAAATCCCCTGCTATTATCTTTCCAGACGCCTCGTTTGAGGTGGCCGTTCAAGGGTAGCCATTGACCTTTTCTACACTTATGATTAGGTATAAATCTCTTGACTGGGTGCTAATTGAATATCATGATACAGTGTGGCAGGCTTTCTTGCGAATTCAGGTCAAATTTGCGTCGGTAAGCATCTGTTTCTGGGTTCATAAATCCGCTCTCCCCTCTAGTTTGGAAACAAAATAGAAATGTTGGGCATTACTAATAACGGTGTGTCTTACTAATTTTTTTTAGCTGCATCTAGGGTCCTCGTGCATAAAAGCATTTCGCAGAAATTCTGCAGGGCTCTCAAGCAAGTGTTTGAAGAAGCTGCGGCGTCTCTAGGCGCAAACCCTCTTGACCCAAATACCACTCTGGGTCCTGTAGTTGATGAAAAGCAGTTTGACCGCATCATGTCCTACATCAAAATTGGAAGGGAAACCGCCAAATTGTTGACCGGGGGCTCACGGAAAGGAAATACGGGGTTTTTTATTGAACCAACCGTTTTTCTCGACCCAGAGCCTGGGAGTCCAATCCTGAAGGAGGAAATTTTCGGCCCCGTCATGACTGTGCAAACATTCGAAACAGATGAGGAGGCCATATCCATTGCTAATGACACTCAGTATGGACTTGCCGGTGAATATACCACACTTGGTCCTAAAATTGAATCCTTGACATATACACTAACATGTAAATGACACACCCGGCAGCCTGCATCTACACCAACGATATGTCCCGTGCTCTAAGTATTGCCAGTAGACTCGAATCTGGCGGCGTGGCCATTAACTCTCCATATTTACCTGAGTTGAATACCCCGTTTGGGGGCAGAAAGATGAGTGGACAAGGGCGAGAACTCGGAAAACATGGTTTACTCTCATATATGGAGTCGAAAAGTGTTCATATTAGGTGCAGTTGACGTCTCTTTCCCCTTATCCCTGGGTTGAAAATTCAGTATGGTTAGATATGCTAATATATCTCGATAGGATGTTAACTCCTAAAATTTAGCATTTGCACATTTTCACTGTCTTCATGTTCTACTATAGCTACAGCGAATTTCAAAAGAAATTGTTAACTGTCAGACCTTCAGGCTATTCTAAAGTAACGTTTGCTACCTGTAGTCACTAGAGTTGAGAAAAGCTGTCCAATCTTCTACGAGAAAATATGCAGAACAGAAAACAGCATAGATACTACGATTGTGTCTGATTCGCAATGAAGTTTTGCTAATTTCCGTTGAAGATTGAAGATTGCGGGAAGACGGAAGTTTCAACGGAAATTTCGCGGCATTCCAAAACGCATAGGAAGAAGGGTAGTACCGGTACAATTTGGTCAACCACAAAACGTTCTTGGGTCTATCCAGAGGCTTGCAGACAAATTTTATCCGTCTTTCACTGTGATATGCTAGATCACTTTTCTGATAATCTAGTCGAGGAAAAAATCATGTTGCTGTCAGGCCCAGATACCCGCTGGGTAAAACGAACACACCTCGTCGACGCTTCGCATCCCCGCAAGATCTCAACCGTTAGACAGGTGGAAGAACGATGTAAAATCGTTGTCGATGAATACTGCGCCGTGGCTATGTCTGATGCTCTCGGGAAGCCACTGACATTGGTCATGACGCATGGAACATCCTTTAACCGGGGGTTGTGGGAGATGATCATTGAAGATTTCACATCGAGACCACAGCTGAAAGGTAGACTCAGAAGGGTACTTACCCTTGATGCCGTGAATCACGGGGATAGCGCGGTTCACAATGAGAAAATTCTTGGTTCGGAAGGTCTGAGAGAAGTTATCATTTTAGAATGTTTTCTCTCTTGCTGACGAAGAATACTTTGACAGCCCATTGGCCAGATAACTCGCGTGACATCCTCATAATAATGGAATCCCTTCATGTCAACAGACCCGTGGTCGGGATCGGGCATTCGTTTGGTGGTGGTACCCTGTATGGAGAAATCCCCCCACCTCAGCGTACATCCACACGTATATAGGTGTTAATCCTTCTAACAACCATTCTGATAAAAGTTGCCATGCCGCACTGATGGAACCTTCCCTATTTGACGCAACGATATTTATTGAGCCGATTCTATTTCAAATGAAAGAACAAACCCAAGACATCGCTCGTCAAACGCTGAGACGAAGAGACAAATGGGATTCGGTGTAAGGAAATTGCCTACCTTTTCCCAGTCTTCTGATTATTTAGCTTTGTCAATGTTTACTTTATTAACTTTGAATTGCATTTTAACAGAGATGATATCCGGGCATCCTTTACCAAAGCTTTCAAGGACTGGAATTCACACCAGCTGGAGACATACGTTGTGAGTGATTGCCTCTTTTAACCGCCGCATAAAGTTATGTAAAACAGAACACACAGCTAAAAAATATTTTCACGCAGAATACCGGTACTCGGCGAGTAGTGGAAGACAGCAACGAGTTCTGGGTGCTCAAAACGCCAAAAGAACAGGAAGCAGTTCGATCTCCCCCATTCGTCACGATACTCCTGGGTCAGTGTTTTTGAGTAACAATTTTTCTAGGCTACATACCTAGCAGCCCCATATCCACGTATCCTTGATCTTTTGGAGAATTCACATGGAAAGCACTATTTCATCTTTGGTAGTGAGAGCAAGGTCATGTGAGTACTGCAGCCATGTTTATTGGTAGCCCAGCTTTCTTGTCCTCTATCAATTTATATTGACAAACTTTGCGATAGCAATACAAATAATCGAAGAGAGGTCGAACGCAGATTGAGCCAAGAAGGCTCAGTCATAATAGTTCAAAATGCTGGGCATTTGGTGAGAACTGATCCCTCTGAACTCCTGTCCTTCAGTGTTACTGATAATTCGTCACCTTTGATGTAACAGATTCCAATGACTCACCCTACTGAGATTTGTAAGTGCTCTGAAAGCTTTACTATATTCCTTTTTCATCTCCCCCCCCTTCCCCCAAACACACCCAACCAACACCGTTTTCCAACGTGGATGCATGAGAAGTTGACATATTTGCTTTAAAATGCAGCAAACACACTGGAGAATATATTGATTGAAGTCCATGATTTCGTCAGTGCAAGTGTTGGATGTAAAAAGAACATGTCCAAAATATAGGCTTGATGGCGCATACAGTAAGAGCATCGGGATATGAAGGTGATAGATAATATGTATATACACATGTATGTATAACTTTAGAAAGCACATGAGATTTATGTAGATGGGCTTAATTACCTAGTTTCTTATCCTAAACGACGGACCAGACTATGCTTTTGTATGAATCTACCTAGGTAGCATAATGCAAATTCTCTCTGACTGATCAGTCAGGTCTCTGCTATACTGAATATCTAAGCATTGAGTTGACATCCTCAAGCAACCTTAATTATGTTTCGCTTACAACGACCAAGCCCTCCAATCTCTTAGCTCTCAATTTATTTAGGGTAGAAGTATCATATGTCAAATTGGTGTTTCCTAACTGTCCTTTTCTTACTTGTTCCGTCATTTATGACGAGGTAAGAGACTTAATCCCCCCGTAAAAGTCGTTCACGGCTAGGCAAAATCCCGGCATTCTCAAATGCTCTAAACGTCTCAACCCAGGTGTCGTATGTATCATCGTACCTGGTCCATCCAAACTTGCGAGCTTTGCTAATCGAGCTAAGAGTTGGCCAGGTTTTTCCCACGGCCCAGTCGAAAAAGTCCCAAGTGCCCCAGTCAAAAGCTTCCGGGTTGCCGCCATACTTTTCACAGATGCGATGCCAGACCGAATTTTTGTCGCGAGCCCATTCACGCATTCGAAACTGGTGTTCCATACTTCCTGAATCACCCTCACAAGCAAATTCAGTGGTTTCGGTCACCTACTCAAAATATTTTTTTGTTAGAAAACGAGGTCTCTTAACAAAGAGGAGAAGGAGGCATAGAGATAATAGATGAAAATCTCAACTAACCTCAAGACCGAAATAGGCCCCAATGCGTGAGAAGAAATAGCGCCATACAAACGTGTCGCCATTAGCGTGATTGAAATCTTCATTGGCCGTGTGCTCCTGAGTAGTGGCCCAGACGCTGAGATCTGCGAGGCTAGGGGCATATGAGTTGTCGTCAACGCAATTATAGTAGTACCTGTTCCCAGGAAACCTTGGGAAATCTCCACTCTCTTTGCAAATCAGGAAGTATAGAGCCAGGGTCAGAGCCTCAGACATCCCTGTATCTAGATATTCAGATCTTGCGTCAGATAACAGCAAATGTCAAGATCAATAAGTAGAGAGGAAACATTGCAGACTTACTCCCTGGGGTGAAGCCAATGATAGCATTGGGCCTAATGATATTGTACTTCCAGGTTCGCTCTTTTTGTAGAGCAAACATGAAGTCTTCTTGTTGGTAATAAAAGTTGAGGCCGCCATCCTCATATCGGCCAGTTAGTTGCTCATCGCATGGGGCATACGAGACTGGACCCAAATGGACACCATAGTGCTGCGTATTTTCAGCATCAGTAAAATAGCTATTAGGTAATCAAGGGACTATTTTTGAAGTAGTCTAAAACCACTAGAGGGGTAGAGAAAAAGCAGCACCCACCTTTCCACCAGTTTGAAGACACACTCTAGCCAGTGTCTGACGCGCTACGACGTCGATAGCAGTGAGGAACGTTTCAAACAAGGGGCGATTAAGCTCAGCAAGTTTCGTGAAGTCATCGACATGCACGTACGACGTGTAGTATGCATGTGTGACATCGTGACAGAACGGTCTCATAGCCTCGATGACCTTTTCAACCGGATCCAGGAAATCCACCGCAAAGAACTGGATGCGCGGATCTTGCCAGTAGTTCTTCAGCGGGCTTCGCGATGTGACTACGATTCGAGACCTAGCTGAATGAATAAGCAAATCGATAAATCCCACTTCCAAGCAACAGATGCGGTGAGAGCAGCTTACCATTCAGTTTTGGGCTGGCGGATGAGGTGTTCCACAATAGCATTTCCACTAATCCCGTTCACACCAGCTACAAAAGCGACTTTCGGCGTGGGCATCGGCATCTTTGTATGGTGTATCGTGTTCAGTTTGTTTTCTCTTCCTTCTTTTATTGTTTTCCCTCTTTGACAAATTAGCAGATCCAAACCTAGTGTAGCTAAACGATTTATCTCGCTGGAATGCTAGGATTGTGCAGTTTATTTTAATTGAGGGTTAAGGTTCATGCATTCCAAGGTTGCCTTCTTTTCTTTTTTTTTTTTTCCATTTCCGTTTCTTTAAATACCGAGGAACGGAAATTTTGTCACAATGCCATTCCGCCTGAATCCCGCAACGTCCCCGCAGCGAAAACCTGGGGTTACGGGGAAGGGTGATCTGGGGAGAGGGCGGGATTCGGTGATAAGTCCTCCGCATTGAAAACAAACGCAGTTGGACTATAGCTCAGGCAATGAAAATCTGCGCAAACTTTTGGACATCTTCTAAATTGGCTTCCTCTGTTTAATATTCCATCAGCCTGGTCCCAATTCTCCCCCCTCAACTAGGAACATCAGCAATGGTGCACGTATCTGCTGAGTCGTTGGTATATCCAAGAGATGCAACTATCACGGATATCTTGCTCCATCACAACTTCAACAGAACGCCATCTGAGAAGCCTGCGATTATTGATGGGCCTTCAGGTGCCACGGTATACACATACGAAAGCTTTCGTTTCTCAGTGAAAAGGGTTGCGAACTATCTTAGCCACCATGTTATCTCCAACTATCAGACTGTCGTGGCAGTCCTCATGTTCACCAGTGTAAGTCCCAAATTTTTACACTTTTACATCGGTATCACTGAATAATGACTTTAGAACCACTTCCCGGTATTCATACATGGAGTTCTTGCAGCAGGCGGCGTGGTGTCTGCGTTCAACCCTCTGTACAAACCTGCGGTAAGCCACACTACGCGACCAGCAGGTTTTGTTTGCTAATCATATGGAATAGGAAATTTCGCACTCCTTGAAACTTGCACAACCAAAGTGTATTTTTGTGGAAATTGCTCTCTTGCCCAATCTTCTTCAAGGATTGTCTCTAGCACAATTACATGATACTCCGTCGGTCTACATTTGGACAGAAACCAATGCAGAGCAACCGGCTATCCACAATCAGTATCAGCAGTTCAACATATTAAACGTGATTAGACATAGCTCTTCCAACTTTACGCCTCGGAAGCTCTCAGCTGAGGCGGTAGCTAAGGAACCAGCATTCATCAGCTTCAGTTCGGGCACTTCGGGGCTTGTAAAAGGTGTGATGCTCAGCCATGGAAATATCGTCGCAAACATATTTCAGCAGTCTCAGCGCTTGCAAGGCATGTTTACTTTGGAAACAGTGATGGTGCTTGTGGTTCCATTCTTCCATATTCTTGGCCTTACAGGCTTTTCGTGTCAGTTTATCTCACAGGTCAGTTCGCCCCACAGCAAGTGTGTTCTTTTTATAAAACATATCTCAGATAAAGGCTTTATTACAGGGCGCTCCAATTGTGATTTTTAAGAGATTTGACCTCCCACTACTGCTTCAAGCAATCAAGAAACACAGAAGTTTGTTCCTCCCCCTTTTCCTTCTACTCCGTATCCCCAAGCACATCTTCATCCTGGAAGGCAATAATATCAAAGGATGGAGAGAGGGAGCTCGCACTGATTTGAATTTAATCTAGTTACTCACATGAACATCGTTCCACCCATTGCACTTGAGTTCCTCCAGAATCCGGCGGCACGAAATGGAGATTATTCATCTGTGAAATGCCTCATGAACGCAGCTGCCCCATTGAGCTATGCCCTTGCTGACCAACTCTGCAAACTTATGAATTGTACCCTCACTCAATGGTACGGCATGACAGAAGCTAGTCCGAGTGTCATCACTCAACGAGAGGATGAAGTCGATGTGAAAGGGACGGTGGGCCGGATTCTTCCAGGTATAGAATTAAAGATCATTGGCGAGAATGGTCAAGGTGAGGATTCTTCTTGGTGTTTTCCCTTTCTCTTCTTTATTTTTATATGTATAGTGTGTTTGATCTTCTATTATTGACGAGAGAATAGAATGTGAAGCTGGTCAGGAGGGAGAATTGCAAATCAGAGGTCCGAATGTCATGGGAGGGTATGTTGGTCCGGCCGAATTAACACAAGATGCCGTGACCGAGGACGGATTTTTCAAAACCGGAGATATTGGATACATCGATGAGAAGGGATATGTTTTCATTGTCGATCGTGCAAAGGAAATGATCAAAGTCAAAGGGTAAGATTGCGAAGATTAGATTAGTTCTTCCTCCTCCTCATCCACCGCTAGATGCACATTCTGGACCTGCTTCAGCTGCTAACTTTACCTCTTTTTCCATTCTTGATTAATTACAGAAATCAAGTCGCACCTGCAGAATTGGAATCCATCCTCCTTGTTCATCCGCAGGTAGAGGATGCCGCCGTCAGCGGTCTTTATGTGGACAGCGAAGCCACTGAGTACCCTGTTGCATATATCACAACAAAAGTTGATATTCAGCATCATGAAAAGCTGAAGAAGGAAATAATTGATTTCGTGAACAATCAAGTTGCTCCTTATAAGCGATTGCGGAAAGGGGTGCACATTCTTCCAGCTATACCACGAAAGTAAGTAGAATCCCTGAAAATTGAAAATTGAAAATTGAAACTTGTTTCATCGTTTGAGAAAAAATCATAAACTTGAAGCTAATATTTGTTTTCTTTAACTTTCCGTCATTTTCAGTCCGTCAGGCAAGATTCTGCGTCGCCTGCTTCCAGCTAAATCAAGAAATTCATTCAGTGGCACAAACCACCGTCCAGGAAACCGCAACGGTGCTGCAAAGATATAGCCACCTTAGAGCAAAACCCCATCGAACTTGCAGTTGAAGGAAAATCTACTTTAAGTTTTCAAGATCTGATACTCTAGACTTAAGCGATAAGGATATATTTTTCTTTTCCCTGTATCGCACTTGCTAAGACTTTTTGAGGGTTTCATTCGTGTACTGAATAGATTTCATTGTTAAGAGCAAATTTAGCTATACCAGGGGCCAGACCACATAGATGAGTATATGTATAATCAGTAAGGCGGAGCTTGAATCCAAAAACCAGTTACCAATAGCCACGTATACAGAATGTAGCAGGGAGACAATCTCCTAAGAAAAGGCGCGGGACACTAGAATCAAGCCTTTTTCTTCTATGTACAAAGAAAAATCCTGAATAGTCAACAGCTAAAATAAAGACGGAAATTTTGTAATAAAAAGTGTAAACAATAGGCGTATCTTTGTCGAATATTAAGGAATCTTTTCCCCATGTATGTCCACATCTCTACAGTCGCGAAGATATTCCTTCAGAAGATAATGCCTCCTGTATTTTAAGGCTCCTTCGAACAGCAAGATCCAACATCAGCTCCTCACTCCCTCCTGGAACGGTAATGCCCTTCACATCACGCCAGATACGTTCTACGCGCTCCCCTCGCCCGCCTCTGGTAAGACCAATACCACCTAGAATCTGGATTGCCTCACGTACTACATATTCCAATACAATGCCAGAATGAGCCTTAAGCTGCGCAGTTGTACCGGCAAGAAGAAGATCTCCTTCTGATCGAGTCAGTTGGCCGTTTTGATATATTAGAGTCTAGGAGAAGTTAACAGATTTGAGTCATGACGATTTGATTCTCCTGGGAAAATTAGTGAGTAGACACTTACCTCTATCCAGGACTGCAGAGACTCTGTTTGACGACCCATGTGTGCAATTTTGTAACGAATGACAGCTAGAACATGTTAGTATTCATTCCGGATAGGGGAGTGGGGAAGAGAAAAGTGATGATATCCAGACTAAAAACATACGGTGGTCTATAAGCTTTTTTCCGAATGTGTATCGCTTCATTGCATAGCTAGGAGGGAGTCAGATCGACAATCAATTAAATAGAGATCGGAGCTGTTAGGTACGAACTCGATAGAATCCTCCAGACATACCCGTGCACATCTCAGCGACTGGAAAGAAATAAAAAGCCTCTATGATGTTATCAGAGTCAGCATCCATTCATGAGCTAGTGGAGGACACAGGCAAGTGGAAGAAAGATACAGACCTCATGGTTGAAATTAGAGACGATGTATTTAAAAGCTTTTCCACGCTCGCCAACCAGATTCACCACTGGAACTTTAACGTTCTCAAAATCCACAAATGCAGTACCTGCGGAAGATGATCCAGACATGATCATATGACGAGTCTCTACTCCTTCCACTCGTGGAATGACTAGTAGCGACTGGCCGTCGCTTTCTATATCTTTGACAAGGGTAAGAAAGTAATCAGAGTACATTCCGGAGGTTATCCACTGCAAGTAATTTTTTGCGCACTGTTAATAAGGATCCTTTTTTCCCCCTACTTTCCCTCGAGAAGCTACCTCATGGGGCAATGAGTCAACGCACCTTTTTCTGCCCGTTAACAATGAAGTAGCGCTTGTCGTCAGAGAGCTCAGCGTGGGTTTCAATATTCCGGACATCTGAGCCAGCATTTGGCTCAGTGATGGCGAGACAAATGCGTTTCTGGCCGGAAAGTATCTCATGAATGATGCTTGTTCCACCGATTAGCAAAAGGAATGAGCAAATTCTGATGAATATATAAGGCATTTAAGATTACCCATTTCTCAAGGCTTCTGATCCAAATCGCTGCACTGCAGGAATAGCTAAAGTCTTTTTCAAGGGTTCGTTCGTCATCAATTCACAATATATATGGGACTGTAGACGAGGGCTAAGAGCTTACCACGCCTCCAATCAGGCCATTCGAAATACTGTTCGGTTTCCCCCCTCCTCGAGGGAGAAATCACTCAGTTGGACCTTTCATAGTTATTAACGTGAAGCAAAGCGTTACGTACCCAATTCCGCCGACTCTCATCAGCTCATCATGAATAATAAAATCATGAAACCCATCCCATTCTTTGGGCTTGATATCTCCAATGATAGGATATTTTCCAGACCAGAGTTGCGGTATCTTATTCCCAGCTGCCATTGGCATCAAAATCCCATCCTTGGCAGCAAGTTCGTATACGGACTGCGGGATGTTCCTTTGTTCTTCCCACTCTCCAGCATTGGGGATGATATTCTACACATAAGCAGCATCGACAGAATTAGTAATGAATGGTAAAATTCGGGGATCGACCCTGAATGTCCTCCGGTACCTACCTTTTCCACCCATTGTCTCATTGAAGCCCTGAGCCTGCGATGGCTATCCTTGAAATGCGGAGAGGGACAGCCACGATACCAAGGTGGCTCAGCGAATGGAGTTTGAGATCCATATACCCAATTCTTTCTGGTCTGACTAGATAGCTGTGCCATTCTCAACAGAGTGTTGATGTAAGTGTCAATCCTTCCAGCTTGGTGAGATGAAATTGAGAGACGGACGGAAACATAATATTCCAAAGACATCTATCTATCCAACGACCCCCAATAGAAATTGGGTGCACACTGTCACAATCCACCAGTCATAGCCATTTCCCAAAGTAGCCGAATTTCCGCTCGACGGAAACGCGGACGGAAATATTTGAATACTCCACTAACGCGGGATAATTTCGTGGTATTGGATGGGGAAATTTCGGAATTCAAAGTAACTTGAGGGTTCATGTAAAATGCAACAACAAAGTGCCGTTTTGGCGGTTAGTGAGTATTTGGTTTTTTTTTGCATCCTTTCGTATCAATTCCATCCATAACCACAGCATCTTCGTGATCATGATTCTTACCATCTTCATAACTTCTATTACATTGGAACATGTTTTCCTCGGTTGCATCCTGGCCATATTGTCGAGCTTGCTTTATAACAAGTACGGACACGGCATTAACCACATTCAAGGTCCGCCAATAGCGGCCTACTCTAATTTGTGGAGGTTTTTCGTGGTATGGAAACGACGCCCAGAGTTGACTCATATTGCAATACATGACAAATATGGAAGTGTTGTCCGTATAGGACCAAGAACAGTATCCATCTCAGACCCTGCGGCGATTAAGATCGTCTACGCGTTGAACGCAGGATTTGTAAAGGTAGGTCAGTATTCCAAATAGAAAGAAGAAAGAAAACTCGGGAAAAAAGAGAAACAAAAACTGAGTTCTGACTATGAAATTCCAGTCAGGCTTCTATCCAGTTCAGCAGACCATTGCGAAGGGTCAGTCGCTTCATAGTCTGTTCAACACCACAGACGAGAAGTTTCACGCCAAACTTCGTCGAGCAGTTGCCAACGCCTATGCTATGAGCACACTGGTCCAATTCGAGCCTCTTGTGGACTCAACAATTGTAGCATTTCTGGAGCAATTAAAAAGAAAGTATGTTGACCGAGACGGGGTTTCTGGAATCTGCGATTTTGGGGCTTGGCTACAGTTTTATGCCTTCGATGTCATTGGGGAGCTTACATTTTCGAAGAGACTGGGTTTTATTGACCGTGGGGTCGATGTAGACTCAATCATTTCCAATTTGGAATGGTTGTTGGGCTATGTGTCAGTAGTCAGTGATTCTCAATGATCCCTTGCTTTCTGATTCGGGGAGAGGGTGAGAAAGATACTAATGTACCATCTAAGGTCGGCCAAATCCCCATTCTAGATAAACTGCTTCTGAAGAACCCTTTGCGCCTTTGGGCCAGCAAGGTTGGGATCATCCATACCACTTCTCCCGTCGTCACATTTGCGAGGCAGCGCATGGTAGACCGGGCGTTCGCTGACGGTAAATCGTCACTACGCGATTTCTTGTCGCGTTTTCTTGAAGCTCAGAAAAAGGATCCCGAGTTCATGAACTCAGAGCGCATTCTGGCGCTGACAGTTGCGAACATGTTTGCTGGTTCTGATACCACCGCCATAACCCTGCGAGCCATTTTCTACTTCCTACTGCGAAATCCAGCTGCGATGCAGAGATTGACTGCAGAATTTGACGAGATGGAAGAAAAGGGCATCTTCAGCCCTGGTGTCCCTCTTGTCAAGTGGAATGATGTGCACGAGCTGCCCTACCTGAGCGCCGTGATTAAGGAAGCTCTTCGTTGCCATCCAGCAGCTGGTTTGGCACTTGAAAGGGTAGTTCCCGCCGGAGGCATCACGATTGCTGAGCAGTTCATACCTGAAGGAACGATTGTGGGCTGTTCGGCATGGACAGTACACCTCAACAAGGACGTGTTCGGCCCTTCCCCTCGCACATTTAGACCAGAGAGGTGGATTGAAGCGTCGAAGGAAAGACAAGGAGAAATGAACAGTACTCTTTTCTCGTTTGGTGCCGGTGCAAGAAGTTGCATTGGTCGAAATATTAGTTTGTTGGAAATGTACAAACTTGTTCCTGCTGTGTTGCGAACATTCGAGGTACGCACTTCATCTGGACTAGACGATTTCGTTGATGGCCCAGGCCTGAGCTTGTGTTTCAAATCCTTTTTTTGATTCTTTTCTTTTGTCCATACTAATATCAGCTTGTCATTAGGTAACTTTTGCAGATGATACGAAAAAGTGGTCCATCCATAACGCGTGGTTTGTCAAACAAAGTGAATTTCACGTTCGACTAAGGAGCAGAAAACAGCGAGAGGGTTAATATGATGAGTGATATGGGGGTATAGACGTTGCTGCCTCACAGCTCAGCAGGGAGCTGATATGTCATTGCAGCGAATTAACTACTTCCAGGATGCTTTTCGGTGGAGTATGACCAGGAACTAGTACCCGTGCCACCAAGCCCGCGACCACTTGCTGCACGAGTGGGTGCGCGTCACAGAAGTGAAATTGCCAGATAAATGATATTATGTATGGAAATTGCTAACATATTTACACTCTATCCTCAACCCCACGAAATAAATTTGGATCCGAGCGCCTTGGATAAGCCTCGGCAACAATCAAGAAATTGGGCTGCGTTTTGCAACCATCAAACGCGAGTCTTTCCTACTATATGACTACGCTAAAATGATCCTTACAATACCTTCTACGTCTTTCAATCCACGGTCTAATTGACATGGTTTAGATTAATATAAAGTAGGGAAGTCTACAGAGTGAAACGAGTATTATATATTTAGAATTAATAGGTTGTCTTATCTAGTGCAATATCACCTGTCTCAACTTCATTCGTCGTAGATTTTCGATTTGTACCGGCGCGGCCCCTGGGATCACTATCTTAGGACTAGCGTATATCAGTTTTGGGTTTCGCAAGAGGCGTGCTCAGTTCTATCCAGGGAGTAAAAGCGGCGACGGGGTATGGAGCAGGAAAGCCCCGGCGCGTCAGGAGAATTCAAGTACGCACATAGTAGGTATCGGTTCTAGTCGCCTAACTCGCCCAATCGATCTGATATCTACATCGTCGTAAAAAGATACCTACGCGCTTTGACTCTATATCGGCCCAGATCTGATCTTGCCGATCTGGGGTTCATATAAAACTACCTTCACTTCCCACGTAGGATTGCGATGAAATAAACCATCAAAAAATCTATTCCAACTATCCTATATACATAATAAGCAAAAATGCCAACACACGCCGAAATCGACTCCCTCCCCCTCTCCCCCGCCCACAAAGCGCGCCTTTTATGTCGCCACAACCTCGTAGAAACTACCTCAGGTCTAGCAGGCGACTACGTGCAAGCAAACCTCATCGTCCTACACTCCGACTACGCAAATGATTTCCGTATGCTATGTGCCCGGAATCCTGTACCCTGCCCGGTTCTGGGCTGGACGGCTGTGGGTGATCCGAGGAAGATAATACCTACTTCCCCAGACGTTTCTGTCATTGAGGATAGCGATTTCGATATTCGCACCGATGTGCCGTATTACCACATCTTCCGCACCGTCGACGACGACCAAGGAAAAAAGAAGGTAATAATCGAAACAAAATCAAACCTCCTCTCCACCTGGACAGACCACCACATCGCCTTCCTAATCGGCTGCTCATTCTCCTTCGAGCAAGCCCTTACCCAAGCCGGGTTGAGGGTCTGCCACCAAGAGGATTCCCGAACAGTCGCGATGTATCAAACCACCATCCCGTTGTTGCCTGCCGGAATCTTTCATGGGAGTACCTACGTAGTAAGTATGCGATTATACAAAGCCGACGAAATCGAACAAGTCAGGGATGTGACGAGGTCATATCTGGCTTCGCATGGGGAGCCCGTTGCGTGGGGCTGGGAGGGTGCGAAACTTATTGGAGTGAACGACTTGGGGAAGGTGGATTATGGCGATGCGCAGGTTGTGAGGGAGGGGGATGTTCCTATTTTTTGGGTATGTATCAACCCTTCCACCTCGTTGTATCAGCGATATAGTTACAGAATGTTTGGTAGCTGACGAGAGGATAGGGCTGCGGCGTAACGCCTCAATTCGCAGTCGAAAAAGCGCTTGAACGAGACGCTATTGCAGGAATGGTCATGGCACATAAACCGGGGCACATGCTGGTGACGGATTGGAAGACGAGTGATTTTCTGGCGCATACGAGGAGGCAACTGGGTTTGGTTTGAGCCTGGAAGTTTAGGCATTGATTGTATTATGGACATATTGTTTCACTTTCTCAGATGCCAACATTGAAACGGCATAGCCATCGATTTTTAATATACTCGGTCGAGTGAGTACTCTGTATGTAGCTAGGTAACAGATCTGTGTGAGCTTGGTCTGACCGCCTTTTTATACTTAGTGACTGATCCCCGAGCATGCCGTAGCCTCAGGCATTTCTTGGAGAAGCAGCGAATAGCTGCTTTATGAATAATCATGCTTGAAAATAGGCGGAAAAGGTGGTGGAAAATGTGAGTATAATAGAGACTACGTTGTCTCTGAATAGCTAAACGGGGATGATTCGAAATGCCCCATGGGGTATTGGCCAAGGAAAGTGTCAGAGAGTTGTTCATCAATGAGCCAGCGATGCTTCAAGCCCTCTAACTCCGTGGAACTAGCTCCAGTTCTTTCGCCTTTCACGATTCTTGTTCAGTCCATGCCTGAAATAATTCCACCATGACAGGCTACAAAAGCCTGCTGTCAAAGAAAGGCCAGTCCCTGCTACCCCGGAGGCAATATTGCCGCAGTTTCCAGTCGTGTTGATTCTTTGGTCGGTCTGGGTCAACCTGTACCAAAGTATCGATATTCGGTCGCTTTGATCTCGCCTTTAGACGTTGCCGATGTAGCACCACCGATCCCATTCAGCTGTCGTGAATTTGCCGCTGTAGAACCCAGGCTTTTCGGCAGCAGGGAGATTTCTTCGGTTCAAAAAAAAGGCCCTTTTGAAACCCCGCCCGGATTCATCCAAATTGCGGGGATCTTTCTCCAATACTCAATATTGGAAACAACCCGGGGAAGAGGCTTGCTCCATGCTGGTTATAGGCATGACTTTATTCGAATATCACGACGCCGGCAACTCGCTCGCCGCGGGAACTGTAATTCCACGGTAGAGACTCCCCCATATCCTCCGCGGCTGGTTCTTGAGGCAAAAACCTTATTTAGACTTTGGTTCTGGGGTAATGCGGAGTTCGTGGACTTGCATATAAAAGATGGGTTTGCCCACCAGGTCAAGGGTCCAGAGTACATTCGAAAGTCATATTCGCAGTCGGTACAGTCAGTTCTGGGCTCAAACAATGGCTAACCTCATCAACGATACGACACAATACGCAACGTCACACGCAAAGCGTGTGTATGTTCTTGCAATTGTGACCTCCATGGGTGCTTTAATGTTTGGTTACGACCTGGCATTCATAGGAACATCCATTGGCCTCGATCCATTCAAAAAGTAACTCCTTGCCTGATCCAACCAACGTGGTCGTGGGTGGTATCGACTAACTTTCTTTCCTCAGGGATTTCGGGCTCATTGACGCCACTGAATCCACGCAGAATGCATTTGCAGCCAATATTGTCTCATTGCTCCAGGCTGGATGCTTCTTCGGTTCATTGGCTGCTGCACCACTTGGAGACAGATTTGGCCGGCGAACCGCATTGGCTCTGGGCGCGATAGCCTTCATCGTCGGCTCGATCATGCAAGTTGCCTCGTCAGGTAGTCAGGCTGTTATTTTCGTGGGTAGATTCGTTGGCGGACTGGTAGGTCGCTAAGATACCCCTCGTCTAAAATACATGATCACAACTAACCGCGTGCAGGGTGTCGGTGCTGCCAGTATGCTAGTGCCACTGTACACTGCGGAGTGTGCACCACCAGCGATCCGAGGTCGCTTAGTTGGTATCTATGAGATTGGTGTGCAGGTTGGTACGTGCTTGGGTTTTTGGATCAATTTCGGTGTTCAACAACATATGGCACCGACATCGGCTCAATGGAGGACTCCGTTCGCTCTACAGCTAATCCCCGGCGGCCTCCTTTTAATTGGCCTATGGTTCATGCCAGAGTCCCCTCGCTGGATGGCCAAAGTTCACGGTAGAACACGCGTGATTGAGGTTCTGTCGCTGCTCCGAGAGTTACCAGGCGATCATCCAGCCTTGCAATTCGAGACCAATGAAATCTTCCAGCAACTAGAGATTGAACGGGGCATGAGCTCAGATGGGACCTTGTCTTCCGTAAAGGAAATCATACAACCCGGCATAAGATACCGCGTGCTCCTTGGTGTTGTGATCATGATCTTCTTCCAAATGGCTGGGTCGAATGCGATCAACTACTATTCGCCTCGTATTTTCCACTCATTTGGACTCACTGGGACCAGGACAGCCTTGATATCCACGGGAGTCTATGGGATCGTCAGATTGGTTGCTGTGTTTTTTGCCATGTATTTCGTTGTGGATCGCTTTGGCCGGAAACCCATGTTAATCGTCGGTAGTGCCATCATGGTCAGTACTCTGAAATCTCCTACTCCAGGGTGTTGGCTGGCTAACGAGTAATAGGCTATTTCCATGTGGCTGATTGGCGCTTTCGTCAAGATTCAAAGCATCGACCCCAAAGCTGGCGGTCCAATTTCCGGCACCTCGTATGCTGCAGCTGTGTTTCTATACTTATTCGCAGTAGGGTTTTGTTTCAGCTGGGCCGGTGTCCCCTGGATCATCTGCTCCGAGATCTACCCTCTCCAAGTGCGTGGGCTTGCAGTAAGTATCTGCGTCGCCACACACTGGTTGATGAACTTTGTTATTGCAAGGAGCGTGCCGTACATGATTTCCAACATTGGGTATGGAACATACC
This sequence comes from Talaromyces verruculosus, assembly GCA_038993655.1. NCBI lineage: Eukaryota > Fungi > Ascomycota > Eurotiomycetes > Eurotiales > Trichocomaceae > Talaromyces > Talaromyces verruculosus. The sequence continues at coordinate 52,301 of JBBVQN010000066.1, forward strand.
TTGTCTTTGCTGCTTGTACCACACTATCCATCCCTTTTGTCTGGCTGATGATTCCGGAGACGAAGGGTCTGTCTTTGGAAGAAGTCGATCTCCTGTTTTGCGAGAATCGGGTTTTCTACAGCCTTCGGCCGACGGCTTCAAACGTCAGACCGGGGACATCGGAGCAGAAGGCGATGGTGGAGCAAGTTGAGAACGTTTAGCTGTGTATATATAAATTTTATCTGCAGTAGGAAGGGGCAAGTCCGAATATGAAAAGTCGGTCTCTGGTCTGTCATAATCAACAGGAATCTGAAAACTGGCTTTACACGCTGCGAGTCGTTCCCAACTACAGAATGGGGAACTTTCCCCTTGTAGATTTAAGGGCCAAAAGCAAGTCGTCTTTCTCAGGGGCGAAACGGTGGGAACTATCCCATAGAGCGCATCTAGAGGGAAGCCATAGAGACCCGAATGCGAAATTCATACTGTCGTTTATCCTGTCCATCCATTCATCGTCGAGAGATTCGAAAGACGCCGCAGATATGTTGAATTGAAGCAATGTTTCGCTCCATGTGTACGAGTACCTGTGGCAGGCCTTGATCCGGAGTCAGTCTTCCTTCCCAAAAGGTCGGGTTATGTTGGGGCAACGTCCCACTCCCTCGCTCTACATACCATGTGATCCTCGTTGCTAGCTGTATCATACTATACTAGATCATCGAGTATGCGCGCTGCTTTTTGGTCTAGTTGGTCCCAACCATTTATTGTTGTGAGTTCGATAATGAATTTGAATCTAACTTCGTCTCAGGACTTTTGTTCACTGCTGCGAGGCCTACCTTCAGCGTACTTGTTCCCCCCCTCAGTCGTATAATCTCTTGTAACTACTCCGCATATGAAAAGGGATACGATGCTGTAACCATTCTACGTACTATGTAGTAGCATAGGATAAGAGGTCATATGCTAGACCATTATAGCAGTGGCGGCGGGTGCCCATCGCCGCACAAATCTGTTACCTACGCTATCTTCGGCACAGCATTATTCGATATCACGATCAATACTATGGACTATCGACAGAATCTTAGAACAATGCAAAAATACATACCGAGACAGCCCCGTAACAAGTAATGGAAATATGTACGTTACTTACCGGTATGGTACGGCTGAGCCGTGGACCGTTCCCGTGGCGCCCACTCCGCTACGAACTGCAATTGGTTCAATTGGAAATCCGAAACATGATTAGGATCCTGCCTGTATCCATCGTTCCCGAGCGCTGAAACACGCTTGTTGGTAATTGGTACGGTGGGCATATATTCTACGATACGCACGGAGTACGGAGATGGTTGATAGTTATGCTATTATCGACTTGACTTCTAGTCTTGGATCAAGCAAAGCTGTCTATAGACGACCAACTTTGAAGGATAATTGGTCATGTCAATTCTATGCCGAGGACTAGGCACTACAAGCGAGGACATAGACAAAGAATATCCCATACAAAACATACATAATTACGTCCATACTAACTGTATGTAATACCTGACCCGCATGAAACCCGTACACGGCACGTGGCTCGGATGATCCCTCATGTCATACCAATCACGGCCCTCATTGTTAGCTGATGATTATGTCAAAGAAGGAAAATTGGGGTCTCGACTTTGACATGAAAATTTTGCGTGTGGGAGTATGGAGAATGGGAACACACGCATCACCTTCCTAGTCAAGGAATCCATGCCGCAGTTGAAGTTGTCAACGGCTCATACAAACAGGAACTGACGCGAAAAGAAGTTCTGTCAGCCATGTACGTCCAGTTTACTTCCAGCCTGCACATCTACATAAGCAACATGGCAACTATGTAGCACCGCCTGAATTGTGTAGCTAAGTAACTACATGCTACATACAAACTTGTATGCTGACTGCAGCAGGATGAAGAAAGCTCTTCTAAACTGTGCAGCGGTACAGAAAGAAGATAAATCATGAGCAGATCGCGGCGATTAAACCTACAACGGTCATGTTGATCCCCACCGTTCATACTCGGCACGTTACGACGTGGTATTATACGCAAAGCACCTGGTTTTGATTCGTCCTCGGCCTGGAGTTTGTGTATGCAAGTGTACTGTGTACGGAGTACTCAGAGCGGTTTAGCTAATACGTAATACTAACACCAGATAGGGTTACCCACATGCTCAATGCAGATACGTAGTGATACACTCGTGTATTGCAACATACACTTTCCGCCCCCATAATACGTACATACATACATCCCCGTAATCCGTACCCTGCACTCTGCAGGCAGGGATTTAACAAGTCTGATTTTTGAGCATTCTTTCGACATGCCTTTTCGAGAGTCTGGGATAAGAATTGGATTTTGATTGCAGATGATTTTCCTTTTAATTCTTTCGTCGTGCAGGTATGTATGTATGTATGTCGTGGTCAATGCATATGCTTTCCAAGTCATGCAACTCGATCCGCTGAATGTACGATGTTACATGTAGAAATATCAACCGTTCATGGCTTCAGTCAGGATGAAGATCGGCAAGGCGAAACATCGACGCCGTATTACTCCATAGGCAATGTCAAAGACTCCGTAGTCCGTACGGCGAGCATAATGGAGTCAGATTTCATGACTCGTGCTCAAACCTTTTCTCTTTATCAAACTCTCCGTACTATCGCATTCCAAGTTGTCAACTTGTCAACTTATCAATTGATCTGGCTCTGGCTCTGTCTGACCGTCTGGCGATCTTCAGGGGGCGGCGTTCGGGTGGATCTCGCCATGTTGGTTGGTAAGGTAAACTAAGCACAGAGTGTTAACGTGGCACTGTCAATTAGACGTTCAGTATTTACAGTTTACTTCACACTGACAGTAAGTACGTAGCTAGTTAGCGGTTACTCCGTAAGCCGTAAGCACCCTGGCTAAGCCGTGATTGTACCCATGTCCGAGACGATACGTACCTTTGGGTGCTCCATGAATTCCTGCCGAGGGACTCTCTTGCCTAGCAGCCTTGATCAGGGACAATCCCGGTATGCATGTCTGATCTATGGAGAATACTGGTTTCGTGCATACCACAATCACGGACATTAAATAGTGTATACTTACTAAGTACATAGGCAGAGTTAATATGATACAAAGTTCGGCAACGAAACCTGGATGTTGATCCGGATCGAGGATGGATGTTGAAAAAGCAAAACGTGGTATGGACGTAAGATTACTGTATTGGTAATACGGATAGAAGACGAACCGGGGAACCCTGTCAGGACGCCCACAAGTTGCGCCTCTTTTGCTGTCAGTTTATCAGCTTCGTTCTGCTTGTTGCACAACCACGCTGTGCGACATCCGATTACTCAGTTGTTGATACAATGACTTGCCTCTGTACCTATCTACGTATGTTCAAGACGAATCTCCTCGTGGATGCTCAGCATAGACCTTTGCCGCGTGGTGGCGTGGTGATAGACTGACTGGAAAGTGGAAGCTAGCAAAACTATCCACTCACTACGCCGTCTGTGCAGCCAGGTACTTTCTCAAAACAGTCAAGTAATTCACGTTAACTTAACTAAGTCCATGTCAACAAGTCGGATTCATCCAACACCCAGCGCTAGTCGACTTTGTGCAGAGTTAGACAGCTTAATACACCTTGTTAAGCTCGCAATTGAGTCTAACCGAATCCATGTGGTGGTGACCTTCTCCACTACATTACTGACAAGCCTTTCCCTTCTTCGTTATTACTGTTTCTTCTACTCGGCACAGCATGTTCTCTTCCTTCAAACCACTTCATCGACTGTCGCTACTGTTCATCTAGCCGGAATCAGAATCATCGAAAAGATTCATCATCTTCGGGACTGAATACAGACAATCGCATTGTCTGGCCAGAGCGGGTGGAACGACAGTCATACCGAGGAAAGGGAACAAAGAGGATCAACATCAACACAACAACTGCAGGTAAGATCACTAAATACTATTACTATGATCGATATCGATCGTCAAATCGTCGCAATTCATCCGATCTCTGCTGTTCGTCTATTCCTCTGTCGTCCAGTCTTCATTCATTTTCTTAAAGTCTCTTTTTTCAAGCAAGCTATCTCATCCAATCAATCACAATTGTCCGGAAAAAGGAATTTTCTAGACTTTTGCTTTTGCTGTCGAGAAAGTCTTGGATGATACCCTGCCCGTTTCATCCATCGGAACTCACTCGCTCGTTGTACTTGCTGCATGGCATGGCATGGACGAGATAACAAGCAGCGGAGCTGAAAAGAAGACCTCCAAAGCAGAGTTACATAACGTGTACCGCCCGTTGCATGAATTCTGATCCTCGCACTCCCTCCCTCTCTTCCTTGACTCGCCGCAATGCTTCGATTGACCTATTTTCGAGCTTTGCTTTTCTAGTTATAATTTTTTTTTTTTTTTTTTTTTTTTCCCTCGTTTTTCAATTTTAATTTCCTCCGCTTTTTCAATCGTCTGGCCTTACCGGTCAAACGTCATCTCAATCGCGACTAATGCGAATTCAATGATTTCTACAGATTCCTGCCACGGCTTCAGTTTCTTCCTCGCCATTCCCCCTCGAAGGGTCGCGCATTTGCGTCTGTTCACGTCGATAATCGAGGCGCTCCTCAACTTTGTGCCAATTGCGCAGTTATATCGAGTTATTATACGCTGACGAGTACATTGATTGATTGCGACGGATCGAGAAGACACATGTGTCGGGAGTATATATACCAAAAGTCATTTCATTTCAGCTAGCCAACCACGCCATGGGTTGCATGAACTCCAAGGTCGAGGCGGAGGACAAAGAGGCCGCCAGAATCAACGCCAGTATTGAGAAGCAGATTCGCAATGATAAAAAGACATATGACCGGACGGTCAAGATGCTCCTGTTAGGTTTGTATCAGCCACTGTCCTTGATGAATTAACTGCTCACTATTAGTAGGAGCCGGAGAGTCAGGCAAATCTACCATCATCAAACAAATGCGCATAATTCACTCCGGTGGATTCCCAGAAGACGAACGTCGACAAAATCGCGCGGTCATATACTCGAATTTAGTGGTGGCATTCAAGGTTTTGATGGAGATTATGCAGACGCAAAAGATTGAATTTGAGAAAGAAAGCAACAAGGTAGGACCTTTGCTTTCTCTTTATATTTTCGCGGCTAATGTAGTCAGCCTCTCGGAGACCTTCTCGCCAAAACCGAAGCGGATGTCGACACCGACGAAGCATTTACCGATATCGAAATCAAGGATGCGATGACACAGTTATGGAGTGATAGCGGTGTTCAAAAAGCCGTTGCGCGAGGGCATGAATTCGCGCTTCACGACAATTTGCATTAGTATGTCTACATGAGCGGGGAGTTATGTCAATGCTAATACTTCAACCAGTTTCTTTAACTCGCTCGATCGTCTATTCACACCCGGCTGGTTGCCCGATAACCAAGATATGCTTCACTCTCGACTCCGTACGACCGGTATTACAGAGACGTTATTTGAATTAGGACAGCTTAATTTCCGCATGATGGACGTCGGAGGACAACGATCGGAACGAAAGAAGTGGATTCACTGCTTTGAAGGCGTGCAATGTCTTCTTTTTATGGTTGCGCTATCTGGATATGATCAAAGTCTGCTTGAAGACCAAAACGCGGTATGTTTTGTCTGCTTAGAATGGTGAAGAATATGGCTGACTAGCGTAGAACCAAATGCACGAAGCAATGATGCTCTTCGAATCGCTGGCAAACGGCGAATGGTTCAAACGCAAACCCATCATGCTCTTTCTAAACAAAATGGATCTCTTCAAAACCAAACTCCCGCTTTCACCCATCAACAAACACTTCCCCGACTACAGCGGCTCTTCAACGGACTTTGACACGGCTGCCAAATATTTCGCGGATCGGTTCCGGAGCATTAATCGAATGCCAGACCGAGAGATTTATATTCATTACACCAACGCGACGGATACCACACTACTGAAAGCTACGATGGACTCGGTGCAGGATATGATCATTCAAAAGAATTTGCATACGTTGATCTTATGACGGTGAATGTGAAGCCTATAGGACGTTGCGCCTTGGGCTTCCTTAGTATCAACCTCTCCTCGTCGACGTCACTACTCCTCACATCAGTCGTTATTTAAGCCATCGAATTGTCTTAGCTCTACTGCATTTCATGGATATTGACAACGATTACGTCTTCCTTTCTTATCTTCCGTGTTGTGAGCTTTACAAGATACCTTGTCATGATTCCACGCCTCTCTTATGCTTCATATAGCATGCGACTCTCATTGTCACGCTTCTCCTATCTTTGGCTTTCTTCTCTGCAGGCATGCAGGTTCGGCGTCTCTATTCGTTTCATTTTCTTTTCTTTCTTCCTGCTTTTAGCATGTATATTTAATCATCAGCCCGCAGGCTTTGTTTCTTTCTTTGGTTTTGCTTCTTGTAAGATGGGAGGTTGCGGGTTTGTTCGGAGGAGATTGATCCCGAGGTTATTCCGAGTCTGGTGTATGCAGTTATATAAATAACTAAACGGTGATGACCTAGTCAGATACTTTACTCTAGTGTCAAATATTCTCCGTAGTTATCAAACTAAAAACATCTTTACTGTGTCTGTCTCATCTTGATGTGAAGCTGTCAACTGAATGTCTTGGCGCTTACATAACCATTCTGCCATCTGACCGCCTCATCGCCGCAACCAAATTCGGTCACACGCTTCTGACTCTTCGCCTCTCCGATTCCCGTCTTCAACCTCACCGAATACTCCGTCTTGAGTATTCTTAGGGGAAAGCTACTCAATCAGCATGCTATCCTCATCCCTCCGCCGTGCCGTGCGCACGACGACCTCGTCGCATTCCGCCACAGCGGCAATTATCGCTTTCCCGAACTTGCTCGCTCCCTCGGCCAGCACTACCACCAACAACAGCAACAGCGCAACTCGCCAACGGAGAGGCGCTGCCCAACATCAGCGTCGCTATTCTTCGTCGTCGAAACCTCCCGTGCCGCCTAATGATGGCTCAAGACCCATTGACACCTCGTCATCCTCGCAACAAGCGCCTGCCAATCCGTCCGCGGGAAGGAAAGTGAAGGAGTCTCAGGGACGAAAGGCTGGTGCCGGTGCTGCTGGTGATGCTACGAAATCGAGACAGGGCTCAGCTGCGTTGTTGAATTTGCCTAGTGTGCCTTCGACGCAGGATACGCCTATTGAAGGTTTGTTTTGAACATCCAAGAAAAGTTTTTTGACCAGTTGCTAACCACGCGAAATTGTTATAGATATCAAAGTCGCCTCATTCTTCTCCGTCCACAGACCCATCTCCGTCAGCGCCCCTGTCCCCCCTACAAGCAACGAAAAGACCTTCAACGCCATCTTCGAAGCCAACAATTCTCGACGCGGAAACCGTGCCGCAGATGTAATCAACACATTGACCTCGGCTGTCGCATCAATGGAACACGCAATGCACGGCCAGAACCAGCAGAACAGTCTCCGACACGCCGTAACACAAGCATCAGTCAGCAACGCCGAGCCGGCAGCTCGAGTAATCCATCTCGATGACGTGTCAGAGGAGGAGTTGCATTCTTCCATTGCAGAGTTTGCGAGCCGATTAACCCCGTTCCAACCTCCTCCCGCCCCGGAGCCATACAACTCTGAACAAGCTGCCAACGAGAATGTTGAGGCCGTCAATGACGACGCAGATGCAAATATCAGAACCTATTCCACCGTTCTCACAATCCGCGAAACCGCCTACGCAGACGGTCAACGCACAATCGAAACATCCTTTGCCCCCTTGGTCCCCAGCGAAGAAACCGCCGCCGCTATCGACGAACCCGTCGTCGGCGCTGGAAAGTCATATATCGAGCGCACAGTCAACAGGACAATGTACACCATCTCCGTGCGAAGACAGCGAAAACTCAAGATGAAGAAGCACAAGTTCAAGAAGTTGTTGCGCAAGACGAGGACGTTGAGGAGGAAACTTGATAAGGCTTAATCTCCTTTTTCACTCCCGTGGTGTGGTTAGATGCATTAATTGCAATACATACATAGTTAAATCTCCGTATCACTCATATTCATATCCATTCTCAGGCGTTTTATTTCTTCGTTTCTTTTAGTTGGGTTCGGTCGAGCTCTCTCCATCAAACATTTCTACGATGTTTTGATCTTATCTTTTAGATTTACTTCCGCTGTGTGCCAGTCTCCCAAATCTTAGAATATCATTGAATGCATTACCATTTACTTATCAGGCCACGCGCATTGCTTTCCCTTCTACATAGATTCAGCATTTGGACAATCCGGCAACACGTTCCTTACCTTTTCTCCTATATACTTATTATGTTTCGTTTTTGGTGACTCCATATTTCCAGATGTCCCATTGATGTTTTCCAGATTGTTGATTTTGCTCCGTAATTAGCTAAAAATGACATAGGATTTGCCTTAGTTCTTTCTCTACACATGTGGTTTAGGAAGATGAGAGAATAGGTGGCTTCCCATAAGGGCCAGGCCACTCAAAAGCAACATCAAAGTTACTGGGTAATGTCTGGTACAACTGAAATACATTATAAAAGGATAAAGCGACTCGCTTAGTGAAGGGAGACAAAGACGAGCTAATAGTAAAGGCCTACGCCTCATACCATGATATATGATTCGATGAATGTAATTCAAATATATAAGACATAAACATAAACGTACCAGAACACACACAAGACAAACGGACACAAAAAAAAGAAAGAAGCAAAGACAAATATAAAAAGATGAAAAGTGGGGTTTCCCTTACTTTACATTTCACAATAGAGCAGACTACCTACTTCCACTGGAAAGAGAAGGGTAGTATGGACTGAACTGCAGGAGATGCACGATTTCCTCATTCTTCAAGCAGGGGTGGTATAGCTCGAAGAATGGGGATCGTGCGTTATTAAATGATTGATTTTCTACATATGCGCTTGGGGTGAGAGCATATGCAGGTTTTGGCGGTTGAGATGAGTTTGATAGCGATGAATGCGTCGAGGTTAGATGTGCATATCCAATTCGATTCATTTCCCCATTCAAATCAAATCAAATCAACGGCTCGGTACGTGGCTCACTCGGTGTAGACACATTTGGCCTGGGAGCGCGAGTTCATGAGTAGAGCGACGATGAGACCGTATAGACCTAAATCCAATTAGTCGACGCCAAATAATATGAGTAAAGGAGTGGAGGAGGGGGGCTGACCCAAAACTTCGGCAAAAATAAGAATAAGAATCATTCCAACATAAAGACGAGGCTGTTGGGCGGATCCACGGACACCGGCGTCACCGACAATACCGATAGCGAAACTACACAAATCAGTACCCTACATTCAGAAACAATAGCAAGGATGTAGGGGCATACCCAGCAGCCAAACCAGCCAAACCAACCGCAAGACCAGCACCAAGCTGAATGAAACCAGTATACAGCGGCAGGCGCTGCTGCAAATCATTCGCAATCAAGACGGAAACGACGAGACCGTAGATAGCAATAATACCAGCCATGACGATGGGGACGATGTCTGACCATCGCTGTTAGTACTCTTGAATCGTAGAGCTGGGAGAAGAGGGGGACGCACTTCGGACAATCAAGTCGGGTCTGAGAACGGCCATACCGCAGACACCAACGCCGGCTTTGGCGGTTCCATAGGCGGCGCCGAAGCAGGTGAAGACGATGGCGGAGGTGCAGCCGAGGGCGCCGAAGAAGGGCTGTCAAGGTTGATGTTAGTTTGTTGTTATGAGGTTGTTGTTGTCTGCTCGGGTCGAGCGATGGGGACTAAGTGGTAAGTACTAACCGCGTAAACCGGACTATCACATTGCAATATTAGCATTATACCCAAAAAGATGCAGAGAAGGAGCTAGGAAAGAGGTGACTGATAATCCAGTGCAACCAAGCAAGCAGCGAACAAGCAGCACGTCAGCTCCCGAGGACAACTTACCAAAGGTCAGTAGCCATCTTGACGGTCGTTATAACAGCAGACAGCCGGTGTAGTTATTCTTATTGTATTGGAGCTTGAGAAGCCGTGTTTCTCAAGGTAAGATGGCAGGGTGTCGTGAGAGCGATGATGAGGTGTGCTAGGTAGATAGATAGAAGCAGCCCATGCCGGTGGTTGAAGGTTCTTGATTTGACCAAGCTCCCCTGTCACGTGGTTTGTCTTGGCGTGCGTCCAACTCGACTTCAACAATCACCACCTACATGCATACAAGATGACTCTTGGGTATCGGAATGTATTTCAAGATTATTGTTGATTGAGGTTCCGTGAGCTTTTCACTATATTCATTAATCCGAGGAGGGAAGGTGTTCTGGAGCAGATATATCTATGTACTCGCAATCCCGCATTCCCCAGGTGTACAAGATATATATCCCATGTACCTTAGGTACCTACCTATCTACCTACATATCTCACCGACAGAAAAAGAAAAGAAACAGAACCCACGCATCCTGTCTTGAGACGCACATACACTATTCTCAATGACCATCCCAACACAACCGAGCACCACCTAAATCCAAGATATAGGCCTTGCCAAATTCTCACTAACCAGAGCATCCCATATGTCATCTGGCTCGAAGATTCTCTGTATCATCATTGATGGTGTCCCTGTGGTTGTATTTGATTCATATCTTCTATCCCGCTGAGGATTCCACGCTAGCAGCTCATTTGGCCTGTCGGATACTCTATCTTTACGAATATGTACAACCGGTAAAGGAACGGTCCTTTGCAAAACAGTTGAATTATGAACATCGTCAATATCACGTCGATACACTCGCCGGAATGATGGCGGGTGATCTATGTTGATGGGAAGTTCGGCAGGCTTCTCTAGCTCTAAATTGTTATGCTGTGTCAACTTCCGACTATTTGACCTAAGTTACGAGACGACAAATGAATAAGCATCTCCTAGTTAACTAGGACACTTATCAAGGTTACTAAGGTATAACCCCGTCAGTTGACTCAAGACCTCGCGCATCAACATGCTAGTATACATCTATACATCTATTATACAAGAGTCAAGTACATCATGCAACCGACAAATTGATTCTCGACCCCGGGACGGAGATCTTCGTCTCATACTTTGACGCCTGGGATGAGTCCTTCTGAGAATAGCTTATCGCTGACTCCGAAACCGCGCCAAAATGGTTCTGGATCACAACTACCCCCTCTGAAGCGGTGGGGGATGTCTCCGGCGATTCGTCGGGAGATTCAACGCCGAATGAGTAAGTAAGAGTACTCGGCGTAGACCTATCCTTGTGATTCATGTCGTCTTCGGAAGTCACGAAGAATTGAATATAATCACCAGGTGATGCAACCTGTGATAATTGTGCAATGTTCTCTTGCAGACCGAGTCCTTCGAGAAAGTATGGAAGGTCGTTTGTGAAGACCGCTTCGATTTCCGAGAAAGATGTGAATACATGATCAAGTGATATTTCGCGAGAACGAATTCCAGCTGCAAAAGTGACTTCCGGGTCTAACGATAGTAGACCTCGCTTCTTACCCCAACCGCCACCACCGCTAACCACGCGATGGATCTTGCTTCCTTGGGATAACGAGTTTTGGATATTCTGCTGAGTGATTTCGGTCGAAGACGAGGCCGCAGGCTCGACAAGCGCCCATACTGCTACTCTTTGATGCGGGATCCCCCGTTCGCTGACGTATCTAGGAAGCTCCTTTTCCAACTCAGCAGAGGCGGGGATGCCTGCATTCGTATCACCATCATCGGTAGTGAATTTAGAGACTTGTCGGAGTATATTTCCCATACTTGAAACAACTCGTCGCCGTTGAGTCACGGGGTGGAAAGGCACGTTGATGGCGCAGTGTGTCTCTTGGGCTGGGGCTGTTACAGAGCAAGACGAAAGATCGTGATAGTTGTCGAGAATATAGTTGTTCGAAGCTTCGTCCCGAGTCCATCTCATTCCTAGCAAGGTTCTGTCCCTTCCGTTTCGGAAGACTGTCTGCGCGAGACGTAGGCCAATTTCGTGTGATTGAGCGTTGTTTGCAGACTTTCTTGTTGCAAGAAAGAACGCCGGTTCATCAGAAGCATTACTCTTCAAATGTGCAGGCGTCGCAATTGAAGCAGTTATGCAAGAACTGTCGGCAAGTAGCAGTGACAACCCTTCCGTAGACGTCGATATATTCCTGCCACTGGGGACCTTGTCGACTACCGCTGCAATTGTGTAAACTGTTTTCGGGGCCTCACTGCGATGGACCTGTTCTAATAGTGGTGTCGCCCATTGCGGCAGGAGAGGGCCCGTTGGTTCCGTCCATGCCGTAAATTCCGGGGATGCGAAGAGAATAGGCACAATGGGAGATTGTTTCGACGAGGGACGGAGGTGAGTGTAGGAGGGAATTATATCTTGTGGAGTCTATGAGCCCCTTAGCTATATTCAATACTTCGAGCCAAGTTACGTACCACATGGTCAGGTTGCTGTGTAGTCCAGGTCAACGCCTGCCATTGATCATTCACATGGCCGGTGCTAAACTTCCGGACTGTGAGTAGGCCATAGGCGGACCTTGACAGATGTCGACCAGCTCCCGCACAGCCAGCTCTCGTGATGGAGCTGGGAATATAGCCGGTTAAAGTGAGCATGACATGAAGGCTGGTAGCTGTCTATGTTGTCAGAGTTACCTTAAAGAAAGTTGTTGAAATTGGGCCATGTGAGACGGCCAATCAAGCGGAAGTGGGGCTTCCCGACATTCCAGCTTCCAGCCTCAATTCATCTTTCGGATGGCTTCAATAAGGTTGCTTTGTTTATACGGAGTACTATGTACGTCTTATTCGTTGTCTTGGAGCATAGGACTGATGACGCATCAGTCAACAATGTGGCGTTGTAGTCGTTAGTCTTCTAGACAACAAAGTCTGGTGATACAACTTGACCCTGGCCAACACGTCAGGGAGCTGTGGGCTCGCATCGAGAAACTTGGCAGATAAAAATAGATGTGCCGAGAGACCACCTGAGGCAGCAACAATTCTCTCAGGCATCGACGATCGTATTTCGTGTTGTATGAGCATGAGTATGAATATGGAGAAGTCAAGTGAGGAAAGATCAGATGCACGTGCCGCCGTGGAAAACGTCTTCTTTACGCAAGGCTGCCAACGCACGCCCGCAGACCAATCAGCGCCCTTCGAGGCGCAGCTTGCGCCACAGATGAGGCGGTACAGCATGAGGTCAGAACCCAGAACGGCAATGACGTATTCCGCGACTTCCGCAAATTGACCCAACCCAACAAGGGAAGGAACACTCTCAGCTCTCCCCCAAAGCTTGGTACTTAAAAGCCGCTTGCATTTCCGTCATCCTTCTTCTCTGTCTTTCACACAACTTCATACCAGTGATTCTTATATTCGTATCCATACCTCTACTCCCTTACAGCCACAACACACAGAATCTTTGATTCGCTCAATCAACCGTCAACATGCCTTTCACCGCTTCGTAAGTCTACCTTATCTTCATGCACTCGGTCGCTTTCGGGGTGCGACCGTACGATATGGGTCAACATCGCATGCGACCATACAATACTGGATCAATTCAGTACTAACAAACCGCAGCGACATCTGCAAGATTATCTTCGCCATCATCCTCCCTCCAGTGGGTGTCTTCCTGGAGCGCGGATGTGGTGCCGACTTGCTCATCAACATCTGTTTGACCATCCTGGGTTACGTTCCCGGTATCATCCACGCTTTGTAAGTTTTGATTCATGTTGAAGATCATCTACAGAATGCTGACTGTCTTGTCAGGTACATCATCCTCAAGTACTAGTCGACAACCGTTGATTAATGAGTCGCGCGCGATACGGAAACCCCGGCAACCTAGTCGGGCGACCTGAGCTGTTGCGTTTCGTTTCGGCGGAGGGGACTGACTGCTGACAACACTTTTTGCTCCGTCTGCCGCGCTACTCGTTCAACCGATTCAACCCACAACACTACTCCGCCTCCGGCTAGCTCGGCAGTCTTGGCGTTGTGGCTCAATTCAGTCGATTTGATTGATCATTGAATTGATTGATGAATTATTACATTCCCCGGTCGATACGATTCTGCTTGATTGTTTGATTACTGTTCCTGCTGCTTGCTTGCTTCTATCTCGATGATACCAGTTCTGTTTCACATTTTACTACCTCTTCTCGCGTCTCCGATGCACACGTTATCTGATGGGTGTCTGGCTGAGCGGAGTATGCATGGCGTTCACGCGCTTGTCTACTATTATTACGATTACTAGGAGATAATTGATTAATCCGTCGTACTGAAGAACTTCTGTAGTGTAGAAAGTGTACTACTTACTATGTAGTATGGTAGATCTGGTGACATCATAGAAGATCTCTAACTCATAATACGACCGTGAGTCACTCAGCCACTCAGCGCTTTCTTGCTGTTTCATGTTGGCGCCTCATCGTGCTTAATATCTTCACGTAAATTCAGCTTCGTCCGATTAAGAACAGAGAAATGTAGATTGATAATCTTTTGGCTGCTATTTGACTTAGGATAAATCCGCCGAGCATTTTGCCATCTCTCATTGGCTTGATTCGCCAGATCACATGACCCCACAGCCTAAATTCGTTAGCGCCAGAGGCTTAAAAGGGCAATTCCGCAATCCGACGCGCTGATTGGCCCCCATAAAGCGCCAACTTCCACCCTGGGCGCCTACTTCCTCTTCGTCTCTCTCCCCATTCTCTTCACAACCAACCACTCCTCTACGCGCTGTACGGAGTATCTGCACTCGTTCCTACCAACGATGTCATCCAGTTTCATGATGGCGCCTAGACAGAGAAAAAGGAGAAAAGGAGGCAATGCTGCTGCGATTTTTCCCCTGGCGCGTAAAAGGGAGTTTACCTTAACAGGTAACTAGGTAACCAATCGCAACAATGTCGACGATGGTATTCGCTGATTGCTGATGAATCGCAAGAGAGATTTCGTTCTGTTTCATATTTCATGTTTAGTATCCTCTTCTCTTCATATCCCTTTTGTCGAATTTTCTTCTGTCCTCTTTGTGTTCTTTCTTCCTTTCCTTTTGTTTTGGTCATTATAGAATTCTAATATCAGCATTCATTATCTTTCTCTACGATTCAGATCATTGTACATTACGACAAACAGTTGCTTGTTTCCTCTTGAGCAGTTCGACTATGTCTCATTATAGATCATCATATTCTTCTGGGTAGTAACCTACCTCAAACTATCGACTGAGCAGGTGAGCCCGCATTTTCCGGACGGACAGACTGTTATACTGACATTCGCAGTATGCTGGTATCATGTCTATCATGGAGAAGCAGTGTCTTCCTCTCTTTGACAGTCTTCCTAGGACTAGGTCAAACAGCATCGTCAACGACAACAACCACGGCCGCAGATTGCGCATCGACCGGTAGCGCCGGTAGCTACCTGAGCGATTCCATCCCATCGTGCGCTTTATCCTGCGTTCAGGACTTTATCAATACCCAATACACCGCCGGTCTTTGCTGTTCTACTGATGTAGACTGTCTCTGTCGAACGAATACTACCAGTGGTCTGACCCTAGGCGAAGCATCGTTGGCATGTATTGTAGGCTCGTGCTCGTCGGATATCGTCACGACTGAGGGCTCGGTTGGGTATGCAATTTGCAAGGATGTTTCTGGTGCATTGCCGGAAACGCATGGAGCGATCACAGCAACGAGAGTGTCTATTGTTACGGAGACGACTCAGTTAGCTTCAACTACGCCTACGTCTGTTTCTGCCGAGAGCACTGGGGTGTCAACTACGCCGACTACGGTGGTTGTGAGTAGCACTTCTAGGAGCACGTTGATAACCACGGCACAGATTACGGCAACAGGAACGGCGACCACCACCCTGCCAATAACGACATTGTCGACATTGTCGACATTTCCTAGTACGGTGACGCTGTCAGGAATCACAGCAACACCGAAATCAAGCGCACCAGCTGCCGCATCCTCATCACTGAGTTCGCCCGCAGTAATCGGCGTATCAATTGCATCTGGTATATCGGCCATATTCCTAGTGACCGTCGCAATACTCTTCTGCGGCAGAAGACTACGACGCAAAAGGCTGGAGAAAGAAGCTGCTCCACAGAGCTTCGAGATTGGAGGCGAAATGAGTGAACCGCCGAATTTCGGTGCTGCTGTGAAGCCATTTTCGCCGACGCAACTAACAGAATATCCACAAACAATGGCAGGAAATGAATACAGTGGTGCTCATTTCCAGCAGTTTCCATCGCAGCCGTTAGCCCGACAGCCGCAGGGTCCTCTGGTTGTCACAAGCGCAAACGCACACGATCCAGCCTCGATGTCCCCCGAGACAGACTACAATGCCTCTCCGCAAAGCCAAACGTCGCAACGGACATTATCTCGTCTTTTGCCCGAACGTACGGCCGTACAAGGAATAGGAATAGTCCCTGAGCCGTTGAGAGTTATCCGTCAGCCTCCTACCATCAGGGTCGTCGGCGGACCCCCTCCTCGACCAACCAGTGAAGCAACCGTTTTTGATGAAGATGAGCAGCAATCAAACAGCATCAACGACATATTTGGGCCGCCACTCGACAAGACACGACGTACATCGCGGCGCAATATGGCAGATGGCGGAAGTCCCATGCGGGTCGTGGGACTTCCAACCGGTCCTCAAGCGATGCTTTCTCCTTTACAGACACGACAGGAACAGAATCCGTATGATAGTAACGGCAGTACGGGGCATTATTCGTATAAATGGGATAAAGAGGCTGCTCCGATACCTGGTCAGTCTCGCCCAGGGGCGCAGTACAACAATGGCGGAAACTGGAACAACAGCACACCGCTACAAAGAAACTTTTCTCGGCTAGGCAGCGCACCGCGATCACTAACGACTCCCACAAAAACAAATACGCTTACGCCCTGGTCTCGGAATACAAATGGCTTCGAAGTCGCACCAGTCGATTCAAGCTACGAGACCATCATGGCAGAAGACGACTGGACAATGACGGATCGCAGCAAACTTTCTGTACCGTCTCAAGTACCCCGACAATCCCAGCAACCTCAACAAAGATTATCGCCGGTATCCGAACGAGTCCCCCTCCCCACGAAATCACCTCTACGATACCCCGCCATCCCACGCTCAGCAGCAGCAGCAATCGTCCCCGCAACAGCACAGGGAATGCGCAAATCGCACGTCGCAGAGGTATACTACGACGAGCCCCAACGCATCCCAAGCATGCCGCCACCCCCGAGTAACAACATCAACACCTTCCCGAACCCAATGAGTATGGTCCACGAACTCGGCCCCGGCCAACGCTCGCGCTCCGCCAGTCCCAGCCCAAGCGTAAACAGCAGCCTCCTCGCGAAACGGCGCGGCGAGAGCGTAGCGGACAAAATGGAGAGTCAATTCCGGAGCGGTGTTCAGCCAAAGCCGGGAGTCAGCAGTCGGAAAGGAGTCGTTGCCCGGAACGGACAATCTACGACAACGACGGGTGAGGAGGTGCAATCACCGCCGTCGGCGAAGAAACATAATATCACCCCTACGAGAAGGGGGGAGGACCTTTATTTGAGAGTTGACTGATTGATTTGCCCATTCTGTATTTGCCTGATGCATTCATTCTCTTTTGACCTTGTGTATAATTACCCCCTTTTTTGTCTCTTTGGTTTCTCATGTTCATTGAATTGCATGGTTCAGGTGTATACGTATATGACTGATATGATACGAGACAAGCCCATTTCCTTATGTCTAGATCGTCGATCTCTTTTCCCCTTGCTTTTGATGTCTGATAGCTATGATATTGTATTAATATGCCGTGCCTTTGTCAAGTTAGCGTTTCATTTATTATTGTTCAGTTTGTCGATGTTCGTGATACGATTCGCCTGGGGAGGAAGTGAGCTAATGTACTATATAACCTAGTATATACCTATCTGAATACGACGTAAATATCAATGCCAGCTACATACATAGTTACGGAAAGAAAGGGGAAAGGTGTATATGCCTGGGTTTGACAGTCTTCGATATGGGCAAAGAGTGGTCGAGTGTTCTACATGTTACATACTTACTCAACTACCGATATGGAAATGCTGATTATCACTTGCAAACTTTTACGCGATATCTCACAGCATATACTCCCTCAATGCAACTAATCTATGCCAAACATTCACCGATGACTGCTGAGCAGGTAGCTGCCGAGATTCCCAGGGGTTTTCGCCGGGCTTGTCACCGGAACAATCGACTGGTGTTGCTTATGATGTCTTTTTTCGTGTGTGTTACGATTTTACTCAAGGGTTTCGAAGAACAGAAAAAGAAATTAAAAAACAGCTTTACTCAGGGCATGATACCCCGCACAACTCCCTTAAAACCAGATATCATGGCGCCTTTGATCTTCGACATCGTCCCCGAGCAGGCTCTGGGAAGGCCCAAAAGTCTTCGAGCCACTGAAGCAAAAACCCTTGAAGCAAGTGGTCGGACAGTTTACCTAGGATTAGCGCATTGAAGATATATGCATGATAAAAATGATAATACTAATGATTTTCTCTTGAATCGAAATTTATAAACAAGTGGCCAACGCCATATCCCGAGTATTCCAATAGAAACGGCCCTGAGTTTATAAGAAAATATGGTCTATCCTATTCTAGATAGTAGAGACGAAGAGAAGATCGGGAAAAAATATCCATCATGGATGTGGGGAATCATCAAAACTCCATAACCATAACCAGAACCCAAAAGGAAAACAGAAAAGGTCGTAAAATCATGACAAAAAGAAAAAGAACAGGTTTACTCTAAGACGACAGCCTCATCCGAATCGTCATCCACGATCTGGTCTTGGTTCGCTTCGGAGATGACATGCTCCTTGACCGCTTTCGCGAATTCGCGCTGCATGCCGAATTTGACGGCGTCGAGCACGTTGTTGGCGATTTTGTTGGGTGGATAGCGCGGGATTGTGCCTTCTTGAAACACGCCTGTTTTCACGAGAATGGAGAACCATTCTGCGTCTCCGGAGGAGGTGTGGGCGTTGTATTCGTTTGTGCCGCGGATATCTGACTCCGGTGTGTCGCCGACAAAGTATACAGTGTCGGGCGCTTTGTTGATGCCGTGGGTATCTTTGCGCCATTGACGCAGCAGGCGGGTTGCGAACTCGAAGGTGCCGAGTTGGGGTTTGCCGAAGGCGATGGTTGTGAGTTCTTTGCCTGTTACGGCCTTATAAAGAGCCTCGAGGGAGGCGCGCAACGCACCCATGCCGATACGTGTGTAGTCATGTGCAGTAGACCAGACAACGTCGTTGTGCGAGAAGTAAATTGGCGGTCCTTCCTGGAACGTCTCTGACCTCGTTCCGATACGTCCATTCTTGGACATCAACAAATCCAAAATGATCTGTTGATCGCCGGCCCAGTCACGGCTATCAGCGAAAACAAAAATAGCCTCGATATTGATCTTATCAAAGTCCCTGACGCGGGAATTGTTCCATTCTTCTTCGGTCAATTTACGGAACGGTGTGGTTTCGGCATTGGTCTTGATAATATCGCCCGGTGTGACGACGTCCTTGAACCCGTAACCCTCAGCGACTTCACGGCATTTCTCGCCTACGCCTCCAACCACCAAAACGGTGTTGTACTTTTCGGCCATTTCGCGCATGGGCGTGTGGCCGCAGATGAATTGGCCGGGAGAGACTTCGAGTTCGAGTTGGCGGCTGAGGTCGAGGCAGCGCTCTTCTTCGGTTTTGCCGCCGCCGTTGGTGACGAAGATGTATGGTCTGTTTGTCATTAGTAGGAATTCATGTCTAGAGAGTAAAAAGGAACGTACACTCTAACTCCGAATTCGTTCTCGCCGTTGAGAACCTTCATAGCTTCAATGGCTTCGGGAATAACCCTTCCACCCCGAATCAAAACACCATCAATATCAAACGCAAATGCATATTTATCTGTAATCGACGATGCGGAGTTTTGTGTTGGCACAGCCTTGAGAACTGGCGACCCGGAAGCCGGGGTAGCTTCTTCGGACGATGAAGTGGATTCTTCAAGATGCTTTTTGGCGAGTTCAATGGATTGAGCGGTCTCGAATGCATCGCTCGGCTTGGCCATGAGATGTTTCGGAGGGACCAGGACGGTAGGTCCCGAAAAGAGATCGGCGCGGGTTGCCGACATGGACGAGAGGCGGCGAGTCCGCTGGGACTCGGGCGCCAGGTAGTTTTCTGCTTCCGCCATTGTGATGTTTGTATATGCTATCTATGTGAGGATATTCAAGTTTGAGGTACGTAGAGGCAATAAGTGGGGTGTATGTAAAGTGGCGGAATATCAACCAGAGAGTCAAAGATAAATAAATAGAGAAAGGAAGGGAAGAGGCAAGCTATGATGTGACTGAAAATGTATTCTGGTATCTAACAGGTTATCAACAATCAGTGGAGCTGGGACGGAGCCATACTTATATACTTGTACGGTCTGTCGTCAGGGAGGCGGCTTCGACTTCTCTCAGGCACGTAGATAATTTCATCGCTCGTGGGAACCAATCATTTCCCCTGCTTTCAGCCAGTTATCATGACCCTCGAAAGGTGTTAAGATCGGTATCGCAGTTCTCGGAAAGAGGCGGGGGCAAGCGAAACCACAGACCCCGTTGAATGTTGCATCTTCCAGTTGACATGAATCTGGTGGAGACATCCATCATTTCGATCAAAAATGAAACCTAGGTAAGGGCATGGCCAGGTCCACTCTTCTCACTCGCCCGGTGGATATGATGCTGGAGGATTCGCAAGATGTGAAAGGTTGAAAGAGAAAGATGGCGGTTGGCTGGGTGGAGCACCCCGTGTCATTATGGAGCAGTACGAAGGATGTATTGTAAGAATGCTTGCCTAACGCCTATCTGCCTGCAATTCAGCTGAATGCGAACGTGAACGAGCGCTCCCTCTTTGACTGTTCGAGTCAAGTACATCGACGGTGTGCTTTCTTGCATACGGGCATGCATCTAGCAGTTGATAGTTCCGAATTGCAAGGGTCTGTCTATCGGTCGAAGGCATCATGGTGGGTGACAATCGAGTCGAAGTAGAGTATAGGTGTAGACGTCAAACAGCAAGATATTATCTCCTCCGAGGATAGTTGGAGTTGATATATAAACGAAACTCGCTCTTCCAATATAACCATTCTATCTATTTTCCATCCATACAACTTCTCCAAAAAAAATGAATATACTTCCTGACGAAGTTGAGATGTTGATTGATCTGATCTGATCTGATCAAAAATACACGTAACGCAAATACGCCTCGTGGTGGCTGAGCCGTTCCCATGTCACAGCCGACCTTTAAGACCGTAAATACAAGCCATGTACGGAGTACCATATTGTACAACCAACATCCAATCAGTTCCCTCAACCAACCTTGAAGTACTTCTACTACTAAGAACAAAATCTCTCATGAGCAATTTGCGTCTTGTAGCTGAAACATAAGCGTCAATTTACTTCCAGTAAATCACCGTCCAATTACTACGTACGTAGTACTCCCGGTACGGAGTTACTGTCAAGGTACAATGTAACACCATCGCTGCCATAGAAAAACTGATTGGTTCAGATCTAAACAACTCGCAGAAACCAACTGTGCCTTACCGGTATCAACATGTACCTAAGAATAGCGCACGAGAGAATTTTTCCTTTCTGCTTTTGACAATGTAATTGCCCCTTTGGAAGGATTGCATATGAAGTTATTCTTTCTATGCGAAAGTATCGAATAAAGGTCAAAGTAGCCGTCAAATCAGAGGATATGGAGGGGTCGATCATTGTTAGTAGTAGTACTAGTAGAGGGGGTACGATGTCATTCTATGTCCGCCACCCAATTGGAGAGTGTAATTTACGTGTATTGTATTGTAACAGCCGTATGTGGCGGGGCACGGATGGATTAGATAATCCATTTTCTGGACATGTGAATATTGAACTAAACTGTTTTGGGGATGGTGCGTCGGGATGTCTCGGGATGTTTGACGTCACTTTTAAGGGTCGGTGCCTGAGGCATACACACGGATGTTAGATTGGGGAAGGTGATTGACATCGAGCGACTATCACTATCAAACGGACCAGGGTACAGATACAGCTGGTACGTACTTTTAAAAAGAGATGAGGAGAATCCCCAGTCCTATTTACAACCGAACCAAGGGAGAAATGTATCCACTTCCCCATGTTCACGATGTCTATCAATGTACTGAGTCCCGAAATGCGGATGGACGATATGGAGTCTTTCCCCAGGTCTACGATGTCTATCAATGCGTACTCCACGAAATGAAGGACGATATGGAGTATACCCCATGTTTTTGTCGATTTCTACTGAGTTGGCAGATGTTATAGATCGGAACAAAACTCCGGATATCACGCTCAGACAGAACAATATACCAATCAGATTGACACCACTCCTGAGATGATAACTAACTAGGTACGGGAGATTAATCGTATCAACAGTCATTAAAATGCCGGTGTTATCAGGAGCTATGACCTCAGGAAGCAGATGAGCGTGATCCGAATCTGTCGAGTCTCATCATCATCAGATGTAAACATCTGAGGACGGTTTCACATGTTGATGATACAGGGGAACACCAAAGATCGGGAGTACGTACATACGTGGTGTATCTCGAAAGTGAAGACGAAAACTACGTAGATGTTTGTTTACGTCATTGTAGATACCTATTCGTGTCATATTTCAGCATCTACACACGTACCTAGGTATATGCTATTGTTCTGAGTTATAGAACAGTAGATATCATTAATCTCGATTCCCATTTTGTAGTTTTGGTAACTATGCATGTACTTTACATCGTAGTACAAGTTGGTAAATACGAATGACTCAGTTCCTAGTTCGAGGCAGACGCACTGGTAGACCCAGTCTCGGAGCACAGTACACCTAGACCATCCTGCACACTTACACACCACCAACCCTAATCTCCGAATTCCTCCCCTGAACGTAAACATCGGGGCCATGTCCCCCGAGCCGTCCATGATTGCCATACCACATGCATTCTCAGCGGTTGTGCACATCATCGCGCATCGCCGATCGAGCTCTGACCTCTTTTTCTGCGCTGCTGAGTAAGGTCCGTACGTTGTACGGAGGTAGCTTGATCTGACGTCCTACAAAACGGTAGATTTATAGACCGTGCTCAGCCAACAAGGGGAAATCTGACAGGTGGCTTGCAGGTGGCTTGCAGATACTTTTATATCATTTTAATTATCTTTCAATCGTCTAGTTTACCTAGGTCGTGTAGGGACGATCTGATAGACGTAAGTATGTATCGGAGGAGGGTGTTCCAGTGCACTACAGAACTACGTAGTTTCAAAAGTACGGATATGGAATGAATGATGCCATAATTCCTATGAGAAACATGTTATTACTCTCGAATATAGAGTAGACGCTGTGGCCGATGACGATGGTTACATTATCGTCTACAGCCCTACGGGACAGCCGCTGACGTAGTCAACAACACCACGGAGATCAGTTGAAGCCTACGGACGAACCGCAATAGCTTCTGCGTCCAAACGGTTCATAAGCAAATCTGATTTGAATGATTAGTGACAGTCTTATTTCTTTCGTTGGGTTTGCAAGACTCCTACCGACTCAGTCACCTAGGCAGACCACATGTGTGAGGGCCTGTTACGAGAAACCCTATCATGGTACATCATCCCTGTGACAGTCCGTGAATTATCATTGCAGCCTTCCGCCATTGATACGCGTCGATTTGAATGCTCACGCCAGAAAGCAGAAAGTTTAAACTGCGAGAAATATTTCGGTTTGCCGCTGCCGCTATGCAGTCAGAATACATGATGTCAAATGTCCCTATCATCGAGAGGTAAATATGCCCAAAAAACTTCTTGTAGCGCCTGAAATGTCAAAAAAACATTCTAGTGAAATGCAAGGCAAAGATCCCCTCGATAAATCTTGAAGTGCTCTCAGTTTCACTTCCCAAGCCAGCGATGGACAAGCTGCGAGTTACTTTCAGTGTCGGAATGAAGAAGCTTCGATGGCATGAATAAGTCGATCCCTTAAGAAATAAAAATTCAGTAAGACCGGACCATTGACACTATCATCCATCTTGCCAAGTAGGCTTTCAAAAGAAGAGTTATTGCAGGAGTGGCGGACATATTTTTTATAATAGCTCAGCTGGCACCACTCTGGTGAAGTGAGTGAGTGTATCTTCTGCACAAGCTGATTGTAATTCAGACTGCGAAAGGGGCGGAAAGGTCTTGGAGATAGCAGCGCCTTTGACTTCATTTGCTTTGTCAGCGCTCCGTACATGATTGAGCTGCACTCGAATCTGCAGCCTAGCTTGCCGTCCAGGAGAGCCACGTGTTTCTCATGAAGTATGTTGAAAACTTTCTCGATAGCTTCTTGTCTGCCGCAGTTCATTGATTCTGGTAAAGAAATTGGTTAGAGACTGGTCAGTAATGAAGGAGGACTGTGGGAAATGGAGGCTGCGAGGGTGTATGAGAGGACACTTCAGTCGTTGGCCTACTATCCCTGAGCAAGTTGAGGCCTAGTCTATAGCGTATGAAGCTACTGCCTTGCGCTCAGCAGATATTTTTACCCTGAATAGAAAAATCTATTCAGGCACGGGCAGTCAATACAACTACTAGTAATAATTTAAAGCCAGATAAACGTTGAAAGAATTCCGATAAATTTTTTGTAGACGGAATTTATTTAGAGGACATAGGACATTGCAAGTATTTTCGAGATTAGAGATTTTACTAAATCTTGGTGCAGTTCTGCACATTAAGGTCCACCCTACTATCGTATACGACGTATAATTCGGACGTATAGCTCAGTTGGTTAGAGCACCGTGCTTATGGGATAGCTCTTCAATTTTGAATTGTATTCTATGCTTCTCCACGGGGGTCGGGAGTTCAAATCTCCCTCCGTCCATTTTATATATTTATATTTTTGATATCTAGACTAATCTAGATAGTTCGTTCCTCTTCTCATTTAAGCTATTCTAGGTCGAACAGAGGCATTTTGAAAAGCTTTTTAGATGTTGAGAGATCATAGAGAGATCTTAAGTGGGAGCCGGAATAGTGGTCACGTGCTAAGCCGATGACGTTGGATTTCTTGACAATGCGAATTAGTTTCTGCGCGGCTTCATATGCCAAATATCGAGAATCATCTGGCCGAAAACTTATTACATGTGTAACCAGGGTCACAGATAAGAGCACTATGAATCCGCTGGTACTTGATATAGCTATGGTTAAGTTCTCATTGGTCGAT
Source organism: Talaromyces verruculosus (assembly GCA_038993655.1). Lineage (NCBI taxonomy): Eukaryota > Fungi > Ascomycota > Eurotiomycetes > Eurotiales > Trichocomaceae > Talaromyces > Talaromyces verruculosus. The sequence goes on from JBBVQN010000066.1 coordinate 77,378, forward strand.
TCTATGAAGGGGATCGATCAATCGCCAAAATACAGCGTCCAACTTCAGTTAATGTCGGAATAGCAATCTCACGTTTCAGCGCGACTGCCTATAACGTATACGCGCACCGGCGCGTCGTATATACCCACGTAGCCACCCCCGAGACCCCTACGGTTTTATAATATGAACATTTGTGCTTATAAGCAGGCTCACCAATTAGGGCAGTTGGACCGCCCTTGCTCCCTATTCTATGCTTCGTGATACGGAATATGGCTAAACCAACAGTCGTAGAAAGTTCATAGATCGGTATCCATTTCCTTTCCAGAGCGTAAAGTAATGTAGTGTCTGTGGGATAAACTCATGGCACCTTTGATGTGATCCTTGAAGCGCAGCAACGGCTTGCAGGCTTGTCCAATGTAAGCTGGCCAATACTCTTCTACTCGATCATCCAGTACAATATCAGCATAGCCGCTGTTAGGAAGCCAATCGTTATTGACTCGGTTATCGAGGACTCTTTGCAGCCTTTTGTGAGGAGTTAAGTTAGTCGTAAGAAACACATCAATCCTTGGCATGGACATAAGGTAACTCACTCATTGACTGTGATATCTACACCCTCTAATGATTTAATGTCGCAGTCTATAAATAAATATAGGCAATCTATTATATCTTGGCGTTTTTTGCTCATTAGGACCCGTCTGTAAGGTACATGGATCAGATCTGAGCAGGGATTTTCAGTGTCGCACAATCGATCGAGAAGCTGTCCTATGACTTCTTTAAGGGGGGGGAACCTAATCGTTGCGAAAACCTTGCATGGTTCCTAGAAGATATGATTAGTTTCTGAGAAGATTCATTGCTTTTGAAAAAGTACTCACATCAGTGTTTCCGGTTGAGCGTGGTTGGGGATACAATGCCTGATAGAGAGAATGGAGTGAATGCGTCGTTTTTTGTTTCTTCGCTGGGATCTCTGTCTCTTCTGTAGGATCTGGCCGAGTTGTTTCTTTTGTAGGATCTAGGTGATTTTGAGTACGATACACCACCTCTGCTCGATATGCCATATCTGCTTGAAAGAGTTCGTCTCCTTCCCCCTGCGTCGCTTCAAGTTTCTATTGTTTGAAAGAATCGTCAGAAGGGTAGATATTACCCAGATTGTGCTCACCAAGGCCCTTAGCCGCTCGTTGTCTGGCAGCATTTTGCTCTGGTGTCATCTCGATATGAATTCTCAGTGCTGGTGGCCGGTACCAATTCGGATAAAGCAGGCCTTCCTCTAGCGCATCCTTCAGCTCATCCCAGACATAGTTGATATGATTATAAATTTTCTCTTCCTTAATAAAGCCCATTCGAAAGGCTTCTCGTAGGGCAGATTGCTTTTCCTCTTTGAACCAGGTCAAATCGAGCGTCTTGACATCTAACTCCTCCATCTTGCGTAAGATAGTCAAAATGCCATTCGTTGTGGTTTGTAAAATATCTGCGCGGTGACTCTTTTCATCTCCAACTAAGAGGAATGGAACCAAGGTCTCCTTTGGTTGCATGGAGAGTATGTCGATGGAAAGATGAGTGTACAAAACATCGATTATGCTAAGGGCCTCACTCTCGGTCATTAGTTTGCAGTCGATAGAGCTCATTTTGGTGGTAGGATCGGTCTGTTGGGGAGGATTGTGATCCATAGATAGCAATGGAGAAAATTTGAAGAAGATTATGCGCCTGGACAGCTGAAAATATTGAGGAGAGTCCAGCTTACCGATGACTCGATCAGGAATTGGAAGTCCCAGACTGTTGATCTCACCGTTAATATGCGATATGGCAGTTGAAGTAATCATTTTGAACCGTTTCTCGTACTGGAAAGCCCAGGAAATCCATAGCCACAAGATTAACTCTCGAGAATACGTCATGAGAAATTTCTCTTCGACAGCCTCTACCCAGACATTTGCGAAAAACCTCGTCACGTCCTTGCAGTCGTAGTAGTCTGCTACGACGGCGACTTTGGCAAGCATTTCAACAGTGAGTTTGCGAGGCATCTCATTGAACTGACAATGTATGATTCGAAGCAAGATCAAAAACGCTTCAATGTCCCAGCTCTCTATTGTGATTTCGACAGATCCCTTTTGGAGAAAAGTGACGCTCTCCTTCCACAAGCCGGTGAGTAGCTTCTTGAAGACAGGCGAGGCAATAGTCAAATGCTTCGCGGATACTTGGATGCAGAAACGAGGTTTTGTCAAGTCTTCGTCCTTCTTGTCATCGCCGGATATTTCGCTCATTATGAACTCGCTAGACTCGTCATCATCGTTTTCGACGGAGACTTCATTTGCCTTCTCTGTGACAGAGGCTACAGGCGCAAAAGGGGGATTCGCATTGCTCAGGATGATCATCACTTCGCCATCTGGATTGATAATGTGAGTTGGCTGGTCCATGATGGTTGACTTTTCACCAGTTGACCGCTACCCAACGCGATTTTGTTCGATGAGGAGGGGAAAGTGAGAGGAGGAAAAAGAGTGAGGTCGAGAAAGGGAAAGGGGTTGCCCAGGTCAGTTGACTGACGAGAAAGTCTTCTTTCGAACAGCACCAGTTGACACCTGCCTGACTTACTCAAGCGTGATCTAGGACTCTTTCAATGTTGCCCTACGAGTCTTAAAATCAGAGTTTGTTCGATACAAATGCATGGACTCATCTGTATATACAATTAGTTTTGGTATATAACACCTTATCGCGAACAAAACCCACCTCTAACGCTAAATAACACCAACATTTGAGATAACAAAACGCTACAAAAACGAATATCTATCCATCATATCGTCATCAAAATTCTTCAAGCCCTAGACTTCGAAACCATGATCCAACCAATGCCGCACCACAATCTTGCCCTCCGAAAACCCAGGTTTGGGCATTCGTACTATAATCGCTGCATGACTGTGGCGCGCTTTATGTATATAGACGGGATACTTTTTGATTCCAACCGCATTTAAAGAGTCGATTATTTCAAATTGTGCCGGCGTCAAAGCCAAGAGCGGATATTCCGATTTATCGCCTTCTTCAGCAGCGATGCCTGGTCGTGGCTGTTTTTCGACAGCCGACTTCAAGCCCTGTCGTCGGACTCTGGTGTTGTGTTCCTCGTCGTCGCGCTCCTGTTCGGAAAGGTATTCGTTGCTCTGCGATGCGTTGAGGTTCTCGAAAACATCCTCCACTGCGCCGCGGACGTCTTGCATTATCAGCGGCACTCTATATCGTCCAGGCAGTAAATCTGTCTTTCCCTGCTCGTATAGTTTGATGCGTTGCTGGCTGAGCATATTCTGAACGACCGAGTTGACCAAAAACAGCACAGTAGCAATCGGTAGGAATAATGTAAGAAACAAATACGACAACGCCGTTGTATAGAACTTTTTGAACGTCTTGTTTAGACCAGCAAAATAAGGTGCTGTCTCCTCCGTCGCTTCCTGCGTCGTCGGGAGGATGTATTTCTCTGGGTTTATAATAACCTGTTCGTATCCATCTAAATAATTTATATTCTCTTTCTCCGGGTCCGGAAACGGATCAACTTTTGAAATGGCAGTTGTATAAAACACCGTCGACCGATCGTTCACAATATTCGCATACACACTTCGATTTTTGAATTTCGCCAATCCGCGTATAAATATGCTATTCGGGTCTGCTAACAGACTGAGCAACGGCTTCTCCGTCCCTCGGAAGTTGTCAATCATAAATAACTGCCTCCCCGAAATGGAGATTGTGCGTGCCCCAAGGACATTCCATATATGACTCGGCCATCCTTTTATCGGCGACCGCACACCGACATGCGGCGACACAAAAGTCGTAAAATTCACCGGCTCAAGTTTGTCGAGTGTTCCATTCGCTTCCAACAACCCAATTGCGTAGCGGGCCACTAATCCTCCGAGCGAGTATCCCACAACACTCAATTTTGTGATTGCATGGCCTTTGGCACGCAGTTGGTCTAGGGTATCTTCAATTTCGTGCGCGACTCGCTCTCCGCCAAGTTCGATGCCGTCGTACGTATATGTGCCCGAATTGCGTTGTGCCGCAAGTATATAAACCTGTTCTTTCCCATGTCGTTCGCGAATCGCGGAGGCGACGTAGTCTAAATGCGATGGATTTCCCCATAACCTACACCAATACACAACAAAGTAGTCAATTAGCTTTCGTCCCATTACGTCAGCGAAGGTCAAGAAAAAAACGCACCCATGGACAAGAACACATAAATGATCGGGTCTACAGCCCGCATTGTCGTCCAAAGAGTCGCCCATTTCTTCAAGAAGGCGATAGCAGTCGTGCGAAAGAGGGCGGTAGGAGAAGATGCTTGACCAGGCGAAGGGGAGAGTCATCTCTTCTGATTCTTTTGGTGACAGCCTGGAACCCGGATATAGGAGATAAGTGCTTCGGGCCAATCACGTTGCTTGGGGATGACTGCGGTGTTTGTCTTGTTTGTTGGCTTGGGGGTTGTCTGTTCTTCGTTTTCTGTTGTTGCTGTTCAGTTTGATGTTCACCGCAAGATGTCCAGTATATGGTGACTGATATCGTCTAACGTCCTCGAAACATATATTCGAAACGAAGGAGTTTTCAGAATGAGAGGAAATCTGGTTAAACCACCCGCTCGATGACAGCAATGACAATCCGATGACAGCCTGGAATGACGAAACCACGAAAATGCCTGGCACGCGACACCAACACCAAAAATCTCTGAACACAAACTGAGCCAGAGATAAAAATACAAAAGAAACCAGGCTAAGCGACTATATACCGATTTGTACTGTGCGAGATACATCACATTTACGCGGACACCTACCTTATCATTACCAACCTCGTTGATTCTTATCGGGTGTGCCCAATTCTCCACCAAAAATCATTCTTCGTACAACCAAAGGGCCAAAGGACTCTTGAGTCTGGCTTATCTCTGTACACAAGATAAGCCTGTTTCACCACCCGAGCGCTCTCGCCAAGACTGCGACTATTGGATTGTTGGTGGCTGGTTGTACGACCGGCCTTATCAATATCATTCACACCGTCTATTCTACGGAGTATCTTGATAGCGTACGGCTCTAAGCTATCCGGTTTTGGGCATCATGTTCGCTCCGCTGGGACTGTTCAAGGCAGTTGCGTGTCCTGAGGGATCGCATTGTGGGCTGCTGAACTGCATATTCCTTCATCAGGAACCGAAAATTGAACAGGTGCAGCAAGTTCCGCGCTTGGACCAGACGGATGTTGTTCGCGAACCGGCAGAGAAGAAGAGGAAACTCGTCCATGAACATGATGAACCTAGAAAAACCATAGTCCAATCTGCACAACTGCGCCAGACTGCAACAACAACGGCGCCCAAAGAGATCAAAGATCTTGCGTCCGCCCGGAGAAAAGTGTCGCCCCCTCCTAAGACACAGGAGAAACCCAGCGAGCCTTCAACGACGACAACAGCGACAGGCCCAAGTCTGAAAAGAAAAGCACCCAAAGAATCCCTGAATCCAAGACTCCTCAAAAAAGCGCCTGCGACGCATTCAGTCCGCTCCTCGATTCTAGTCAAACTTCACGGGGCCATGAAAGCGCTAAACGAGAAGATGGCAAAACTCAAAGACCCCAACAAGGCTTCCTTAGTTCTGACGCCTGACGAATTAATCGTGATGGCGCTGGATGAAGAGCAGAAAACCGCAACTGAGAATCCGTCTGTATATGGGAATATAATCAAACTACGGATCGTGAAACTGTCGCGAATGAGTCTGGAGGCCTGGGAGAAAGAAGTTGTTGCACATCTCAATGCGCGATATTACAAACTCCAACCCGCCAAATTGAGTCAAGCAGACCAAAAACGGTACTCAACAAATCTGACTGAGGAAGAAGAAATCGCCGTCGCGCGCATTCTCCGCACCGAAATCAAAGGCAAAGAACAATTCGGCTACATTACCCGCATCCCGACAGAAGCCGAAATCCAGGAAGCGCGACAGGGGGTCGAAGCAGCAGATGGATGGGAGAAATGTGACCGCTGCGCAGGCCGGTTTCAAGTCTTCCCCGGTCGTCGGGAGGATGGCGCACTTGCCTCTGGTGGACGATGTACGTACCATCCTGGAAAAGTGTTTCGACCGCCTAGGAAGGCTACGGATCATATTACCGGTGGTCAGACAGAGGCATATTTCCCGTGCTGCAATGAGACTGTTGGGACGTCGGCCGGATGTACGAAGGCAGAGCATCATGTTTTTAAAGTCTCCGATCCCAAAAGGCTTGCTGCTGTGCTGCAGTTTGAGGAAACTCCGGCGAATGATGTAAAGGCAAAAAATCCGGTTACATTTGACTGCGAGATGGGATATACGACCTTGGGCATGGAACTGATTCGCCTAACGGCACTGAGTTGGCCACAGGGTGATACCCTGCTAGACATATTAGTCAAACCAGTTGGAGAGATCCTCGACCTGAATTCTCGATACTCCGGCGTCTTCCCTGAACATTTCGTAAATGCCATTCCATACACCAAACCTCCTCCTCATGAGGCAGTCGGAGAAGGAAAAATGCAAGTCGTCGACTCCCCCGCCGCAGCACGATCCTTACTTTTTGAGCTTATCGACCCTTCTACACCATTGATTGGACACGCAATCGACAACGATCTGAACGTCGTACGCATCATCCATCCGACCATCATCGACACTGTCCTGCTTTTCCCGCACCCGCGAGGGCTGCCGATACGATATAGTCTCAAGTATCTGACCAAACTCCATCTAGAGCGGGATATACAAATGGGCGGCGACAAGGGCCATGACTCGAAAGAAGATGCGTTGGCGACGGGGGATTTGGTGAGGGTCAAAGTTGTGGAAAAGGCAAAGGCGTTGAAGAGGGATGGGAAATGGCCTTTGCCGAGTTGATTACAATATTATGTATATACTACGCAATATAGTGGAGTTGGATAATGGAAGATTTCCATTTAATTGAATTTTTTTACCACTCATACACAAAGGCATGAGTAGCCATGACACCGATAACACAACTAGTTACATCACGGGTATCACTTTTTTTCATCGTCCAGCAGCATCCATCCATTACGACCGACCGACCGTATGGACAACCGGCGTCCCAGATTAATTCCACTGTCGCATGTCATGTAAATCATTTCACCAAAGAAATAATTTACTCCTCATCCTCATCAGCCTCGTCGCTGACAACGTTGTAGAAGCGAAGCTCGTAGACACCCTTGGCGGTAGAAACGACGCGAAGCCAGTCACGGAGCTGCTGCTTCTTGAGGAACTTTTTCGTCCTATACCACCACACAAGTTAGCATCACGCCGAAAAACCATAAATCTAGTTTGTAGGGAGGGGGGATTGGACGTACAAGTACTTCAAATACCGACCAGAGAAAGGGATGTGAGTAACAACCTCAATCTTTCCATCGCCAGACTGGGAGATCTGAACGTTATCGCCGAGGTTACCGACGCGGCCCTCGACCTTGATGCGGTCGTGCAAGAACTTCTCGAAGGCGGAGACGTCGAAGATCTTGTCGCTGGCCGGCTGGGAGGCGTTGATAATGAACTATTCATTCTCCGTCAGCACGACAATACTCTTCCATGAATGAGTAAAAGGGAGAGGATGAGGGACGTACCTTCTGGGTAACCTTCTGAGGCTTCTTGGAGCGAGCCTAATAATATATCCGAAATGCCATTATTAGCCTACTGTTCCTTTCCCTGCGGAAACAGCAAAGCAGTTTTTTTTTTTTTTTTTTGTTTAACGTACAGCGGTGGGAGCCATTGTGAATGATTTTTTGTTGTTGTCTGGTCGACTGACTTGACTGGAGGGTATAAGAACGCAAAGAGGTGAATATCCTGCGCCTGATTGAGGAAAGGTTGTGGTTGTCGAGCTGGTGGAGATAAATTTCGCTGTAGCTTCCCGAACGCCCCGACCGAATGTGGATTTTGGTGCATTCCCCATTGGGCGGGAGATAGGGCTAGGGCTTCTCTGAGGGGCAGCGCTGATTGGCGGGCTTGTCCTCCTCGCTAGTGACTCGAAGCAGAGTTTGCACTGGTGGTATGTTTGCACCGTTTGCTTTCTTCCTGGCGCACAGACCACACCCTCTGCCTATAAATACCCCTTCCTCCCCTCTTTCTTTTCCATTTTCTTTTCTTCCTTTCTTTCCTCAGCTCTCTTTGCCTTTTGGCTTAGATCAAGTGTAGTATCTGTTCTTTTCAGTTTAATCTCTGAAAGTGTTCTAAGGAACACAACATTGATTATTCTCATTTTTGGATCGCGCTCCAAAGCCTCTGTGCTTGCACACGCTTTGGTGCACTGTGTCCTCGGTCTTACACTACCACCGAGTGACGCGAACACCTTTTTCATTATCAAGTCGGCTTGTTCGGCGGGATGGAGAAGAAGTTTCTACCTTGACTAGGCTATGGGAAATGGGTCGTTGGCGAGCGGCTGGTGGTCGCGAGGATGGTGTTGATGGCTGGGATGCTGCCTAGTCTGATGAACGACTCGTATGTACGTATTCTGGTGTCATCTATGATGTGTTTTCCCATGTTGACTCTGTATGGAGTGATGTTCGAAAAATGGATGACCATGTTGGAGCTTTAAAAGTTCTGGTTGGAAATGTAAACAAAGAATTTCATCGTGGTTGGCCATCACGAAATATTTCCACATCCTTCTGCTAGACTGAGTACTGACGTCCGACTTGTGAAGACTTTCCACTGAATTCCTCCCATCATAGTCATTTACTTGACGTATCGCTATGACTCTTACCCATTCGACTGCAAGCCATCAATAATGCACCCGATCGAGATCGCCTCTCCCACGACGCGCACGGCGATGATGTCAACGAGAGCGTATCAACTGGACAAGGCGATGGATGGGATATCTAGGCAACACGCTGAAGGCTTCTGCCTATTCATGACTGTTGAGAAATGGCAATTTGCCACAGGGACAACTGGGGGAGGTTGTGCTGCCTAAGATATGACTCAGTACCAGGCTGAATGACTTTCTGGATCTCTTTCAGCATACTCATTTGTCTGATGCATCGCTCGCTATGACGCTTATCCTCACATTCAACCACGAAGCTATCACGGAAAATGCAGTCGAATGGGACGTATCTCCTACAACGCTATCGATCTGCGACGACGCTACAATAGAAACCAGGTCATATAAATTGGACTAGGTGATGGATACATTGTTTGCAAATCGGATTTGCAAAGCGGATTTCTGTAACTATTCATTGCACCGTTCTTGGGCCTCTATCCACTGGATCATGAAGAACATCCTCTCAAACGAAATACAAATCGGAGCTCTGTACATGCTCGGCTAGGCAAACGTTCTTGCGGTCCGCATTCACCCAGAGTCTTTGTCGCCTTCCTCGCAACGAGAGTGAGTTAGAGAATTTACACCATATTAGTCCAGCAACATCATGGAGAGTGTCTTTCGCAGAAAAGATGTCCTGAAAACATCCTTCGACCTTGATGACTCCGATATCAAATCCTCGTCGACCAACAACGAAACTATCAAAACACGCTCTGTTAACAGCCAATCTGTCAACGCAAACCATGAAGGAATGAAACCAAATCTAACGCTATTGACCTTACCAGCTGAAATCTGGCTTCAAATATATGATATACTTCTTGTTAGCTGATTTGATAGGCAGGGAAATCCATCTTGGGCAGTCGGGAAGAGATATCAAAAAGCTGATTCTATTGCTGATGACCTGCAATATTGCAAACTTGCAAACAGATCTACCACGAAGCGACCTCGATACTCTACTCACGAAATGTATTTGCCATCAGTGCACTGTAGCAGATGCTCAGATTTATAACGCAAACTGCCCCGGCGAATGTCAAACTTGTGAGATCACTGGAAATTTGGGTACTATGGCGGTCTGAATTGTTGCGCTGTATATGGATATCACTGCTCGCAACCCTGTCTGAAAAAGTGACTGTACTCAAATCCATAGAGCTGGCACGGGATGCAGAGTGCGACTTTCCGTGGCTACTTGTGTATACAAACGAGGACTAGGCGATGATGAGTTGTTTGTGCGTGCTCTTGCAAGGTTCAAACAATTAGAAGTGAGAATTAAAGGCTTCTATGCGAAGAATTGGCCGTCATATTTGAAATGGCAGAATGGGCGCGCGGTTTGGACGAAGGTGATTTAAAAAAGTTCAAGGCGTATCAAGAGGGGACAGAAAACATCGTTCCATAGTGTATGCTGCGGGCTCCTTTGTCTATGCTTTGCGTGGGTTTCCAGCCTTGTAGTCTCTCATTTGACCGTGTTGATAGTCGCCTGAATATCACGACACGAGATAAGCTTCGCAGCAATTTCACAAATATTCAAGACGCAACTCCTCCAGGGAACTAAAATTGCAGTGCACACCCGGCGGCGCAGCGTTTGACATGGATCTCACGTGTTATACCTTGCTTCCAGATCCTCTGCGGAGCTAAGATTGCAGTGCAGTATTTTCTTGGGCATCACTCGCCCAAGGCGCATCACGCTGAACCAATGCTAGTTATCTGAATTTGCTACGCAAAAATTTGCCACAAGAACGACAAGGGTAGACTGGGGGTTTCTAGTGTTGGTAGACGAGGGAGATAAGAATACTACGTGCTCGAGGCTACGTACTGGGTAGAGTTTGGCATTTGCAAATCATTATACGTATAAGCTCTTTTGAATTAACTCGAAGCTCTCACTTTTTTCATGCCTACGTACCGCCTTGACTTCTACTTCTCCTAGAGAGCTAAAATTGCTGTGCAGGCAACCACCCACAGCTAGTTACTTAGAGGCGTGATGTGTCATAACTACCTTTCTACCCTCTCTAGGGAGCTAAAATTGCAGTGCACAATTTTAACCCGATACCCTTGACAGGGATCTCAGGCATCGTACCCGTCACCCAGAAAGCAAAGGTTTTGAGGCAATACCCAATTCCTCCAACTAAAATTGCAGTGCACGAACCCGAATGATGTCATTCATTTGAAAGCAAAGATGTTATACGAGGTAGATTGGGAATACTGTCTGCTTGAGACTACGTTCTAGGAAGAGCTTGAAAATGTGCTAGTATATGATTTCCCGTGTATCAACAGGAAGCTCTTGTCGTTTTGTTCCTAGAAAGTCATCTCTTATTCGACTGTTACCTAATCTACCATGTATTCATCATAGCAAAAATTTTACAGATCTTACTCTTTTCATGCCTCCCATGTCGACTTTGAAACTACAGACCTCGAATTGCAGTTTTATTTCGTTGCGTTATTTCCGTGCCACGACTCCAATTCGTCATACTCACCCTTTCAGCTCCTCTGGGGGGCTAAAATTGCAGTGTAGTAGTTTTGCGGACGCACAGTTGCCTTGCAGGCAGGCCACGGTCCTAAGACTGCTGCTTTGCGTTGCCTTGCGACGTGTTCCTCGTTGCTCTCGGGGCAAGGCTGCCTATATCATGGATGGGACTTTCTACAGTCATAAGAGAGACTGCGAATAGACTCTACCAATTTCTGTACTCGAATCTATTGGATGCTCGAGTCGTTCTTGCATCTTTCCTCATTTGTCTGTTTGCATAGACGACTACCACTTTCTACAGTAGTATGGTACATAGCAGCTAAGATCGCGACCCTTCTAAGGCGCTTGAACGTAGTGCAAATCTACGAAGATTCCCTCTCTTGTTGATGTCGCCATCGCCACTCTCGACTCCCACCTCCCCGAGGAATCTAAAATTGCAGTGCTACTCGGTATGTGGCTGTGCTCATCACCTGTCTTTGCATTCACTTCCTCTATGGAGCTAAAATTGCAGTGCAGTGTTTGGGCTGTACATCAGCGCCCTACTATCAAGACTAAACTCCTCCTCAGAGCTAAAATTGCAGTGCAAAAATGCAGCCTAATATGCCGCCTACTCAAACTTAGGACCTAGGTGGTGCGTGATGACTTGCTACAAGAGTGACGAAGACAAGGATGGGTTTTGTAGTGTTCTACGAGCTTGATTAAGAAAGTACATAGTTATGATTTCTTATACTAACTTGAAGTTCTCACTGTTTTGTCTGCAGACTGTCCTCTCCATGTCTTCTTAACAGCAAGTAGAGATTAGTGAAATTATATTATTTTTAGAATCAATTGATAGTGCCCGGTGATCTCTCAGTACCTATCCTGTAGGAAATTAAATATGTAGTAGTGCGCTGACATACTCTTTTACATCCAGGTACCTAGGTCAACTATCTACCATGGCGACTTCCACTCCCTCCACGGGCTAGGATTGCAGTGCAATAATAGGGCTCAGCCACTAAGGCACCGTATGTGCTCCCTACAACATGTCAGCTGTTACTCCCTAAAGAAACCGCCACGCACCCATTGCGACAGTCTCTTGAAGGATGACGATATCCCGGGTGGTGTCGTACTTCGCACGTAGGTCCTCAAGGACGCCTTGTAAGGCCTTCATCGCGTTCGGCGTCAGATCAAGGAAATGTCCCTTGAGGCCAAAGACAAATTGCTCCGGCCCCTCGGGGATGGCGAGCATTTGTTCAAGTTTTTTGTCAGTCCATATGGTTTGTACGGGGTAGAATATAGCGCCGGTCTTGCAGATACTAGTTTCGGAATTAGGGCTCGCGATGAAGTGAACTTCGTATCCTTGTTTGACGAGGTGCGTGGCCTGTGCAAGAAGGGGGTTAGTGTGCCCTGGATATGGAGGACAGGAGATCACCACAATGGGCTTTGGAGTTGCATCGGAGCCTGCGACCATTTCGGAGGAAGGAGGAAAAAAATAATAGTCAGTGCTTAGTTCTGCTGGTAATATGAAAAAGCAATTGATGTACACATTGCTGTCTTTGGGGATGTTTTTATATGAGAATGGAGAAATCCAGTAAGTTGGCAGTCCAATTCAGCTCGTTATGAAGCCGCATCTAGAACCCTTAATGGACTCTGTTGGAGATATTGAGGGCGTTGACTAGACATAACTGGTCTTTCCATGCTCTCTAATAATTTGGCATTTGACTCTAAAAGGGTAAGGATGATGCTATTCCCGGAATGCTCATATCAACCGTGTCGTGACCACTTGATCCGAGTTGCCCTATCTCTGACAGTGAGGTTTCGCAGTGTGACAGCTATCCTCGGAAAACTCAGTTATTCGATGGATTTCGTTGCTTAATTATTTATGTTAAAAGCTTTCTCAGTGGCCCTGTAGATGAATTTATATCCATACCCAAGAAGCATGCCCTAGGGGGGCCCCGCTAAAGCTTTGCATACTAATCAAGCTCGCTACATAATGATTCGCTACAGGAGTGACAAACGCAAGGTTACCTATATTACGGGAATTTCTCGAGTTATAGAAGGAAGACTTGGATCACTGATTAGACCGAGTCTGGCTTGGAAGAATTCGCGAACATTGTACATTTCCTCTTGGGTCTACTCGATGTAGCCGTCATCCGTCATCTCTTTTGATCGTGTTGATATCGCCTGAGATTTGGAATTCGACTCTTACAATAGTCTCCAGGTATCCAGGCTTGCAACTCTTCTGAGGAACTAAAATTGTTTGGGATTAGATCAAATAAGTTTGCGAACCTCGAATCGAATTCGAATCGACAATCGACTGTCAGTTCGAATTCGTACGAATAGTCATATTCAGGATTAATTCGAATCGAATCGAATCGGATTAGGAAAAAGTTCGATTCGATTCGATTCGTGCGGAGCGGTACTCGAACCTGATTATACATATTCCTCGTAACGTTGTTACACTATTCCCGACGCCTTATGTCACAGATCTATTCCTTGAGTCGTCTCAGAGGTCCAGGTTGATTAGGATAAGCCTCATAAAATTGCTTTAGTCACAATGACGCATTCTTGAAATCACTCGCTAGGTACTAGCTAAGATCATTGTTATAGCCTGTCTATTTAACTCTGTAGGATAGACATCCTCTAGTAAGCTTTATATCTAATATCGATTCTACTTCTTATTCATCCTAGCCATTCACTTCAATTGGGGGCGCTGGGTCTGGAATCTAGCTAGATAACAGTTCTATAGAAGCTGTGACGGTTGTACGCGCCTTAGGGCTTTGTGCCGGAAACTCCAGTCGACATCCTTTGTTTACGAGACATACATGGAGCATCTTTGTATTTAGTTATTTACTATGAAAGGAGATATCCGGAGCATACTAGGAGAAGCTCACGTGTTTGGAGTCTTTATATATGGCTCCAGCGCTCAGCTCGATTTTAGTTTCCTATTCTCCCCTCCATGCTTAGTTTTCTCGCTGTACGCTACCCAATTGAGATATTGGCTTGAGCCCTTCACAATATACTTCATAATTAGAGAATATTAATATACAGACCATTGCCTGCCTTTAACTCTTAGAATATTGAGGTATATTGTATCACTGATTAGTATATTAGCAGGACATCTTGCAATTTGATCTATACTAGTCATATCAGGCGATGGGGTCATTTAGAACAGGTGACGGTATTTCTTCCATAAAACGCTTCTGAGACGGTACTGCCGTGTCGTTGAGTTTCACCATCTGAAAGAATGAGCGAGGTCCCTATTTCTAAAGATCCTGTGACTGTAGCATCTTTTACAGATCTCATTGTTTCCGTTGCCTTAGGTGCAGACATAACGATTGCGTATAACCAACGCGAAGAGCAGTATGTTTCCTACCCCATACTCTATCCCTTCGCATAGCCTGCATTTCTTCAACTAATGTGAACAACAGAGATCCGGGGCTGCAACCAACCCCTACGTCGTTCTCGGCCTCCGCAACAAACATGCTCGTACTCCTTCATATTCATCGAAGCGAAGTGGCATACATTCCTTTGTCAGCGTATTTAATACTCTCCTTCAATTATCTTCAAGTCTTCCAACAATGGCGAAATTATAGATTCAAACATCGCCTTTTGAAATTCATCGTCATCAACTTTGATGTCTTTCCTGCCAGGCTAAAGTAAACACTTGTCAACGACCTCCTCATACCTTATCCCGCTCTCGTTGAGGACATCTGGTAGGAGACGATGGGCTGTTTTGAGGTTGGCTGCCGCCTCCACGGGGTCATCGTCTTCAGGTTTACGCAATGAATCGATAGTCTGACCAAAGATAATTCGACAAGTGCCAGACCCAGGGGGAAGAGGATTTCCTTTTGGATAAGATGCGTCGACAGCTTATCTTGTTGGGACGTCGGCCTGCCCATCTGATCCGCATGGACTGATGTCTGCTGTACCAGATAGATGGAGTCAGAAACCATATTTCTAGATTCCCTTGTCCTGATCATAATATCTTTCGTCCGCCATTGTGCTTTGAGCCAACTGCCATGGAATTGGAGGGTACTACAGGCGGCTAACCGCAAACGACCCCGTCGTCTGAGTACTGTCTTAGACAGATCATGCATGTTCCTTGAAATTGATGAAGACATGAGAAGAGTTTCGACTGACAGTACCTGGATATTCGCAGGGGAATTTCCAACAGCATAAAGGTGTGCTGATGGTTTTGGTCCCTTAGAAAACCAACGAGCTTTCGTTCCTCACACATTCTATTGGCATTGATTTCAGATAGCGTGGTGCACAAACCTCTGATTGGTACTCCCAAAGGAATATTCTCAACTTTGGGCCATGGAACGCTCCGTAAACTAGTCGTCACCAGAGAAAACTTGACCTTTCTCTCCCGCACCACAGGAAGTTTCCTCTCCTTTAGGGCCGATCCAGCTTCTGGGATTGGTGATCCTATTATTGAAGACTCATTTTCGACCTCTTGCCAGTGCCAGGAGGCAGCATGTTCAAGAGGAGCCTCTGAAGTAAGCATCATTCGGAGCTTCAATATTTCATATGCTTCAGTAGTAACATCCCTATTGAAAATACTTAGTTGAATTTGAGCGCGATGTTGATCTCGGCATTGACGATTCCAAAATTCCCCGCGAGACATTATACCATATAAACTGTGCGCAATTCTCCGTGCGGTTTTGATGGCCAGTAGCTGTTCTTTCGGTAATCTTTGCTTTCGCCATATCATCTCGCGATATTCGGACTGTTCCAAAAGAGTTTGAAGTGCGGCGTTGGCACTTTTGATGTCGCACCTAATGCCATCAAGCGATTCGGAAAGGTCGAAGAATCAGCAGCACTTATTGCGTTCCTTCTGGGGCCAAGGGAAGGTGGCTTTATAGGGAAATAGAGATCCCTGCACAATTCTTCGACTTGCGCGCGATCTGCTATTGAATAGCTAAGAAACAACAAGCATTGTGAATCTTCAACTTCATTCAGTATGCGCATCCTGCATTTGATGTCTGCTATTGAACTCACGATCGATAACCCTAAGTAATTTGATGACAAAGTCCGAAGGTGGGAGCCTCATGTGAGAAGCTGAATTATCTCGAGAAGCGCTTATGAGGGGACTTTGAGGCTCTGGCTCTCTCAGAATAGTTCGGAAGTCTGCAAGCCACTCCATGACGGGAGGAGATCTGGCGAGGTCCGGGGAAGTCATCTCGGTGATCTCGCTAGCTAGAAGGGCTTGGCATCCAAAGGAGGAAGCCCCTTCGAATGAGGCAGCTTTTGACATCGGCGATGTTGTCTTGCCTCGAAAATCATCTTCCTTGATATTGCCAATTGATACCAATTGGCTGATCCGATGTCCCACCTGGCCCATAAGCGATGCTTCAACGGCACACAGGCGCTGATGAAGGCGTTCATACCGCTCAAGCACACCCTAGAGGGCCATATGGAAGGCGTCGTTTCGGTTTGCATTCTCACCTCAGGTGGGACTGTTGGCATCTGGTTCTTATGATGGGACTATTGAGCTCTGGAATCCCAATACAGGCACGCTAAAGTACACCATAGATCATGCAGGCGGCAGATCCTCTTTCAAGCTTAATAATCTCTCAGCAGACACGGCTACACGTTTGAGATGGGAGTTTCCCGAGGTAACTTCGGTTGCTTTTTCACCTGATGGCAAACTCCTGGCTTCCGGCGCCACTGATGGATCGATCAAACTTTGGGATCCTGAAACGGTGCGCTCGAGCGCTATCTGGGGGGTACTATGCCTCCGGGAACACACAATAAGCCTCATAATGCGAAATATGTTTGGTCAGTTGCTTTCTCCCCTGAAGGCCAACTGCTGGCGGCTGGCTCAGATGATGGAAAAATTAAGCTTTGGAATCCCGTTACAGGCAACCTCAAACATAGCATAAAGGTCGAATCCCGTAAGACCCTTTATCCGCTGTTTTTGGAGTCGTTTTCTCACCTGATAGCTGGCTCCTTGCTTCGTGCCATCATGGTGTAAACAAGAGGCTCTGGGATTCTGTTACCGGTGCGCTCAAAGATACACTAGGATCCCGTGGGAGGTCGATTTGCTTCTCTCCTGATGGTCAACTACTGGCTAGTGGCTACAATAAAAGTATAGAAATTTGGGTGAAGTACACCCTAGAGCGCCATTCAAGTGGGGTATCTGTTGCATTCTCACCTCATAGCCGAATTCTGGCATCTGGTGCGATAGTGGACTTATCAAGGTCTGGGAGTCCGCTACAGGCTCACTCAAGCATACCCTGGGATATTCAAATTGTTGGGGCCCAGTTATGTTCTCACCTGACAGCAAACTGCTAGCATCTGGCTCCAGTGATGGGATTGCCAGACTCTGGGACCCTACTATAGGAATGCTCAAATATACCTTAAAGGGGCACGGCGCTGGTACTGCATACCCATGGCCAGTTGCTACAATTGGCTTCTCACCTGGTTGTCAACTACTTTCATTGAAATATTATGACATATAATTGACCTCTGGAACATTGCCACAGGTGTGATTAAGGCCACCCTAAAGCTCCATGAAGGTGCTACTACTGGTACGATTAAATCAATTGCATTATAGCCCGATGGCAAACTGCTAACAGCTGGTTCTGAATGTTAAATCGAGGTCTGGGAAATCGTTACATGCACGCTCAAGCACATTATGAAGGAGAATTTGATACTCCAATCATTCGCTTTCTTACCTGATGGCAGACTTCTGGCTTCCGGCTCTACTAAAGACATCAAGTTCTGGGATACCGCTACAGGTGCGCTTAAGCGTACAGTGAAGGCCGCCGACTCACATTGTGACTGATGACGAATTTCCCTTCCCTATTTCCTATCTTGCAGCTAAACTAGAATGTTTACTGCCCAGGACTGGCGTAAAAACTTCTTGCCGGGCCTTTTTACCGCAATGAACAAGCCACCTTTGCACAACAATCAATGGGTTACTATTCGAGGCCAAAAGAAGTTATGGCTACCTCCTGAATATCGTCCCAGTATACCTACTGATGAGGGCCTTGGGGTTTCAACAGTCAAGGATGGTGCTATAGCACTTGGGTGTAGAAATGGGAGAGTTCATGTCATTACATTTTCTACCTAGTAAGGGTCTGCTAGTCGATATTAATGCTCTTACATCTTTTGATCTCTTTTATACAGAGGCCCGCTCTGAGTACGAGCTATTTTCTGCTCTATCTGCTGGCCAAGTATGGGATGTTTCGGCTTGTCTCGCGATTATTTACTAATCTGCGCGCGAAATTTGAGGATATTGAACTGCTGAAGTAGTAGTCTATATTCTAGACTATATTTGCCGCGAAGCAAGAAAGGCAAATAATCGTGGCCAGTAGTTTGGTACTGGCTGCTCGACCTTCACAAAATGCCGGGTCGATCGATCTACCTAGGTATATCCATAGTGTCAGCACATACTTGAATGGCAAGGAAATAGGCAATTCCAAAGTTCTGGTCAATGGACTGATGTACCCATAGCTTCGTGTTTATGTTCAAGCTTGCAAATGAACCTTTTACACCCATATAACATTGAAGCATCCTCCCAAAACTGGACTCCATCAATCCCCTTCAACTCGCCCATATTCTTCTGTCCTTTAAGCTGACCTCTTCTCGCAATCTAATTATCCCTTCACTCCTGACACGTCGGCACTTCTGTATCAGCTTTGATAGCCTTGTTAAACTTTGTAAAGACACCCAAATTGCTCTCATTATAAAGTTCTCTATAGATCAATGGTGAGTTTGTAGATGGCTTCAATCGTAAATCATACGTCATACAGTTGAATAGAACAGTATTTAGTATTCTAACATGCTCTTGATCTACCGGTGGTCGGGAGACTCTTTGCAGCGTTGCCTACGAGACAATTTCCAAAACTTCTCCGAGGTTGTATACCAGCGCCAGGGTTGTGTCTGGCGTATTTTCTATGGCCCATTTCTCTTCGGGCAAATCTGCAGTTCTGCAATAGGTATACTGAAAAGCTCGTCGTGCGCCATAGTCTGTATGTCTCATCATACGCATGCCAGCCATACGATCTATAATCACGCTTTTCAGCGGATGGGAAAGAGCGTGTCTGAAGTCTTCGTCGTTCACGGGGCCGCCATAGCTCTGTACACACATAGATCGTCGTATTTTCCGGGAAGTCCAGTTTCTAGAGGTCCCCCTGGGCGCACGTATAATTCAAGCTGAAGTTCGATGTTTGCGAATTTTGTTTCTAATGTGGTCGCATACAGGGTCTTCAAGTAAACGGGACGACGTCGTTGTTATTGTGTTGGCAATGTAGCTGACCTTGCACATGCCGAATGCTCACTTCGGATATTGCTCCGGTTACATTCGCCGCCAGCTCCTAAGCAGTTCCAGCACGTCGGGAGGTGGCCATTAGACTGACAATTGAATGACCAAAAAGCATATAAAGCGATGATTGATATTAATGGGAAACTGTGGGGAAATAAGCTTCTGATTCCTGACTTTGCATCGAGCGCATGCTGTCTGTCCTACCCCGCTGTCTATGACTCCGGTGACTCCGGTTGGAAGGTTGAGAATTGGGGGTGTCTACCATCTTCAAGAGATCACTGCAATAGTGTAATGTCAACACCGGTGCTTAATGGAAAATCTCGGAGTTCACAGCCTGTTCTCCGAACCCATCGTCTGGACATCAACCTCCGAAGATAGCGGATCATCCTTATTTCGCAGCGTACAAGGTGAGTCTCTGACAAACGAGCTGGTCAACTTTTAGAAGGAAACCTATAAATCCACCTGGTTCTATGGTCCCACCTGATTTCCCACCCGGAGATAAACAGTTCGCACGCATCAACCCAATACCAGCCTTTTTCGTTCACATTTCCGAGGAAGTTGAACTAATACCATGTTGTTTGTCGATTTCCACCGTTCTGGGGCATTGTCTTGGGCAAATTGCATCAGGACAATCTTCTCCGCCAGATCAAATTCTCATGCTTTGCCGGGATAGTTGATTGTATTAGTTCAAGTTGAATTGAGAATACGAGAAAGCGGAAATGGACTTGAGCACGGCTTATGCTGGCGGATGGTGGCTCATGTAACCCAATGTGGAAGCTG
The DNA here is from genome assembly GCA_038993655.1 of Talaromyces verruculosus. Lineage (NCBI taxonomy): Eukaryota > Fungi > Ascomycota > Eurotiomycetes > Eurotiales > Trichocomaceae > Talaromyces > Talaromyces verruculosus. The sequence goes on from JBBVQN010000066.1 coordinate 97,612, forward strand.
CTTTAGATGCGTGAGATAGCCAGTGGTGCAGATCATCATTCTAGATTGAAGCCACCATCCGGGAAGCCAAGTCGGGTTAAATGCCTTAATTTTAGTCTATCAGGCCCACTTCCAACTGTAACGTCAATAACTAATGTCCAATAAAAACCTCCAACCAGCGGCGAAGCTCATGAGACCTTTCCCCGCTCTTTGCTCGCAATCTCTCGCTTATCACTCACCAGACAATGACTCTGCATCCAGGAACAAAAGGAAGCGCCACGCCAATGATTGGCAAGGTGCAGCTAAGACATGTGCAGCAACTGGCTGTATAAGTAGCTCAACAAGACACCGTTACTTTTATTTCCGTTATTACATTGAATATTACTTTTTACGATTCGGCTGCCGGATTCGACAGTAGAAGACATGGCTCTTAGGGCAACTTTGTTGCTGCTCACTTTGGGCCTCGCTTGGACTGCTGACGCAGCTCCCTCTCGGGAAGTGAAGCATGTGCTTCACGAGAAGCGAGATTCCCTGCCTGAACGTTGGACCAAACGTGACCGCGTGCCCCGGGACAAATTGCTTCCAATGCGTGTTGGTCTAGCGCAGTCGAATCTAGAGAAGGCGTACGAACATTTGCTGGATGTGTAAGCAGTTCTAGCCAGCAGATATTTCAAGTTGCAATAGGTAGAGGACGGCTTTTCAAACAATTAAAGACTAATATAAATTGCTATAGCTCTCACCCAGATTCTGCTAATTATGGGAAACACTGGACTCCAGAAGAAGTCATCAAGGCATTCCAACCATCTGATAAGACTGTCGAATCAGTAAAAACCTGGCTTACTGACAACGGCATTTCGTCTAATCGCATTACGCACTCTGATAACCGAGGATGGCTAGCCTTCTTCGCAACTCCAGATGAAGCGGAACGCCTCTTGAAGACTGAATTTCATGAATTCGAAGACTCCGTAACTGGTGGGATCATGCCGGCTTGCGATGAATACCACGTACCGCACCATCTCAAGGAACATATCGATTACATCACTCCCGGTATCAAGCTTCTTGCCCCAGTCGATGGACAAAATCGAATCAAGCGAGATAATATGGTTCGCGTTGTGAGTGAAGACAAGCCAAAGAGAGGGAAAACGCTTACTCGGCGCGTCAACCATGCTCTACGGGATCTCCTTGAAGAAGGCTCAGAGAGAGCGGAAGCGGTCAGGGCAGCGATGTCATCCGATCCCAATGATCTCAGCACCTGCGATGTAGCTATTTCCCCAGCATGTGTTGCCGCTCTCTACAAGATCCCTCCAGCAACCAGAGCACACCCGAACAACTCTTTGGGAATTTTTGAGTCTGAGCTACAATTCTATACGCAGCAGGATCTGGACCTTTTCTTTGCCAATTTCACTCCCCAGATTCCCCAGGGAACGCATCCTATCGCAGCAAATATCGACGGCGGTCAACAATCTACAACGGATCCTTACTATGCTGGTGGGGAAGTGAGTCTGGATCTCCAGCTTGCGTATCCGATTGTATATCCACAGACTATTACCGACTATGAAGTGGACGATTTCATTGTGCAGTCCAACCCGAACGATACGTACGTGATATAAGCTCTGTTATCTGAGTCAAATTTTATACGAGACGTTCTTGCAGATACTAACTCTATGGTAGATATACTTTCGGATTTAATACCTTCTTGGACGCTCTCGATGGTGTAAGTGAATCACTGGGAATTGTCGTTATCTCAGTTCATATATGAGTTCTTTCTCTCGGCCACGGTTCAGGGCTACTAATATATTGCGACTAACATCATTTTCCAAATTAGTCTTACTGCACTTTCTCGGCGTATGGCGAGACCGGTAATGATCAGTACCTTGACCAGAGTTATCCAGATCCCGGTGGCTGGCAGGGTGAACTCATGTGTGGTGTCTACAAGCCAACCAATGTGATCTCGGTTTCGTACGGTGGACAAGAAGTCGACCTCCCATTATCCTACCAACGTCGCCAGTGTCTCGAATATGCCAAACTAGGACTCCAAGGAGTGTCTTTTCTGTTTGCTAGTGGAGACTCGGGTGTCAGCAATTACCCCAACTCCGGAGAGTAAGGATTTCTTTTTTCGTTTAACTCCTGTGTCTGTACATTTGGATGTCATTTCTGATTTAAACAGTGGTCCCACGGGCTGTATAGGTAGCAAGCTCAACGTCTTCAACCCAACATGGCCAAACACATGCCCCTATGTCACCAACGTGGGAGCAACAAAGGTGTACCCTGGAAAGACAGTCTGGGACCCGGAAAGTGCCGTGTTTGATCCAGCAGGCCACCCATATAGTGTCAACTATTCCTCGGGTGGTGGCTTCAGTAATGTATTCCCAATTCCAGACTACCAGCAGGACGCTGTTGCAACTTTCTTCAAGGAACACAACCCACCATATCCTTACTACAGTGCTCTAGCCCCTGATACGAATGATATTCAGCAAATGATTCATATAGATTCTTTGGTCGGCAATACTGGAGGTATTTACAATCGTATCGGCCGTGGTGTTCCTGACGTTGCGGCCAATGGTGACAATATTGTGGTATGTGGTTTCTTTTCTTCTTGGACTTGCATGAACTACATTTAAATGATGAATACTGACGAGACAACGAAAAGGTGTACAACGGCGGAAACTACACTCTTAGTGGTGGAACGTCTGCAAGCACGCCTATTTTCGCTTCTATTATCAACCGTATCAACGACGAGCGTCTTTGGGCTGGTAAATCGGCTCTTGGATTCCTAAACCCGTCCCTGTACGCAAATCCATCGATGTTGAATGATATTACTAATGGTGGGTGTTTTCTCTCGACTCGACTCCCTCGTCAACTAAACCCTTTATCATTGTCCTCGATGGCACTTTCAATTCAGAAGGCTGATGCGACAATCCGATATAGGAACGAACCCCGGCTGCGATACCTTGGGCTTCTCTGCCGTGCCCGGCTGGGATCCTGTTACTGGCCTTGGAACACCAAACTTCCCTAAGATGTTGAAATATTATATGAGCTTGCCATAATTTGCACTCGAGTCTTACATTCCTTTTCTCGACGCCACAGGATGGCTCGAGGGTCCCACACTGGCTGTCATAGAATTTCACTCTTCAAACCTGGACATTAGTATATAGAAACCGAAGATATATTGAGGTTCTGATAGCAAATATTATGTGTCTGCAATAATCTATTGTTACTGTCACCGTTGTTGGCATTACTTCCATCTCTCTGGTTTACAGTAGGAGCACCACCAACTCCACAGTTATTTATTTTTCGGTAATTTTCTCAACCGCATTTTCTTGAACAGCAACAATAGCGACCTTATACATGAAATCAATACTACCATAGCGCAAACCTGCCAATCCTGCGTGCATACCGGCTGAAAAATGTCTCTGCGCTCTTCCGGGGGACAATTGATAGTCAATGTTGAATAACAATAGTTCTGACAACAAAAGATTGATATGTGCCATATCAAAACTCAAACCGCGTGATCCTAAGCAAAAGTATTGCATTAGATAAGGAATGATGAACAGTACATTGTATCCAGCAATATAGTCGAGCCAATGACCTCTAATCTTCCACCAATAATTCACAGGTGGAAGAAAAAGGGTCCTGGGCATAGAAGCCCCTGAGGTCCCATGCATATTCCCACCTAATGCCATCTTGTCTTCGGAGAGAATTTCGTCTTACCAATGCCTTTCACAGGTTCTTCTCTGGTTGACAAACGTACAACAGATATTCCCCCCCCCCCCCCCCCAGGCGTCGTTAAATCGGAATTCTCTCCGGAGGCAAAACCGCACTGGGTGCGAATATGCAGGGTACATGAGGGGCCTCTATGTAGAGGAACCTATAAGAGATATAAAAGTTGAGTTGTAGATATAGATATAATAGCTCATAAAACAGAGCGAACTAAGGGGAGGATAGTGGACGTTACCAGAAGATCAGATGTAAGGCCGAGCTTGATCATAACTGAGGCCAGGCCTTGATCTCCTCCGTCGAGATGAACAGCTCCCAAAATGGCCCCGACAGTTGTTGCCATCATAGCTTGAGATATAACGGCTGTGCCAGGATTCAAGTTCAGGCAACCATCCAACCCTGTCTGAAACCCGACGCGAGCCAGATTTTCGTTTGAGAGGATGCTACTGCGGATCTGCGTCCATTGGCCTTTATTTCAATTAGGTCTTGTCAAGAAGTAGTAGTGATTGGAATGGATACCTTTAGTCAAGGACGTCCGAACCCAAAGACCACACAAATAACGTGTAGCAGCTGAGTCCCCATACACAGCCAGACGAGTGTTTGTGGGCAATCGCATCTGTTGATTTCGATACAGCACGCCCTGACCGGACAGATTGAGAGCTTCGAGGATGGATTCCGGATCCGTAAAGGAATGGCTGGTAATCGTTGCGCAGGTTGCGACCTTGGTTTCCATTTTGACAGGATTGATAGAATGATCGTTTACAATAGACTTCTGAGATAAGATGAAGATAGATGTATGCGAAAAAAAGAATTATCGTTGATAATCAGAGGATTTTCCGTAGACAAAATAGTGCGAGTCGATGACGGTGGCTGACTGGTCACCAGGGAGCGCTGATGCAGGAATGTCTGCCCGATATCTGCTATTTGAGCCTGAGATACGTCCAAGAATTGCGACTCATTACTCGTGTAACGTCATACGTGGTCTGCATATGTGGCATGGTTTTTGTAGTTTCATAGATCATCATTCCTCATTCTGCCTGCCGCGAGTACCACTGTGAATCAGAATATCTTTTCAAAAGACAGCCTGATCTTAAGCTCATCATCTATGTATTACAATACCGCCTTCCAACCTATATCTAGAAACAGATCAAAAGAGTACGGATGAGTCATAAATACTTCATGCTTGTTTACCGCTCAGCCTTGCGACAACAAAACATTGTGCAAGGATCAAGAAGTTTTCAGTTTCGATACCCCTCCTCTCACTAATTAGATTTATGGCCCAAAGAAGATATCGGGTACAGAAAAACCCCGGCTCATCCCTGCTTATCTTATAGCACTTGTTCAAACCTGAGAATCTACTAAGACTAACAAGCACAGAGAAGATTGATGGACCCCATCACCCGATTAGAGAACCGAGCGATAACCATAACTCCGTTTTCTGGAAGTAAAATACAGAAGGGTGCGTGCCAGTATGCCTGTCGATTGAGATATACTCCGCCAATCCTTGCCTGCTAATTGGTCCAGCCATGGATAGCTGCAGGAAGGAGCTTAAGCACAAGGCTGAGCTCAGCCTTGTCAGTTCAATTCTGCCAAGATTATCCATGATGAATCGGTCAGCTCATCTTTTCCCTCCACCCATAGTACTCTTTCTAGCGTTGTTTTACTGGAGATGTCAAGCCTTGATACCATCAAAAAGTGATTGATCAGCCCTTATTGCAGAGTTTGTTATCATCGACCCCATTGCTCCTGGACTCAGATTAACGAAGCGGGGAACGTTTTGTCTTGTTGCTCTCTTAGGAAACTGTGACACTGGTCAATAAGCCCAAAAGCCTTTTCCAAAAGATAGCAAGTCGGAAGGTAATTACTGCGACTTCTGGCCGATGTACGGCCACCTGTTTTGCCAACCAAGCGAACGCCTACGAAACTATTAAGTCGATGAATTGCAAACTTCCCAAGAAAGCGGAGTATCAAAAGTCGAAATCTCGAAACACCCATAGTTGATGCTGAATACGAGGATATGTGGAAAGGATTGCCGTCAGAATTGCCTGCAGGGATTGACAGTGTTGATTATGGAAACGAGATCCGTGTAACTGATGGTGCTAAATACAAAGACAAAGGAGACTATATCACGTCTACACATTTAGATATGACGACTCCGTACCATGGCCCTCAATTCAGCATACCCAGAAAGCCTCTCGCTAATGATCTGGCCAATGCTCGGATTCAAAATCAACACCAGAGGATGACCAACGCGAACTTAAGGGGTTCATTTGAGGCCGAATTACGAAATGCCGATGCTGAGCTAGAACGATCACTGCTGGAAAGCCTAGATACCGTAAACGGTCGGCCTCGGCTCAATAGGGAAGAAAGGTAAGACATTTTTCTATCATATAGTCATTGTGGACAGCTTGCTAAAACATGGGGCGATAATCAGCGGTGGACACCTACCCCAACAGAATATATCGCAACCCTCGACTCACCCTAAGGAAGGCCCAATGAGTTGTACCATTTGTGTTGAGGATTTTTCCAACATCATCACACGGCCGGCATGGATATCACTAGCTTGTACTCATGAACCCTCGGTATGCAGCGTCTGTATATCGAAGAGTATCAAATCAGACCTCGCGACGAGAATATGGGATCAGATCAGATGTCCCGAATGCCAGACATTGCTCATATACGATGATATCAAGCGGCTCGCAGACCCAGTGACTTTTGAGCGGTATGAACGACTTTCGTTCCGCAGCGCTGTAGGGTCAGACAAGAATTTTGTTTGGTGTCAGCAGTGCGACTTTGGCCAGTTGCACGAAAAAGGTGCTTCGGAACCTATTATCCATTGTCTTAACTGTGGCTTTCGATCTTGCTTTGTGCATTCCGGAGCCTGGCATTCAGGCTTCACATGCGATGAGTACAACGAGATGTTGCAAAACCCAGAACAATATCAAAGTATTAGGGATAGAGAGAATTCAGACCTGGAAATGACAAGGAAACTCCAAGAAGAACATGATTTGGAAGCAGCTCAAGAAATCAACAATCGAGACAAACACAAGGAGGAAGAGCGGCAAAGACGCCGTCATCAAGAGGAAAGAGAGAAAGAAAAGGCAGCTCAGTTGATGGAAGCAGAAAGAAAGAGAAAGGAACAGCAACAAGCGGAAGAAAACGAACGACAGCGAGTGGAAGAAGAGAGACGAGCCAAGAAGGCAAAGAGACAGCAAGAGAAAATGAGAAAAGAAGCTCAAAAGAGAGTACTGATGGAGGCAAAGAGACAGAGGGAAAATGCATTGTCCTTGGAAACGATGAAACAGACGACAAAACAATGTCCTGGATGCCAGCGGCCTATTGAGAAGAACAGAGGCTGTGACCATATGACATGTAAGCTTGGATTCCTGCTTCCTTCAGATGCTACTTTTTTTGTCCTTTGGATTACAGATCAAATTTCGGGACATACTGATATTCAGAAATGATATTTGCTTAACGATATGTACTAATATCATGCTCTCAAGGCCTGAAATGCGGTGCTGAATTCTGCTGGCTATGTATGAGCGACTATGAGCAGATTCGGTTGTACGGGAATTCGAGACATCAACCGACTTGTCAATATCATACAAGCAATTTGCGATAGTCAATGCATTTTCGTACATGGGAAGTTCAAATGGTTGTCTTAAATTCTCGATCTTGCCAATCTCGTCACATTACTCCTAGCTACCTTCTCATGAAACGATCTAAACCGCCTCTCTTGATTTTTCTTGGACGATTAGCTTTGTCGAGCATTTCAAGAACAGATTGATAGTGGCCACTACGAGGATCATCGATCTCGTTCTTCTCACTTCCCGTCTTTTCTTTAACAATAACCAGAATGCGAGGCTTGACAAGGAGTTTGGGTTTCCCAAATGAGTTGGGAAGGACTTTTCGAACTGATAATTTGGGTGTAACATCAAACAACCACTGGATACGAACCTGAGGTGGACGGGCACTGACGGTTCGGCCACGCTGGAGGTCAAGCATTTCGAAGTCATCAAGATCTTTTATCACAATATTTGCGTTTGGCTGAGAGTCATAATAGTCAGACCATTGGATGGTGTAATTATCAACAGATAGATGCATCTTTAGTGCCAGATTGTATGCACGTTTGATGATATTCTCATAAAGACCGTCTATTATGTCCTCTGTATGGGCCGTGGAGGTAATGAAAACCTGTAATTTGACAAATAAGTCGTTTGCAAGTTTCCGGTTCATCGTTTCAACTCTATCTTTGAATCCGGGACCATCCGCAATTGCTGTGAAGGTCTCACTATGCCATGTACGACGAGTTCGAAGATCTGAATATATCATCGAAGCAAATCAGTTTCAATTTCTTACATATGGAAAAGGACCGTCATCGGAAAACTGGCGACAAGTAAAAGGCGTACTGCTTACCTCGTGGAGGGTCTAATTGGCTCATATTATGTTCAATTCGTGATAAAAACGACTTGTACGGTCCGGAAAGAGGTCCGTAAAAATCTGTTGAGAAAAATTCGTTATAGAGAAAACGCAGGATTACGGCGATGATATTGTATTCATCTGTACCAGGGCACACGAACGCGGATCTGCCTTGAGCTGTGACAAGATCAAGAAGCAGCGTTGCAGTCTTTTGTTCCCCAACCGACCACGAACGGCTCGATGATAGAGATATTTTTGTATCCACCCATTGTTCCACTGATGTTAGGAGCGTTTTGAAGTCTCTTGCCGCCTCTGTCTCTGTCATTGGCTGTTGAGACGGCTGAAGACTAAAGATGAGACTGTGTGCCTCCTCAAGATCTTGTTCTAGCTTCTGTACCAGTCCATTTAGAGCTTCGCATTTTCTTTTCGAATCTTCCAACTCTGATCTTGGAACATATTCAAAGTCTGTGTCGTGTTGCGACCCGGGCTGTATCGTTCGTATATTGCCAGGGTCATTGTTTTTGATCGCTTGCGAAGCAGATTCTTTGGAGAGTCCAGCAATGCACTCTTCATTGGGTGTAATCATTGAGAGTTTTGCTGTTTCTGAAGCCATATCGACTGCCGCAAAAGTAATGTTCCGAGAAAATGTAGCTTTGCAAAATGTCTGAACAGAGTATTCCTCAACTTTGGCCCGACATCGAAGATCGCCCTGCTTGTATAGTCGTGACCACTGAGAAGCAATGATATGAATCAGGTATAAGGCTATTTAGGAAGATTCTGGGGGGACCTCACTCTCAGCCTTGTGATGCTGTCAGCCTTGCCTCTCACTAGAGCCTTGCCCAGCAATTACCGTACCACAAGGCTAACGAGTGAGTACGATAAGATTCCTTACGTGCTTTCAGTCTATTGGTTAATGCATCATATCCCAATGTCATGTCACCTGTAAATTACCAATCATGTTCACGTTCTTTCGTTTTGAACATGCAAACCGCCACAACCGCAACCTGGAAACCAGCCTTGGAGGAGTGGACTCGGACTACACGGTGCTCAAAATGAGCGCGCAGCACTCTGGCCTGGTATTTACTCGTAATTTATTATCTGTAGGACGGATGAGATTGTTTATTGTCATACCTCGTACACCACTTTTAATCGTGACTTGTAGTGCTTTGATCATATTCTAGTATTTCTGTTCCAAGGTTGATCTACCTAGTATTATTTCTTATGAAATCGAAACAGTATTGTTCTATCTAAAGACTCAAAATTTTGACAAAATGGCAAATTCCAATCAACGAAAATTGATCGTGGGTATCGATTTTGGCACTACGTACACAGGCGCTGCCTGGGCCGAAACGAGACGTGTATGTGGATAAACTTCGCCTCCAACTATAATATAATTCTTTTCTGAGCTTCCAACTTTTCAGGCCGATGATATTCATGTTATTGATACATGGCCCTCAAGATTGGGATCAAACGAGGGCGAGAGCAGTGTCAAAGTGCCAACACAGCTACGGTATACACCACATGGAACAGAATGGGGATTTCAGATTCCACCTACAGTCGAACGGAACCATTGGTTTAAACTGTAAGTAGAAATTTAATCATAGAACGTGACACAGGGTTTGATTAAGGATTGTAAGATCTATGGACTAATCTTTATTCTCTTCTCAGAGGATTGCAAGAAGACAAGACTTCGACGGCAGGGGAGAAAAGCGCAGAGGAATTGACAACAGATTACTTGGCCGAAGTATACAAACATGTACTCTACACCCTAGAACAAAAGATTGGGGCTGGGATTCTTCGAACGATTCCTATCGAATTTTGTCTAACAGTGCCTGCTATTTGGTCCGAGGCAGCGAAGGAGAAGACACTGAGAGCTTGTCAGAAGGCAGGTCTGAAGTCCGCATCAGAGATCATGCTAGCATCGGAACCAGTATGTATCAAACCATTTCTCGCAATTTGAGTTCATTAGTTGATGCAGTCCTTCGAATCAAATAGGAAGCCGCCGCTATCTCTGCGTTACATGGACTCGATCCCCATGGCCTGACAGTTGGAGATTGTTTTGTCGTTTGCGATGCTGGTGGCGGAACAGTAGACTTGATATCATACAGGATCAAGTCGCTGTATCCTAGACTACAAGTTGAAGAGATGACTGCTGGAACCGGAGGTCTCTGTGGCTCGGTTTTTCTGAACCGCCGATTTATCGATTTCATAACGCGAAAGTTAAGCGGGCAACAGGGGTGGGACGACGAGGTACTTTCAGAGGCATCGGAGCGGTTTGATACGGTGGTGAGTTATTTTGAATACCTAAATCATGAAAGATGAATGGTCGGAGTGTTGATGCAGAAAAGATCAAGCAACAGTACTTGCCTTCTCGGGATGGCGATGACGGGTATCCAGTGCCTGTCCCCGGTCTGGCCAACAATGAACAAGTGGGCATACGACGTGGCAAGTTCACGATAAACAAAAATGATATGCATGATATCTTCGAGCCCGTCATTCATAAAATTATCTTGTTCGTGCAAGACCAGATTCGCCTGTCCGGGGGTAAAGCAAAGGCGGTTCTCCTTGTTGGCGGATTTGGTCAGAACACTTACTTGAAAGAACGTCTGCGCGAATCACTGCCGACTATTGAAGTGTTGCAACCACCAAATGCTTGGACGGCTATCGTTCGCGGAGCTGTCATGATGGGCTTAAGCAACGCAAATACTGCGCTCAGCACTGTACAGGTCGTGTCACGTAGGGCGAGAAAGCATTATGGTATGAAGTTGAATGTCAATTTCGAAAGAAACATACACGACAAGAATGAAAGGTAAGATATACGTCCAAAATGTGATTAGTAAACCTGCTGACTATAAACGCCAGATACTGGTGTCCATATCACGGGCGCCATAGGGTCGAGTCAATGGAATGGTTCATTAGCAAAGGCGATATCGTCGAAGAAAAGAAGCCGAAGGTTATCAAATTTCATAAAAGATTTCCAGTTTCCGAGGGCAGACCTGACTCCTACAATATTACTGTCTACGCCGATTCCGAAAGTTCAGTTGCGCCAGTCCATCATTGTGACAATGTCAAAACTCTTTTGACTCTCAAAATCAACCTGAGTTCCATATCCAAATCTCAATGGAAGAAAATGATTAAAATTGGCGATGATGGAGAGAAGTACTATATCGTTGATGGGAATATTGAAGTTACATTTTGGTCTGCTTCAACAACGTACAAACTCTCCTGCGAATGGGGTTTGGATGCTTTCGTGACTGCGGAATATGCATGATGCTATCTGGCTTTTACTTTTGGACAGCCTAGCACAAGGCTTGTTTGCTGATACCTGATGCGGACTGGGATGTACATAGGATATTTCTGATGAGTTTTGTTTAAATAGGGAATTACTTTATATTGATCAAAGTGAGTCTCTTTATGCTAATTATATTATTCGGGCCTGCGGGTTGGGTGCCATATATCTTCCTACCTGGGTATTCTGGAAGACTGTACAAGGCTTTTGCCACAACGTGTCTCTGGTGTCATGTGGCCAGTCAGCCTTGCGAGGACGAGCAGGGATCATTAATCTACCCCTGCGAAGACTCCAAGTTCCTTCCTTGGATTTGAACACCACCTGGGCGGAATCTCCAAAATCTCTCCAAACAGTACCTAGGTATCATCCAAAGTTTTCTTAAATCTAACATTTGGTCAAGGATTAATGTATACTTATCATATTTAGTGCTCTCTGAACAGAATTAGCACTATTAGCTCCGGAGATCACAAATCTTAGACTCACACCATCTTCCAGAGTAATAATAGCCAGCTGGGACAGCCGCAAATCGGGTTGAGCGATTCAATTGCTCTGGGCCTAGATGCTCTAGCAAATCTATTGAACGTTTGTTTGGAGGACAATGTGCAGCCATTGGTATCCATCGTAATGCAGAGTGTCAGGGTTGTCGAAATAAGTTAACAAACAGGTACATAAGGATGGAATCTATATGGGACTTGGTTCTGGAGCGTAGTAGTGCTCTGATACGATATTAATTCATAGGAAGTATACGGGGAAAGACATGCATTCTAGATCTTAGTATAACTGCTCCTATCGGATGAGCTTGGGATGCTTCACGATTCATATGAGTCAAGACCGGCTATTTCACTACCTCGCTTAGACAACGTCGGCTTTGAAAATAATATCTTCGTTGCAGCCTCGTATGATGGATGTTCTGCCGGCGGAAGACGCTCCTTGACGAGAAAGCTGGAAGGATCATGGGTAGTATTTTGTCCATTTTCGAAGGCTTCAAGGAGCCGCTTTTTGTCCTTTTCGCTTACATTGGAAGCGGGTTTGTAGCAAACGTCTGTGATCCAGTCAGAAAGACATTCATCAAAAAAAAAAAAAAAAAAAATTTTCGAAACGCAGGGGCCATATTGACTCACAAGCAGCGGAACGGTCGTTAGTAGACGAAGGAACAGCACCGTAATGAATACATCTCTGTACACGATTAGCTTCCTCTACAGACCGTGAGGACTAAAACCTACCGAATCCCAAAGCAATAAATCTCCAGGCTCAGCACACACTTTAATCCATGTACAGCCCTTAGATTCCAGCCACTGAGCCATTTCATCATCAATAAATTGAAATGCCTGAGGATTCCATCCTTTCTCTCCTTTCTTGTGATCAAACTGCTTCCATAATTCTGTATAGAGGGCGCTAGAGCCCTCGAACACCGTAAGTCCTCCATCCTCAGGTCCATTGGGAAGGAGGTTCAGTATACCCTGGACGCAGGTGAATTCACTGTTGAGAGGGGATTGGTCTACATGTGCCCAGGGAGCAAAAATGGGGTCTGTTTTTTCACGCTCTTTTTCGGGGATGGAGAGGTTCATGCCGTCTAGAAAATTGTCAGAACCGGTAAATTTGTATCTCTCACGATACCAAAGTGAGAAGCGAAGAAAGCATAGACATGATACCTACCATACGAAACGAGTAATTCCCTAGTCCCCCATACTTTCTCAAACTTGTCTATAAGCCCGGGTTCCGATCTCAAGTCCCACATGAATTGCTCATGGCCAATACCGTAACTTGAGATGATATTTCAGCGGAGTGTTCCTCAACATCTGATTTTTGGCCACTTAGAACAACTTTACCTATTGTAGAGCCCTCCACGCGTGTGAAAAGGAAGATGTGCTGCATTCCGAGTATTGGAATCCTTCCTGTCGAATCCGAGGTTCCAACTCTCAAGCCATTGATATGCCTTTTCAGCATATACTAGAGCTTTTTCTCGAGCTATTGTCTGAGGCACGACTGTCCATCCCTTTGTATGAAGTTCTACAAGCCATTTGGGTATCTTGTGCATCTGGTCAGTCTCTTTCATAACCAACTGATGTGGACTGGATTCAGATACCTCCTCCTCAGTACCGTGTCCCCCGAGCTTCAGAGTTGGGACTTCTCTTGTGGTTGTCTGGGTCGTTGTTTGAAAGGCCATTATTTGTACGCATTTGGTTTTCTCATTAGTTGCGTAATGCGGTTTGGGATTATTTGAGTCAACCTTGGAAGTTGGAAGTATTTGACGGGCTGACAACTTCCACCTGACTCATGTACCTATTCCGCGCTAGGCAGAGGATCGTTTCTCTGTGACCCACTGTTACGTATTTCAAGTCTGAAGTTTCTCAAATGCCGAGATAGGCAAGACCGATAATCCGCGAAAGTAAAAAGATGCCGGGAAGAAGTCCGAGATGTATTTCCTCAGAGCTAACCAAGGCCATTATTGAGTGTCTACTCTACAGTGAATTGCAACTTCGTGTCTCATGACCTTCGTGAACCTACCATGTGTAACAATCTGATTCTAATCCAGCCTATTTGTCACGCCATTTGCTAAGCTGTGCAAAGTGGAGACAACATCTCGCGAATCGGATCCCATAGGTATGTAGGGTAGGCTAGTTAGTACTCCTTTACCAACAAGTCGAGGATACGCTATGTTTCAAATATTAGGATCGTGTTGAGAATGAGACAGACCATTATTTTTGCTGCTCTCCAGCCTATATCTTCGTTTCTCTTCATTAGAGTCTAGAAGAAATCTTTATTATGATAGACTGGACGGCTTGTATCAATCAGCCTTGAAAAACACAAGAAGTCCATTTCATCTGTTCAATGTTGAATTGATAGCAATGGAGGTGGCCACAGTTGAAGCATTGATTCGTATGTTGTGAGTTCCAGTTGTCGAGGCAATGGTGACATTCCCAGCGCTCAGCGCAACCCCAGTACTCAACTAAAAAGTCTGTATGATAGTGTCTATAAAGCACAGGGTTCGCGGACGCCGAAGGACGACGAATTCTAGTAGATTCTGGTTGTGCAGACGATTGTGCGTTGAAACTTCCCATCTTATCAACTTTTGAGTCTTTGTCAGAAGACGACAGATCTAAGTGAGGTTCAAATGGTGAAAGTATTTGATGTATTTGGTATCGTTCATTGCCGCTTGCTGTCTCCTCAGACACTATGTGTGTTGAAATCTGTCCGAAACGCCCTTCTGGCACCATTGGCGTTTTTCCCCAATCTATTCCGTCTGCCTTTGCTGGTGGTATTGACTGCGCAAAGAACTCTGATAATACAACTCTGCAGTCTTTCTCAGGCAATTGGAAGTCCTCCGCAAGCCTGTGAACAAGACGAGACACATCTTTCAAGTCTTTGTCTCTAACTACTATCTATCTGCCGTTGACGTTTTTGTAATTGATTGTCGAGAGAAGCTGGCTGGTTATTTCGAAACGCCACACCAGAAATATGAACTCGCGTGTATAAATGTATGCCCTCATCCTCACCATTGATTTGTCTAAGCGGTAAGGGACCTGCCATTTCGCGTTCCCTCCGTGGCTGCGTGTCATCAGCATTCTGAGGATCGGGATCCTTCACACTGATCGCGTCATGCACTTCTTCGACACGGCTATAAACCCCTGAGCAAGTTTGACTATCTCGTACTCACATCAGTCAATCGCATTAACCTTGTAAATATATAAAGTAGGCAAGGCATACCACTGGACATGACGATCCTCAATGTTGAATTCATTCTAGGAGTTGCACCAAGGACAGCTTGTGGACGCAGTATAAGCCTTTTTGAATACCATACTCATGTTAAGTATCTGACCAGGCTAGGAGATTCTATCAGGCGTCTCTCTTTCAGTAGAATGAATTGGTGGTGGCAGTCGCTTACCTTCACGACGGCTTTCCATGATTTTTTTAAGATTCAGAACATGGCCGGTACTATGGTTTTGCAGCATCCATTCACCCCTTTCAATTTTTTCTTCTCCGGCGCCTTGGAATTTCTGTTTCAGAATGACCTTAAAAATCTAGGAATTAGGGTTAATAATTGATGCAAAGCAAATTGAGAAAAGAGATTGTCAAACCTCCCAGCTGTCAACAAATGACAGGGGAAACTGTATATTGCTCCTAGAGCATCAGTTACGGTGACAAGATCGGTAACTTGAACCTGAGGAGGAAGTTCCTTTTCTTTTCGTAGCTGAATCTTCAAGTCTGAGATGCGGATCAAGAGATCTTCCTTCTGTTGCCGGAGGTGCTCAATAATTGCATGCACATCCATCATATCGTCTGTTCTTTTATGCATTTTTGATGAGTCTCATGACTTTGCGAGGGAAAATTTTACTCACAATGTGGATCCAGCCTGGAGTTTGGTTTGGGGTTCTCTACCCTTTGGTGGCGGTGTTCGCTGAATGGTTCTTGGATACCATTGCAGGAGAGCCTTCATCACGCACGCCGCTGTGATTGCTGCATAGTTTTGCCATTTCTTGTTCTTGTGGCTATCAGCGTAGTCACATGCTCCTTTGATCACAATGCAAGGGAAGGTATCGCAAGTTGCAGTAGCCTCCATCTCGAATCCAACGACACCATATTGCCCAGCGATTCGATCATTCGATCACGGTCCATTGCAGACTTGAGCACAGTATCGGCTGATCCAAAAATACCCCAGTGCACCATCGGGGTGTGTTTTATAGGACTATCTGCAAGCCGTCGGCGAGGAATAAGCTGGTTATCGTCGCAGTCGAGATCTTCACATATGGAAGTCAAAGCGAGCTCACAAACTGACTCTGAAGGCCCTGTACATTCTTGGCAAACCCGACTCATCTCTGTCATTTAACGCTTATGGCGATACTCCTGCGAGTATAATTTGTCCTCACTTCGTTGAGGAGGGCTGTACTTGGTTGAATATTTGTCCTGCACCTTCCTCAGGTGCTCTCTCGCTCGTCTAGGTAACAGCTCACGGTAATGATCTGTCTGCATTGTCCTCACAAAGCGACAGACACTCTGACTCTTTTCGGTAGTCTTGAACGACAGGTTGCTTTTCAGCTTCATCTCGTTAGGGTACCGTTTCCCAAAATCATATGCAATAACCTGGTCGCCAAAGATAACATCACCAAGCAAAGTTTCATTTCCATCACTTGTCTGGGGCGCTACACCACAGACACCGACCAGAAATGCCACTTTGATCTGAGTGAAGCTCATACTGCAGCTTGTCGCTACGCTAATAGCGTTGACTTTTCCAATATCCGAACAAATGACCAGCACAACATTATGTTGACCAATCCATCCCGTGGTGTAGGTGTTTTGTTCGCCCTCAACCTTACCATAAGGGTCACCATCGTCATTCAAGTAGCCGTCAAACACATCAGCTACGGCGTTGTATTCGAGCGGTAGAGCACAGATTCTTGCGATCTCGAAGTCATCGCGACATGTAGGGCGTGAAGGACGACGGTCATCCATGAAATTTGTGCAGGAGTTTGATATTCTCGTACTGGCCGTGACACAACGCATCAGTTTTGAGCCCGACTCATCAGAGTGGAGTAAAGTCAAAATGTCTCTAGGTACCTTTCTGGTCGTTGCGGGGATCTTGAGTAGTTAGACTATGCAATATCAAATAGTTACACTATGGATTCATTAAGATGTCGGCACACCATCATGAAAGATCGTTGGGGCTTGATGCTCTGGAAAGTCGTAAAAATACTCGTAGGTCTATTCTCTCACATACCTAGCGTACGAGGTCACGACAGTCATTTAGCGCCGAAAATATCATTCGCTCGCAAATCCTTGCCTTCAACTGCACCCATAATTGGCAGCGGCCATGATCCGGGTTATTGCGCCACCGAGATTCAGCCTTGTCTATGCTATACATACTCTATCACTAGTTCGTCATACGAAATGCCAATGCTTGAACAGAATGAGTCCATAGAAGAGAGATTCCGAGCCGTATTCCGTTAGTCGAATCCAATTTCTGCTCAAAGAATAAGGAGGCCTTGCAAATTAGGGCTCAGATGGCTTACAATGCAACACAACGTAGCTATCAATTTAGGGTTATCTTGTTCCTTTTGCATACAAAGGTCTCAGGCTGATGGAAGTGAAGTTTGTGCAGTTCATGCTTCAAATGTTTCTGAGGACCTGGTCATGTTAAGGAAGCTGACCAGTAGGAAGCTAATGAATCAATATTAGATAACTATTATTTTTTCAAGATAGATACATTTAGAGAAATGGTGAGTACAATCTTGCATTGAAAGTATGTCTGTAGCTACTATACTTAGGTATGATCAATTAGGGCACATTCACCCTATTAGTTTAGGCATAAGGGGAGGTATTACCTCTATAGAGTAATGAATCCACATAGAGATAGAAAGCTAAAACTAATGATTACGCCCACAACTCTTGAAATCAGCCTACCATACGTGTTCAAGCATATATGTCACTCTGAAATTAAGATCGAAAGGTGACATGAAATTATGAGCAGCTCTACGCTTTTCCCTCGCTTCTTTGTTCTCGGCTCAGTCATACCCATGCCGTAGCCTAACTAATTAGTACGTATGAGGAAGCCAATGAAAAAAGAAATTGATTTTAATTATTATAACCCGAAAATACATTGATAAGGAAAACCAACCAATAGAATATTACTATCAAATGGCACCATGGTGCAGAACATGAGCCAAATCCGGATTAGTCCACCAGATAAGAAGCTTACTTTTAGGCTGATGCATTAGGTAGAATGTTGCAATAAATCCGAAAGATATCAGAATTACAGCACCTATCGTCAGACATATCACCATGTCAGCGAATACAGTCTGCATGGTCGGTGCAGATAATCAGTTTGGCCCACGCATAGTGATCAGTTGTCGCGGGTTTGATTTCACTCTACTTTTCGAGGATGCCTTCTTCGGTGCTCTTCCAGCAGCACTCTTTCTTATTGTCATCGGATCAAGACTACGCGTCTTGCATAGCTCCCCGGTTAAGGTGACTTCACACAAGTTGGCGGTGCTGAAACTCGTAAGTTGACAACGAGATGCTGAATTAATGTGGGATTTTCTAACTTCAACCAATCCTAAGATTCTTCTCGCGGTTCTTTTCATCTTGTACGTACTTTCACAGCATTTCGGTCTCAGGCGCCTTCTCTGCATACCGCATTGTCTACGGTATCAGGAGTTTTGAGCATCGTTGCGACTTTCGCCGCAACTGTTTTATCATTTTTGGGAGTACTTGATAAAGAAGGAAGAAAAACCGACTGCCAGTGGAAAGATTCCTCATTCAAATATATCATCTTCGATATAGATTTCCATGTGCTTATTCTTCACATGCTTCTTCCAGATGTCATACGACTTAGGGTTGAACACGTAGATACCACCATCCAAATCGAACATTTGGACTTGCTACTGGTTGATACGCTTCATATAGCATTTCTAATCGCCGAAGTTTTCAAGATTTTGACTCCAAGACTCGGACTTATCTCATTACGACCAAAAGCCCTACTTATTTTTACGTACGAGATGTGTACTCCATCACAAACAGTGGGTGAGCTGAGTATACTGTACGACCAACAGTACTCCGTGATCTTAGATTCATTTTTATGCAATACAGCTTTTGGTTATCTGGCTTGTAGACTCTACATAAGTAAGACCTACTCTAAAATCAAGATCTTCACTCAAGATCCCAGTTAACTAAGTATCCAGGTAGCATTAACGATAATCTTGATGTCGATTCTGGCTTAGACCGGAAGAATTCATCTGAAGAAAAGGCCATGATACAACAGTGCAAAGTTGACTTCTAGCCTTATCAGAATCAAAAGTACATTATCAAAGTCCCGGGTAATTATGCATCAAAGAGAGGTCAATCAAAAATTACTAAAGAAGAGAATGGCACGAATGGCACCATAGTACTTTCTACCAGAAGGCTTTGCGGATATACATAGAAAGGAAATTACAAGGCCAACAAAACTCTTGTGGCAGTTACACCAGCCTTTCTGGGGTTATCTTGCACCACGCGCAGGGTATCCTGCCAATAACTCGGAGAAATAGCAGCAAAGATGGTAAGTTGCCCTCTCTCAATTGCTCGCGCTTGCATCCTATTCCGGAGGACACTTTTAAACCTAAATAGTGTGGTCATTATGTCTTCCACGAGATAGCTGGTAAGGGTGGATAGACTCCAGTGAGCAGAATGTTCTCGAAATCAAATTAGGAGACGTAAAGAGGCCTCAAGGAAATTGACCATCAACTAATGTGCTAGTTAGGCTAGCATTGTTACAGCATTTATATGTCGATTGACTTTTTACCTCCCTAGGTAAACATCATTGAACCCCTTTCCAATTGTTGGTGAAACTAAATCTATCAGACTCTGGCTTCAAATCACGTTGAGGTTCCAGAGGTCTCTAGAAAATCTCAAAGATCTCCTAAAGACGCCACACTACCGCCCTAGCCCACGAGTACATCGGTTTTACGATTAGGTAGAAATTTGATGAACATCGCCTAAGCCTTAAGACTTTCAATGAACTAGCAAACCATTACATTTCAATCCTTTCAATCCTGAATACCCTTGTTGTACATAGCAATTAATGTCGACACATCATTCGCCTCCGGAAAGAAAACAAACTCTAACCGTAAATATGATAGACGGCTAACAATAAAACTAATCTGACAGATGAGAGAAATCGACCATAGTAGAACCTGACGATAACTAACAGAAGGCCTCTCAACGTCTGAATCTGATACCTAGTGACTATAGTTCATATAAGAATGGAATAGCACATATAAAGATTCGGAGCACTCTCCATATTCATATGAATAAGGTCTAACCTGATATCAATAGAGTGATGAGAGAGCCTCGTGTCCGTTATGGCCTTCTGCTGTAGTCCCAATCTAAGCCAGGCCTTCGCGGACACAGTCCGAACGCTTTCGTGGCCACACCAGCTTTTCTCCTGTAAGTGATTCAATTTGTGACTTCACTGCATCGAACGGTATGAAATATGACAGTGGAGGCTTCTTTGTGGTCGCAAAAAGTAGACCAACAACGAATGGATGCATGAATTTGTATCCGGTCATCATTTCCAGTGCTTGTGGGGACGGCCTTGCAACTCGTTGTCATGGTCGTGATACTCCCAGCCTTGAGCAGCAATCACAAATGAGCCAGAATCCCCGTCGATACTGAAAGGTTTACCTTCAGTATCACTGGAAACTGCCCATGCATAGGTTTCCTTGTCTGTTTTGAACAAATCCTCTGTGAATGGGAAAAGTGCGGCTCTGAAGTCGTTCACAATACCAAAGCTGTAGATGCCTGTTCTAGAAAGCTTTCCAACGACTTTGATATGGTTTTTACCGTCACCCTGATGCGATACCCCAAGTGAATCCGTCTCCCAAAAGCCACATACTGCACCGGGTGGGATTATCGGCGGTTTGAATTTCTCCTTCAGGTAAATCTTTTCTAGCCTCTCAGCGCCCTGACAGTCCATCTTTATCAACGCAAGGTCCATTATGATTTTACACTGTGACGATGCTATGTGGTAGACCATATCGCCTAAGCTTGCCTTGTGTACGGATCCGACGTATAGATCCCGCTCCATCAATTCAAGGGTGCTTTTCGCAGACGCGAGATCCGACTCGTCCGATTCTAGAAACTGCCGAACCAGGTCCAGGCCTTCCTCTTCCCGTCCGTCGATAATCTTCTTGTGTTTTGGTATCTGCTTTTCAAGCCTCGGAATTTCCTTGAGAAGCTTCAATTTATCTTCCTCACGAGACGCTTCGCTTGGTGATGCCATTCTAATACCTGAATCGGCTGACGCAGTAAAAATACACTTCTCGCGTTCTAGAGTTTGAGATCAGTTAACGACATTCTTATAGTAACCGAATCCTTACTTTGGAGCGCCACATGCGCATTCGTGACCCCATATGTTGTTTTCTTGCCATTCTTGTCCGCCGTCACAACCTATCCGCCCATTGTTCCTGCTGAATGACTGCCCGTCGCACCTATATCACGACCAGGCCGGGGAGGTCGCGTATACTCCTCGGGCGAAGGAATGTTTCCTTCCGCATTGTTTTCAGAAAACCGAAGGCAGAACGATGGGCCAGAGCCTTGCCGAATGTCGATGTCAATATGACTGGGGAGTATAAGACGTATTCTGCCTCAATAGGATCCCACGAATTGTCTTCTGCGTTCAAGGCATCGAAGAAAATGACCTCTATCAATTCAGATGTAAGCTCGCCAACAGAACGTCTACCCATAGGTATCATAGCTCGAAACATTGGACTGCGTGCTTCAAATAATTGAAGAATTTGCTCGCGATACTTGTGTCCATTCTCCCAATTTGCGGACAACTCTTGGCTCATAGGAGTTGGCAGTGAAATAATTTCCGAATCCATGAATTCCATATCCGCCAGCTCAACGCCAACTTCATGATCCCCTTCAACCATGGACTGGGTTTCTGCGTAAATTTCAGCCACGGCTGCTGTCCATTTCTGGCTACAACTAGTTTCTTTGTCATAGCTACAGTTTATTAGAACACGCGCTAGTCCGGAGGTGCCAAACTCTTGATTTCGATATACCACTTCGGGCAAAGTGCTGGGTACAGATCTGCTCCAAGGAAGGTCGTAAGATTTGACTATCTCGAAAATACGTGATCTCAGACGCTTGAAGTTGACATCAGAAATGGGCTTCTCAGCTGCTTCGATGGGTATCGATTCGACATACGGGCGAAGCAGACGTGGGTACCCTGCTCGGTAGGGCCAGCGAGTGTCAACATCGTTGGGGGTGATCCGGCGAGGCAGACGCAACTGCCCTGCTTGAAACAGCGGGTGGTTGTCGACGTCGTCTGGAGTGATCCGGCGATCCATAAGTTTTGTAAAGCCGCATGACAGTTGGTCAGAACAAATATTTATAACCAACATTTTGTCGAGCAGAAGAGCAGAAGAGCAGAAGAGCAGAAGAGCAGAAGAGCAGAAGAGCAGAAGAGTAGGAGAGTAGTAGAACAGTAGAACAACAGAGCAGTAGAGTATCAGAGCAGTAGAGCAGTAAAGCAGCAAAATAATAAAATAGCAGAGCAGAAGAGCAGTAGAGCAGAAGAGTACAGTGAAAAATGGAAGAATTGGGGATGTGCATAAATACAACAAAGATGCCCAAGGAAATAAAGGAGCATGAGGCTTTGCTCTTTATGACATGGGTTGTAGGTGTCAATATGTTAAGCAGCCTCTGGCGAACAACTCCCAAGGATAGAAAGAACATTATAGAATAAGATAATCATATATGCACTTACCTGTGTGTGTGCATAGAAAGGCGAGGTGGATATGAAGTTCAAAGTATAGATGAGCCAGATATGATTAATCACAAATGTGAGATGAGAGTAAGCAGCACATGTGCAGGTTTATATAGAACAAAGTTGCACATGTCACATAATAGGTTGCTTGTTCTCCCCAGAAGGTTGCAACCCATTCCTGGGCTGTGTATTCTGAATGCCGTGTATGGGTTTAGACACACTCACCAGTCAGTCAAAGAGACTGTCTCAAGCCTGACTCGCTGAGGCTATCCATGTATCTGATTTTGGTGTGCTTTCCTTTCATGGAGCTCTGTTCCCTGTCTTTGGTTGTGTAGCTCTTTGTCTTGGAATAGTTACATATAAAAGAATTGACGACACACCAAGGGATCAAGCAAAACAAAGACACCAACTCTGCCAAAAGCAAGAAACGTTTTGTATCTCGAGTCAATCGGTAGATCCAAGGGCATCTTTGAGTCAATACGTTGCGAATAAGTCAAAGAACTCTCCTCGTCAAGGTACCCCATAAACGGCTCATGATACCTACATTGTAGGTGCTCCGAACAAACAATGCAAACACAGCTCCAAAAGTAGTAGGTAGCTCCCCGCCATTTCTACAGAGCTTCGTCTTTGCCTCCTCTCCTTCACCTACTCTTCACTTCAATTCGATTACAGCACGTCCTGCTCAAAATGATCGACCCAGCTATCTTTGAGAATCTGCAGACGAAAATCGACCAAGAGACCGTCGTTCGAGATGTAAGCTTTGCACCAGCGGGACGATTAAAGAGATATTACCCGAAGCTCACTTTGTACGAATGCAGGAGTTGCACGAGATCGTCCAGAGTCTTGCTCGAAAGGGTGCGTATATTCCAATTATCGACAAAGACGAAGCAAATCTGACGCAAGTGTCTACACAGGCCGAACAACGCAAGCGATCCTCTCTCGCGCTCACTCCACTCCCTCGAAAGCCAGTCCGTACCTTTCCTGCTCTGTCACAGCTACACGTCCCAAAAAGAAACACTCCGAAGCTTACACAATTGGTTTGGCTTAGTAAAATCCGTCCTCGATGACGCCGCAACCCAGATCCTCGCCCAGAAAGAAGACGTCTCCCGCCTCGCAGAAATCGCAAACAAGCATCCTTTCTATAAATACAACGGAGTCTGGTCTCGCGAATTGCAGAACTTGGTACACCTTCCCCCCCACCCTCAACCTATGTCATATCTTGCTAATTATTGGCTGGGAAGGTATACTACATCGAGCTCTGCGCCTGGCTCGGCGGGTTGACCGAATACAAAAACTCAACATCCAAAACCCCATTCCTGACCATCGAAGAAGTCGGCAACTTTCTCAACGGTTCGTCCGATGTCCCCCGTGGCAATCGCCCACACTAAGACTGGTTTGGAACAGTACCTGTCAACCTCAAAGATGAAGACAAATTCCATCTCACAATCGAAGAATACCTGCTCTCGTTGATCAGCATGGTCGAAGAATTATCCCGTTTGGCCGTGAATTCCGTGACATTGGGCGACTATCACCGTCCGCTTGAGATTAATAATTTCGTCAAGGATCTGTTTGCGGGGTTTCAACTGCTGAATCTCAAGAATGATATTCTGAGGAAGAGGAGTGATGGCATCAAATACTCGGTGAGCTCCTTTCCTTTAAGCTCTGGGGTTATACTGACCAGGATATAGGTCAAAAAAGTGGAGGACGTGGTTTACGATCTTTCCTTGAGAAATCTAATTCCCAAGGCATGATTTGCATGATGTCGAAAATGAATGGTTTACGAAGCGGAAAAAACAAAATAGGAGAATAGTCACGAAACTAATATGAATGACAAGTCATTCTCAAGACATAACGTACTGCAATCTGGTATCAAGCATTGAACACACAACATAACACATCAGAAACCGAAAACCTAAGCCAACTTGGCCTCACCCTCCGCCGGCGCAGCAGGAGTAGCAGTCTCTGTCGCAGTAGGCGCAGGCTTAACCTCCGCATTCTTACTCGCAATATCAATCTCCTTCAAAATCGCCCCCTCCAAGCTTTCCGGCTTGGTAATACTCCTCCATCGGCCCACCACTTCTCCCTTGCCATTGATTAGGGCTTTCTCAAAATTCCACAGCACGCGCTTCACACCCAACAATCCCGGCTTCTCGCTCTTAATCCACTCAAACAACGGCTCCGCATTACTCCCATTCACATCGATCTTCCCCAAAACGGGGAACGTAACGCCATAATTAACCTGACAAAAGCTCTGAATCTCGTCGTTGCTTCCGGGGTCTTGGTTTCCGAATTGATTGCATGGAAACCCGAGAATGGTGAATTTTCCGGGATGTTTCTCCTCGATGGATTTGTAGAGTTTTTCGAGGCCGGCGAATTGAGGCGTGAAGCCGCATTTGGAGGCTGTGTTGACGACGAGGACGACTTTGCCTTTGTAATTCGTCAAAGGGTAGGGGTTTCCTTTCTCTATTTTGCTTCGGCATTAGTATCTTCAAAGTCTGTTCAGGCGCATATTGAATTGGTAGAAGGGGGGGGGGACGAACTATCCGGAGGCGAAAAGTCGTAGAAAGTAGTCGCAGAGGCCATTGTGCTGTGGTGATTGAGTCTGATGAATCGGCTGCGTAAATGAGGGGTCGTCGCTAGCTATTCACAGCATGTCAGTAAGCTATTTGCTTCGAGCTTAACTGCGTGAAGGGATAACGAACCGACAACCGAGGATGGTATGAATAGCGTATGAACGAAATCTCGACGATTGATCGATGCGATCTAATGATGCAAGAAGATGATACACGAACGGGTGGGATGGTGTTATATATATACGCAGTATGTAGCATGTACAGAGGGCGGCATGGCTGGAACTGATAGCACCCGGAGACCAATACGTAATGGTCAACGGCCGAGGTAAGGTACCGCAAATGGCCAATCAGCGGATTAGTAATGGCTGCGTTCTAGAGTACTCTGTACAGTCTGGTACGTACAAGAACGTCGTCGGGAGGCCGATATCCGGTGCCGAGAAAGCATATAACTACATAGTTATAGAATAAGCTCTAGTTATTTGTCACGATACGCACGTATGATATTAAGCTACTCCATAGTATTAATCCACGGATGAAGACCAGAATGCCGTCCCAATTGGGCATTTCGTCTGACCAATGAGAGGCTGCAGCGGCGCGTGGCAACGCGCTGCCTGTGATTGGCCAGTGGAATGAGGGTTAGGGTTAGGGTTGTAATTTTTACAGCAGTGTTTGGAGCTTAGCTTACATAGTATATGGTGTTATATCTAGTAAACTACGTATCTACGTACTACTCTTTGGTAATCCATCTGAAGAACATCCTGGGCACAGTCGCGCATAGTGGCATGTATGGTTAGCTTGCTCTGACGGGCTACTATTATCGCTGCCTAACCAGCGGAAGAGTCAAAACTCTCCTACTGCTTATTAATTTGGACACTTGCACCTCAGATAATTACTACGCCTGTGATCGATTACGTTCCATTGACATTGTTCGATAATTTGCTTCATCGTACAGATATGATTCCCTCCGAGTTGCCTCCCGCCAGATCCATCAGACCACACAGCAAATCGCGTCTCGGCTGTCTCAATTGCAAATCCCGAAGAGTCAAGGTACGAGGTGATGACATTTCAATGCTCAAAACTAACAGCTCCTACCGTCACAGTGTCAGGAGACGCGCCCTCAACCGTGTCACAACTGTATTAGTAGACGCCTGGAGTGCGTATATCCATCCAATTCTCGACGAATCACAAGTCGCGAGATTCTCCCCCAGAAACAGAGGACGAGCAGTACCAAGCCCAACAGGGTACTTGCTCCAGCTCCCTCGTCGCTACTGAAGCTTCAGCCACTTTCATCTGCCTCGCCAGAATCCTTCACCGGAGATGACCTTCGCTTCTTCCACCACTTCTTACTCACGGCGTACCCTCATTTACCCTTCCAGAGTGAGGATTTGTGGAAGACGTCACTCCCGGCATCTGCGCACCAGGTATGTTTTCAATCAGCATCAAACAGGAAAAGGTGACTTAGGCTAATCCGCATTTAGTGCCCACATTTGATGCACGCGATTCTATGTTTGGGAGCGTCTCATCTGTCCCTGATTTCGACAAGTGGCGCTTCCTATACTGCGATGGCTGTCGAACATCGAGGCAAAGCCCTCAAATACCTGAGCAGTGCTCTGGCATCTCCCAATCCCCCCACCAGAACGGAACTGGATCTTATCGTGGCAACAACCTACGCGCTCACATTTCAAGCAAGCTATATGACCGACGGACTCATTGACTTTGCCGTTATGGTTCGAGGCTGCTCGATCGTCACGCGGTATCTTGTGGCGCAGTACCAAAGTAGCGAGATGTTCAAGCTGCTGATGCCGAACGACGTCTATGCTCATGTATGGCCTCTGTTGTCTGCGGAACCCTTCCATTCTCCCGAGATGATTGATGCATGCATTGAGACACTGGAAGGTCTCCAGCCGCTACTACTACTACAGCAGGACGACACCCCTCGTCACCTCACCTATAACGCAATACTCTCCACTTACCAAGCCATGAAAATCTCCGCGCAGCAGGCCTTTCTCGCCTTTACATTCATCTACAGCTCCTGGGAACACATGACCGACCGTGAATTCATAGAGTTTTTAAACCCGGGCGACCGCGTCTCGAGTGTACTTCTCATCCATTTTGTTACAGCCACGATTATGATGCGACCGATCTTTGAAGCTCTGAGACTAGACCAAGTGAATACGCCGCGGGATGCGCTTGCTAACCATCACTGGGGCATTCATAGATATGAGTCTCTTCCGGCAAAGTTTCGTGGATTGGTGGAGTGGCAGTATGAGTTCATTACTGCTGATAAAGCATTTATTGAGAGTGGACAATGGACAGCGCGGTAAATATGTAGAAATTGGAACTGATAGGCTTATCTAAAACTTGCAAGAAGCATTACTCGACCACGAAGATTATCAGCAGGAAGAACATCAACGAATATGATAGACACAACGGACGCAAGAGAAGGGGTCTAGGTTTGAGAAAGTGACATGAACAGAACCAAAGTCTTGCTGCCTGTCGGTATTGAGATCAATTATGAACCGTTTCCCGAGATTCCAACTCCGTCGACTTTGGAAGACCCTCGGGCAGACATCGCGCAGGGTGATACCAGCCCAACGTGATCATCGCAAGGAGCATTGGCACTGCCTCGAGAACGTACAGTGGCCACTCATGGTTCCAGGTATAGGTACCTATACCCATGGAGAATTCAATAAGCCGATAGATCAGACGCACCTGTTGTCGGTCAGTAATCTCATTCGACTGCTTCCGCTCCAATGCTCCAGTGGAGGGCTTACTTACCGTGATGAAGAATCCGGCAATATATATCCCGGTCAACACCGACCTCACCTCATCTCTCCCCGACGACTTCATCGGCGCAACACGAACATCGTACCAAATCACAAGAACAAGAAACAGAAGAAAAGTGACAAGCTGCAATCCCAACCCGAAGATAAGCACCCCTATACCGGCATCTTTGGTTGATCCCGTCCAATCATTCGAAGAAGCAAGTCCACTCCCGGACGCCTGCGTGAGGAAACTGAAGATATCCGACGTGACAAAGATTCGCGGGATCCAAATCGACGACACCCTCCCTCCGAAAAGGAGTGGTCGTTCCCCCGTGCTGCCGATCAGCCTTCCGATTAGAATGTAGAGACTTGCGCACACGAGAACAGGCGCAATCACAATCAACGACGACGAAGTCGCGTACAGCCCGACGTCGTCTGGGCTTTTGACGCTGGCGGCTCGAATAGCGTACGCCGCGATTTCGATCCCAGCGCCGATCATGATGGGCATGAAGTATCCTACCCGATTGTATCTGCCGCTGAGGTACGGGGCGAGGACGGACATGTACAGGTGATAGCCGAAGGGGAGCATGTAGAGAATCGTGAAGAGAATGGACGCCGCCAGCGACGGGTCATAAAAGTATATGGACTCGGCCATTGTGAAGTTTTTGGTTCAAATGTTTTCAGGCGAGCTGATAGTGTCTTGAAATTATATTCAACGATATATCGAGATCGACCTGGAGATCCATTACCATTTTATATCTGCTCTTCTATTCATGATTGATATCTATTTCTTCAATTCTTTGAAATTTGCGATGCTATCTGTACCTTTGGTATGACTATGCCTATGGATAGATCGACGGATAGGCCAATAGGGTTGCACGCCGAGACTCGTATTCGCACTTCGCACTCGCTTTTTTGTGATTTTCATAAGTCAATTATCTTGTTGCCTGTTGAGCCGCTGTCGATCTTGCTTAACTTGGAGCACATCATGTCAAAAAGACCTAGCCAGCTCCTCAGCTATTCGGTCTTGGTACGTGAGGCAGCGAAGATACCGTATGGTGTCGATGAATTTGATAAGTGCGAAATGCGAGCGAATTGTTTCGAGTCTCCCTACTAGTGAATTAGTCAAGTGATAAGACACGTAACTAACTTTCTCTCCGTGAATCGAATGTTCGAAATTGCGCGTCCAGATCTGGTCGGACTTAGATTTAGTAGGAATCGGGGCATCGATTTGGGAAGACTCACTTCCGATCAATTTGAAACGATTTAGAATGATTATTTCTATCTTATAACTTTGGGTAAAAAAAATTTTATACTTTTCCCAACTGACAAGAACAACAGAAATACTCTATGAGAGACATTATCAGGATTCAATAAAGCTAAGCAGATCTTTATTGACCTCGTCAACATTGATATTGTGCAAAGCGTGAGATCCCCCTTTATAAATCTTCAGACTGCCCTTAGGCAAAAGTTTCACCGACTTCAGACCCGCCGCCTCAAAAGGAACAACCTGGTCATCATCGCCATGAAGCACCAGCACGGGGATATCAATCCTTTTCAGATCCTCCGTAAAATCCGTTTCCGAGAAATCCTTGATCGAGTCGTACGCCGACTTGAAACTGGTGTTCATCCCCTGTCGCCACCAGCTCTGAATTTGACCTTCACTTTTCTGTGCACCAGGTCGATTGAACCCAAAGAATGGGCCGGTAGGAACATCCAGAAAGAATTGTGCGCGGTCCTTGAGCATGGCTTGTCGGAACGAGTCGAAAACGGACTTGTCTGTGCCCTCGGCGTTATTACTGGTCTTCACCATTAGAGGAGGTACAGCCCCCACGAGAACGGCTTTCTTGAATCGACCTGTGCCATGTTTGCCCCCAAGGTAATGCGTAACCTCGCCTCCTCCATGGGAATGCCCAACCATCACCGCATCTTTGACTTTGAGGTAGGCAAAAAGCTCCTCAAGATCATCGACAAAGGTGTCCATATTGTTCCCGTCCCAGGTCTGACTGGATCGCCCATGGCCACGCCGATCGTGCGCTATAACGCGGTAGCCATGATCGGCTAGGTAGACCATCTGGTTTTCCCAGTTGTCGCTGCTCAGGGGCCAGCCGTGGGAGAAGGTGACGATGGGGTTGTGGGGGCTTGCCCAGTCCTTGTAGAAGAGCTCGGCTCCATCTCGAAGCTTTAGATATGGCATGGTTGGAAGCAAAAGGTGTCAGAGGCGCGGGATATGCTCGGATTTGCGGAATTATGTAGCCATTGACCTTTGAGACTTTGAGAGGGTTGAAATAATACACATCTATATAACTAGACGAATTACTATCATAGCCTCACCATGAAGTCATGAGGACGTCCTACAGCCATGGCATCATATTGCCATTCCCAAAATTGCAAACAGTATAAATCAATCGCCAGCCAAATATTTGATATACTCGGAGTTGACTTTAGAGTTTTCTGGTGATTTGGCTGCGAACGGCAAAAGGGGCGTCCGAATCAGGTAGGTATTTCGTCTGGCGAATCAGAGCGCTTGTCTCCCAAGGTCGCCTCGGTAGTAGAAACTGGAAAGGATGCGATCGATGATACATTCAGTATTTTGTGAAGAATTTTCGGAGCTCAAATGGTGCCATGCCTAGCGATCTATGTACCAGTAATCTATCTGAAGAAATCCTGCGCACGGTCGCTGCATCAGATCGGACGCAATTCATTGCCGACAGTCGTAATAGCCACTGGTATATGGTCTAGAATGATGCGCATATGTAATCAAGATGGCTTCGCAATTGCAAATGGCTTGTCGCAGCGTCGTGGGCTATCATGACTGATACTTCCCCGATAGGGTTACCATGTTCATCCAACTCATCTTATCAGCTATGTCGATATACTCTGAATGAATTCGTTCGTCCCCCTCTTCTGCCGGGAGGCCTATCGGTCATCATCAAGTCGGACTCTCGTTTCGAATGCGCCATGTCGCGTGTTTAGCTGGCGCCGGCATCATATCTCCTTGCATAGGCCAGGATCCAATCGATCGTCTACCATTTCAATTCCCTCCGACTCTTTTTTGGTATTATCACTTCCCTAACTCCTCCCTAAGCACATCAACATCCAACTCCTCAATTACTCCCAACACAACACCCAACGTATCCATAAATCCATTCACAGAAACCCGCAGCATACGATTCGTCGTGGCGCGGTAGGTCGTCTCCAGCACGGTCTTACTTTCTTCGTTCGCATCATCGTCCGTGTTCGAGTCCGGAGATTTGAGCGCAAAACTTCGGCGCACGAGTGGAGAGAGCTCCTTGTCGACTTGGATGGCTTGGAGGGCTGCTGAGGCCAGGCGATTGGTGGGGAGGGGGATGGAGATTACTCTGCGACGCTGTTAGCTGGGACAATTTGACAAGAAGATAGGGTTGAAGTACAGAGAATATGGAAATTCGGTTTCTATTTGAGTAGTTGATACCATTTTGAATACGTCGAGTGAGAGTAGGTAGTCAACTGGCGGTTGTCGAGGTGAGATTGAATGATCGAAGTTAGAATGTGCGGGGCAGCTGCAGCCAGCCGATTGTCGTCATGTCGACCCTAAACTGCCTCGATAGCCTAACCCTAACATCAAATTTCATCGTTCAGTTTACATCAACAAATTTGACCGTTGACTAGAGCTATTTTCTGAACACGTAGATAGGAATGAGATGTGGATGAGTATTGGGAGACATTTTCCGAGAAACTAGGTGGATAGATTTTCCAGTTGTACATATGTACTGCTCCGACATCAAGGATATATATCTTCACAGTACCTACCACGGCAGATACCAGGGACTCAGCGGAGACATCTGGAAAAACAACTTTAAAAATTCAAGATGAGGCTTCTAGCCAACAAGACTTGATCGCTAGGGTGATTTACTCAAAAATATTATGGAGCATGAAAACTACACAGAGGGCTGAGTCTAAGGTGTCTACTGTTAAAGTCTGAATAGCTAGGTACGGCTTCGCGGAGTGCTGTCGCATCCACGGATGGCTTCTACTAGGGCAGGACAGAGTACTACGATTGTTGAATGCCTCATGTGCTAAATGAGTATGTTGTCATTGTATTGGGCCTGAGTAGGAGGTTGATGACAGATACTAAGTTACGTACCCAAGTAAGCGATACTACCTGGGCAGGCCAAATGTTGACATGGATGCCGGGGCTTAACTCATCAAGAATAATTAGGTACATCGGAACATATGTTTGCGTCACCTCGACTACCTCGGTGCTTGTTTATCTTCTTTGTCTAAAAGCCAAGTCGTGACATTCTGTACCAGGCTGAATGTTTGAACTGTCCCATCCAGGCACCGACAAGGGCAGAATGTG
This sequence comes from Talaromyces verruculosus, assembly GCA_038993655.1. Classification (NCBI taxonomy): domain Eukaryota; kingdom Fungi; phylum Ascomycota; class Eurotiomycetes; order Eurotiales; family Trichocomaceae; genus Talaromyces; species Talaromyces verruculosus. The sequence continues at coordinate 129,941 of JBBVQN010000066.1, forward strand.
GTTGGCCACAGACAAGATCGCGGCCTGAGGTCTGAGGCATTCAGCGTTGCCGGGTCAACTGTTCCGCGCTAGTCCCCAACGGGTCGATTACAACACGCCAGCCAATCACAGGCCGCACAACAGGCTCTACCCGTTTATTATGATTCTGGCTCATCTTCATGCGGCAACAAAATAACTACTTGCCCTGCTCCAACCTGCTCCATCTTTTATCCTCGACTCACCTCTTCCTCACCTTCTGCTTGCTATACTGCCTACGAATTACTTCAGTATCCATCTGTTGTATCGCATATCCTCGACTAACATTCTTATTCTACTGCCGACCCTCAATTGCAGCCAGGTTATACCGTTGTTTGGTCATGCGAGGTCAATAAACTGATCTCTTGCTTCAGACTTCCTTCCGACACTATATCTGGTCGATCGTGAAGTACTAAACAGCAAGAATCAACATTGCCTCAGGAAGAACCATCCAATCCTGCCAAACTCACCATGCCGTCGCACGCCTCCCATGCTCACGGCCAGGTGATCGAGTACATCCAAGGTAAGCAATGAGACTTCAATTGTTTTGATAGGATACTAATGCATCGCAGATCGCCTCTATCTTGCTTCGTACTCGTCCGCACCTGATCCTTACGCTGCTTTCCCATTCCCGACCCAGGCTGCTTCCCCTTCGAAGCGTACAGCAAAAGCGTCACAAAGCCCCGTACGAGTCGCAAAACACAAACTCCTGGTGTACTTTACCGTCGACGACACTCTCCTATACAACGCATTCCACGCGGACTTCGGTCCATTGCACATCGGCCATCTGTACCGATTCGCCGTTCATTTCCACGAGATCCTTGGTGACCCAGCCAATGCTGAGAGGCCGGTGGTGTTTTACAGCAAGCCTGATCCTCGAAGCCGCGCGAATGCGGCGTGCTTGGTCGCGTGCTATATGGTGTTGATTCAGTCGTGGCCTCCTCATTTGGCTCTTGCGCCTATTGCGCAGGCTGATCCTCCATACATGCCTTTCCGCGATGCTGGATACAGCCAGGCAGATTTCATTCTCAACATTCAGGACGTCGTGTATGGTGTGTGGAAGGCTAAGGAAGAGTCTCTATGTGGATTGAAAGATTTCAGTTTGGAAGAGTAAGTCGCCTCCCGAATTGAAGATAGCTTGATCTGACGATATAGGTATGAACGTTATGAACGAGTTGATATGGGCGATTTCAACTGGGTGACTCCCAACTTCATTGCATTCGCCTCGCCTCAACAACAGCCGGTCGCCCCAGTCCCCGCAAACACACCCGAATACGCAGCTCTGCCGTCCACCGTATCTGAAGTCCTTTCCTCCAAACTTCCCGTGCCATTCAAGAACGTTTTGACACATTTCTCATCGAGAGACGTCGGTCTGGTAGTGCGACTCAATTCCGAGCTTTACTGCCCTTCATACTTCACTGCGCTCGGCATCAACCATATTGATATGATCTTCGAAGACGGAACATGCCCGCCACTCCCGTTGGTTCGACGATTCATCAAGATGGCACATGAGATGATCACTGTTCAGAAGAAAAACATCGCTGTTCACTGCAAAGCTGGATTGGGCCGTACTGGTTGCTTGATTGGCGCATACTTGATCTACCGACACGGGTTCACCGCAAATGAGATCATTGCCTTCATGCGCTTCATGCGTCCTGGTATGGTGGTTGGACCACAACAACACTGGCTACATCTCAACCAGGGTGCGTTCCGTGAGTGGTGGTTCGAGGATACCATGCGCGAGAAGTTGGCCTTGACTGCGCCTGTCACACCTGGCCGACAAGTCAACAAGCAGCGTTCCAGCAACGGACAGACTATTACACCTCCTCAGCACAACGGCCATTCCAAGAGGTCAGCGTTGGGAGAGATTGACAACAACGAAGCTTCCAACTACAACACCGACGATAACTTGCCGGCTCCAACGCCCGGACAACCCCGCAAGTCTCATCGCAAAGACTCTCGTCATCATCCATACGCTCGGAATGTCTCGGGCGCATTAGCTGTCAATGGAGAGACAGACAAAGAACGCGCCTCTGGCAAACGGGCTCAGCGTGCGGGAACCGAACAAAGCGAAAGCGAAGAAGAAATCCAGATGCGTCTACTTGCCAAACGCGCATCACGATCACCCAGTGCTTCACCCAAGACGCGATCAATCAGCTACTCGACCACAGTTACTACCAGCTACGAAGTGCACGAAGACCGGGAGAACTGGGTTGAAGCTGCTGTGGTCACACAAAAAACCCCCACAAGCAAGGGCATCGCCATGAGCAAAGTCCGCTCCAGCCCTCGACGAGTCACCGACAGCAAAAGCGAAACCAAAGGTATCCGCAAGATTAGCGGCCGAGTGGGCAGCGTCGGCACTGCTTCCCCGACGCGGGTGAAGTAAGACCGCGTTGTTTCGACGTCTCACGAGTTATGAATATGACTTTATATACACATTCTACTCTGCGTTCTGCGTTATAGGCTGTTTTGAAGGTTATTCTTCTCCTATAGATACCGGCCGGCAGGTACTTCGTTTTCTGTCGACTATCTTTTCTTCTTTGATCTACTTTTGGATGGTTGAATTTGGTTTATGGAATGGGGCGAATCAGGCGTTGTCGGATTTGATTTTTCTTTCTTGCTCAGCCTGTTTGCTAGTCAGCCAGTCGAGCTCTAATTTCTTGTACCCTTTTTCTTGGTGCGAATTATGATGGATTCAGATTGCATGGAGTTTGTTGATGATTGGTTGCTTGCTCTTGTCTTGTACTTGTACAGCTCGTGTCTTGCTTAGCTATGACTGAGAATGTTTGTACTGAATATGAAAAAAGATTTACATATTCTTATCCGCTGTTTGTGATGAATGACCGCTCCATAGGTAGACTAATTCCACCGCGGTATGCACGTTCTGACCACACAAGTCTCGATATTCCATTCCCTGCCTCTCTCACCACCTCATAATTCACCAGCCGGCGACATACAAGTTCCCTAACCACCGGTTAGTCAACCCTATCTCCATCGCGCAACCAAGGAAAGAAAAGAACTCACCATCAGCCTACAATCCCTCATCTCCCCAGCCCCCCTTCTCCCCTTGCCACCCATCTCCAGCCCACTACCACAAACCTCCCTTCTAAACCACCTCATCCCCTCCAACACACTCCCATAAAATTCCCCCTGCCACTCTTTGTCGCGCTCACAATCTATGCCCCCCTCCCCCAGATGCTTGAGGTCCGTCGTCACTTTTCTGAGTGCCTTGTCGCGACACTTCATCGTCCCCTTATCCAACTTCTCCGCACACAAATCATGTCTTCCCGAACACTCAATAATCTCCTGAAAGTATCTGAGGTGTGCGGACCGCGCGCTGCAAGTAGGCTTATATTGGATGTTGATCAGATGCGGCAGAAGGTATTGGGTGAGATGATACGTGTCGCTGGGGAATGTTCCCGGTTCGCAGCCTAGGGAGCAGATTTGGTGCCATTCGCGGGATATGGCGTCTAGAGAGGATTGGTAGGGATTCAGCTCTTCTTTGTCTTCTTCTTGGATGGGTTGGTGGTGGTGGGGTGTTGTGGTGTCGTTGGAGGAGTCGTCTGTGTTGCGGGAGAGGGTTGTTGTTGTTGATGATGATGAGGAGGAGGAGGAGGATGCTTTCTCGGCGCAGGAGGCGGTTGTGTAGAGGAGCAGGGTTGAGAGGATGAGTTTGGAGAGATGCATTCTGTATTTTGTCGTTGTTTGCTCAAAACCACGGTTGACAGAAGGCGTTCAGATCGAGGCGGCTAGGTGTATGTTGGAAACATCTCGAAGAAGAAGGTGAGAGAAATTGCAAGTTGAAAAAAAGGTGGAATGGTTTAACTGTTCTTTATTTGATGCATTCCATACATGCCCTTGATTATGAATCCTCTTTGCAAGGGTTTCAGGCCTCCTCGGCCCCTGGACTTGCTTCTCAGTTCTTCCATGGCAGTCATCATGCCTTGTTTATTGAGGAATGCGGACTCTCCTAGGTACGGGACAACATCTAGCCCTAACACAATAACGAGCCCTAAGCAGAGCGATACACTCTAAATTTATCGACCGCTTTCTACAAGCAAATATGCAAAACGTTGGTTATACCAACTTATAGCACTTAGAAATGGAAAGCCGCATTCATCTCATAGGTACATAGGGGACTTGTTGAAGCAACACGAAAACCGTGGTCCTTGCGTGTCGATATGCCATCAGCTATCAAGGGATGAGAATGATCTTTTTCTCCCAAGGGCGTGAAACGGCAACTGGACCAGTTTTATTTGATTTCATCCTAGACGAGACCATACTTTAGTCCCCATCCCAGACAGACTCTCCGACCTGGCTTTATACTTGTGACGCTCTTGCCTTCGTGTTAAAGGCAGGCATTTGGATGGCTTTGTATGACAGCGAAGAATACTCCCTACCAACCACATCGACAACCCCCAACCGAGTTGCCTTGCGCTATACAAAACAAGGAGCCACCATCCTTTTCTGCCACCGTACGAGGAGTCCCAGTGTTCGATATAGTCAGTCATTGAATGGTACACACCTGATTTAAGTAACCAGTCATAACCCTAACCCTCATGTTCTGCCCACCACGCTCTTCAATCCCAAACATCTACAATGTGTCTTAAGGCGGAATGGCCGAGTGGTCTAAGGCGGCAGATTTAAGTCACGTGACTTTTCCAAAAAAGGCGATCTACGCCCTTTTTGTCGACTTCACTGATAATCCCTGCTCCCGAAAGGGGCGCGCGTTCGAACCGCGCTTCCGTCATCGTTTGTTTAAATTTTTAGCCCTAACCCTTACACTACTGCTACCTAAACGTGCCACCACCACCACATGAGATCATTCTGAATCATAAAAGGACTGAGTTAGTTTTATTTGATGTTCCATTATTTCTTTCATTTTTTGTGTTTTGCATCTTTCATTCTAACAACTGGACCGAGTATAAGTGATATTGCCGTGTTTTGTGCTTCGTTTTGATCCATCGACAAACAAACAAGATGCCGAGATTTAAACCTGGACAGTGGGTTGAGTATAGTCCTATCGACAGTATGTCTTCCATCGTTCGCGAGTCATGGGGGTTGAGACTGATGGGTCGTTACGAATAACAGATCCGTACCGACACAAGGGCGTAATAGACTCCCTAGTGAAGGACGAGGAAGGGAAGCCTACCGGTCGATATATGGTAACCCCCCGACTTTCCTGCCGCTAATATCGGAAGGAGAAAATGGATTGACTGACAAATGTGTGGGTTAGGTCAAGGAAAATGACATGCAAGACCGGATGCAGACCGTGAATGAGCGATTTATCTACAGGGTTGTGGAAAAGGAGAAGGAGAAGCCGCCTGAAAAAGTTCGGTATCAATACAAGGCGAGATCGAAGTCGAGGGATTTGGAATAGAAGACTGAAGAAGGCGTAGAACGAGTGATCATTTTCCTGTCATATTAGTATGGATAAAGACAGTATTTTCAATAGAACCCATGAGCTAGACTTATGTCAGAGAAGAGTCAACTCTTAGGGCTTGTGCTAGTTAAAACCTCAAGTATCGCAGTAGATTTTGCGGGGAATAAACACCAATAAAGAATAATCCTTCTAGCATTCGAGTCACGCCGATGATAAATAGGTAGTACGTACATATTACCGTCGTTTCACAAATGCAACCTCACTAGCAGACAGACCCCTTTTATGCCATCATAATCCAGGCCATGTGCTCCTGAAATCATATCAAGCATCAAATCAAAAGGGAGGACCTCCCCTCATTTCCCCAATTTAAAATCCTGGAATTATACCAAACTACGTTTAAGTACAGGGATCGACAGCGGGGGAGGAAATTAGCAACCACAAAAGACTTACTAAAGTCGACCGTTATAGCCTATCAGATGCCCAAAGTCGCACAAAACGACCTGATCAACAGCCGTCTACCCCTCGGTCGATATCCTCCCCGATGCAGGTTAGTGGTCAAAAGACCGAAACCGGGATAGGAACAAAGCGGGGAAATTAATTCTTGTTGATAATTCCGTCATAAGATCAGGATCAGCGTCGGCAAAAAAGACGAATGAGCTGTGGCCGTGTTTCGGCTACAGGGCAGGAAGACTGAGAATGTTTACTACAAAAGGAAGGCTTCTCTCATGCGAGAAATGCCCAGGAAATATTATCGAAGAGTGTCGCATGTGATAGCAACCACCGAGAAATCCCTGATGAATTCTTCTCGGACCGATTTTACAAGGTCGTGTATACTCCGCCCAAAAAGGCAAGTAAGCAACAAACATTAGGGCTAATGAGCCTGCCTTTACCCACTTCGACTTCCATCTCAACCTGCTGCAAAATGCAACGTCATTAAATGAAAATATCGACTAAGTCAACTGTCATGAGGCTATTCTCCGCGACCAAGGAGACATTACCATCGCATTATGGCGTCAATCATGCGGTCAACCTTCGTAGTTTTTGTAACGTTCAGTCATGAGACCATGTCGGAGCAAATTTTGATTCCTTTATGACGGATTTTGAATGGATCCGTTCAACGAGTAGTTAGTTGCTCGAGAGCTCTTGATACTATAACTATGTAGTACTACTATTTAGTTACTTTCTAGGATAATTTTCCTCCCCTCATTCCTTGTTTGATTTGTTATGGATGCTGGTCGATCCGAACGCCCGCATGGCAAGCAGCCCGGAATGCATACCTCCTATTAAATATCGTGATTGCCCACTGGAAGCAAAGTGTGGGGAAGAGATGGAATGTTAATAAATATACTTGTACATAACTTTGTTTATTCCTGTTTCAAAAATTTCAAATTCTGTAGTACTGCTTCGCGTTCGCAAATATAGCTGTCGCGATGTTGTGGAGGTCAATTCTACTTCTCCCCGTACTGGGGATTGCTGTCACAGCTGCTTCTATTGACAGCTGTCCTGGTTACACATTAACAAATGTGGCCGAGTCTGATAGCCAAATAACGGGAGATTTAATCCTTGCCGGCAGTGCGTGCAATGCCTATGGCGAGGATTTGGGTCATCTCAAATTATTGGTAGAATACCAAACAGGTATGCTGATACACACGATTAAGGAGAGTAATTGCTAACAGGATAGATTCACGACTACACGTCAAAATCTACGACGAAAATGAACAAGTGTACCAAATCCCCAAATCCATCCTGGACCCTCCATCGGGGCAGCAGGATTCCTCTTCTCAGAAATCAGATTTGGTGTTTGAGTACACGAAAAATCCTTTTTCGTTTGCTATCCAGCGCAGTGCTAGTGGAGAGACCATTTTCAATACATCCGGCACAAACCTGATCTTTGAGAGCCAGTATGTGCGCTTGCGTACTTCGCTGCCAGAGAATCCCAACATCTACGGCTTGGGTGAGGATTCGGACTCGTTTAAACGAGAAACTTCTGGTTACACGCGTACGCTATGGAACACCGGTCAAGCATTTTTGCCGACGCATTCGAATCTCTATGGTAGTCACCCAGTCTATATCGAGATGAGAGACGGCCAGGCCCATGGTGTGTTTTTGTCGAATAGCAATGGTATGGACATCAAAATCAACCAGACTGCTGACGATGGGCAATATCTGGAGTATAATACCATCGGCGGCGTGCTCGACTTTTACTTTTTAGCTGGTCCTGCGCCGGCTGATGTTGCTCGTCAGTATGCTGGTGTTGTTGGTATAGTAAGTCTATGCCTCATGATATCACATTTGAAGCATAGCTAATGCATAGATATAGCCCGCACAACAATCATACTGGACCTATGGCTTCCATCAATGCAAATACGGCTACCAAGACGTCATGTGGGTTGCCGAAGTGGTCTACAATTACTCGCAGGCCAACATCCCTCTCGAAACCATGTGGACAGACATCGACTACATGGACCTTCGACGAACATGGACACTTGACCCAGATCGTTTCCCGCTGCACAAGATGCAAGAATTAGTTGCATACTTGCACAACCATGATCAACAGTACATTATGATGGTTGACCCTCCTGTATCGTTGAATGATAGCGCGTCATACGACGCGGCAGTCAATGCGGAGGTACTTATCAAAAATGACGATGGTACCACGTTTGTGGCTACTATGTGGCCGGGAGCGGTGTCATATGTTGATTGGTTTCATCCGAATGCGCATTCGTTCTGGACGGGACAGATTGGTTCGTTCTTTGATGATCAGTCTGGTGTGGGAGTTGATGGGATGTGGATTGATATGAACGAGGTTTGTCTCTCTGCTTGTGACAAGTTGAATAGAAGCTAATTATGTATAGCCCGCCAATTTCTGTGGTTACCCCTGCTCAAATCCAGTACAATCAGCGATAGATGGCAATGACCCTCCAGCTCCGCCAGCATTGCGCACGACATGGGATGCTCTCCCCGGATTCCCATCTGACTTTCAGCCTCCTGGTACCACTTCGCGAAGGGTGAGACGGGACACGTCGTCGGCTAATATGACCGGTCTTTCCGGCCGTAATCTTGACAATCCAGGCTATACTATCGCTAACGGCGCTGGCCCTCTGACCGGTGGCACGATCTGGCCTGATCTCCCTCAGTATGGCGGCTATGTTCAATACGACACCCACAATTTATATGCATCGTATATGATCGATGCATCCAGACAGGGTCTCCTAGCCCGTCGTCCCTCCGAACGACCATTCATCATTTCACGCAGTACATTCGCCGGTGACGGAGCCAGAGCCGGCCACTGGACTGGCGACAACGCCTCTATATGGGCTCACTACCTCCTGTCCATCATCCAAAACATGGAATTTGCATCCATTTTTCAGATTCCCATGGTAGGCGCTGATGTATGCGGCTTCAATGACGACACCACCGAAACCCTCTGCGCACGCTGGGCGATGCTAGGTGCCTGGTACCCCTTTTACCGTAACCATGCAGATATCTCAGCCAACTATCAAGAATTCTACCACTGGCCTCTGGTTACAACAGCAGCAAAGAAAGCCATTGCTGCTCGCTTCCAATTATTAGACTACTTCTACACGGCATTCTATCAGCAAACAGTCGACGGATCACCCACAACCATCATCCCGCTGTTCTTCGAGTATCCGAATGACCCAACCACACTCGACATCAGCTATCAATTCTTCTATGGCCCCTCGATCTTGGTATCTCCCGTCACCGTCGAAGGGTCGGAAAGTGTATCCCTCTACCTCCCGCCCCAGGACATCTTTTACGATTTCTGGACCGGTGAACGAGTAACACCCGATGGCACCAACACTCTGAATCTCGACAACGTCACCTACACTGATATTCCTGTGCACATCCGTGGCGGCTCTATACTGCCTTTGCGTGCTAATGCCGGGGCCGCAAACACAACCACACAACTGCGTACACACGACTTTGAGTTACTCGTTGCCCCTGACAGGGACGGTAAAGCGAGCGGAAGCTTGTACCTTGATGATGGTAAATCGGTCAAACCGTCCCAGACGACGTACCTGCAGTTTACGTATGATAATGGTCATTTGTCGGTTAATGGATCGTTTGATTACGATCCGGGGGTGGGATTCAAGGGTGTTACTGTGTTGACTAGTAACATGTCAAATGCGGTGAGTAGTGCTGGAGGAAGTAATAGTATTGGCAAGGATAGTTATGGGAGAGTTGGGGTTGTGCATCAGATTGATGAAGGATTCAGTGGAAGTTGGGAGGTGAATGTTTGATCATCCAACGACTTCGTTAGGAGATATGGTACTTGATGGTTGTAATGAGCAGTTTTACTTGCATTCCAAGATTATTGCCTTCGACGACTCATGTATCCGACGTACAACCACGGGTACAGGTTTAGGCGTTGGTCGTTTTCCTTTTTTCCTTAAGGTCCCGGTTGACTCGATTATTTTTCGTATCAAGCTGCGTGAGGTCAAAGGTTGCCTGGGTGACTATGATAAATGACACAAAAAAATCGAAGAGCTATCAAAAAGCGGCAGGGTCCATCGATAGTATATAACCCTTATATGTATACCAAAGTACCCATTCACATGCCCATACAATTCCGTGAGAAGTTCCATCAAACATCCTTTTCCATGTCATCTCTTACCCGACGTGAATATTCCTCGAAGATGACGTATTCATGCCCAGCGCAGAATTAGGGTTAAAACTCTAAAGACACGGCTTAAGATCGACAATCGAGGCTATGTAGAATGATTCAATCCGGGGTTCAGATTTGGGCTGTACTAACCCAGTACGCTCATACGTACCGCTGCAATATATCGATCATGGGATACATCAACTGCGACCGTACTTGTTACTTTGTTGATAATGTTTTAATACCTCGATCGTATCGTATTACTGACTCGAAGTCAATAGTCCATCTCGGTGGAAATAATACTCAAATAGCGCTCGATTTTGAGTCACGGTTTCTTCCCTACACATTTGTACGCAATCATTTAATCAAATGATGTGCGATAGCACCAAATGACAAGATACCGTTGCATGCTACATTGTTTCAGTGATACGTAGAGAATTAATTGCATGGATTGCCGGGAATAACCTTGCATGTGTCTCAAATCTCCACAGCCCTAATTCCAGACTGTTACATGCGCCGCAAAGAATGCTACTGTAAGTACTAAGCTCCGAGGCCTAAGACTCGAGGGATCGCCAGCCTGCAGGAAGACAAATCCAAACATGATCCCTCCAGCCGATAGAGCCACTACTCGTAAACTGTTTCGTTTCGTTTGTTCGTTGTCAAACGGACCAGGCTGAGCTATTGCGTACCTCGTAGGATTGTTCCTCGAAAAGACGTGTTGTCTGCTCGTATTTACTCACTTTTTTTGTACCTTTTTGTACTCGGTATCATAAATCACTCGAATAAGATCATGCCCTAACGGGTGATCGACGATAAGACGATGCATTAAGCTACCAAATAAAGTACCATGCACCGCACCTGCTGGATAAGGTTACTTCGAATTTTCGAGCTGGAGTAGTGATCGCCGTATCTACCCTATGTACTCTGTAGATAAATAGACGAATAGTCCCTTTGTTTTCCTTTCGACGTTGAATTGGGTATTCGCTTTCACGAAGCAAAATGCATACCTGGGCAGTTTTCGCGGCATTCGCGGCGGCAGCAGTTGCCGTGCAGAGTAACCCTCATATCAAAGCCAAACAATCCAAGCCGCTTATTCCGGCGCTGAATAAACGCTCTGTCGAGGTAGAGAAAAGCGGCAGTTATCAATATCTGACCAACACGACTGAGAGTATGTTCCACCGATTTCCAATGATCGGACAAGCTAATATTTAATTGTCCGACAGAGTTCCTTGTCAACGGCACAAATTTCCCTCAAGTCCCCTTCGACATCGGCGAGTCGTACGCCGGTCTCCTCGACAACACCCCCTCGGGCCACACAAGCCTATTCTTCTGGTTCTTCCCTACCATAAACCCAAACACCGACAACGAGAAAGAAATCACCATCTGGCTCAACGGCGGACCCGGTTGCAGCTCTCTTGATGGTCTGCTTCAAGAAAATGGGCCCTTCTTGTGGCAATCAGGCGTTTATCAACCCGTGCGAAACCCGTATTCGTTCAACAACTTGACGAATGTGGTGTACATTGATCAGCCGGCGGGCACGGGCTTTTCGCCTGGTCCGTCCACTGTGCAGAATGAGGTTGATGTTTCGAATCAATTCAATGATTTCTGGAAGCGGTTCATTGACACTTTCGATATGCATGGGTATAAGGTGTATATCACTGGCGAGAGTTATGCCGGACAGTATATCCCGTATATTGCAGAGGGCTTCATCAACCAGAATGATACCGAGTATTTCAACCTCAAGGGTATTCAGATTAATGATCCTTCCATGAACGACGACTCGGTGATGATATACGGTGAGCCTCCTCCCTCTTCTTTCTTTCATTTGAAACGAGAATTGACGTATGTATAGCCCCTGCCGTGGCCGCGCTGAACCACTTCTCTGCCGTCTTCGGCCTCAACGACACATTCATGTCCCAAATCAACGCCGTCAACGCACAATGCGGCTATACAGATTTCCTCAACAAGGCACTCACCTACCCACCCCCAACCCCATTCCCAACCCTCGACAGCGCAAACTCCGCTGGATGCGATACATGGGATCAAATCATCACCGCAGTCAGCCTGATCAACCCCTGTTTTAATATCTACCATCTCACCGATTTCTGCCCTTTCCCATGGGACGAGATGGGTTTCCCTTCGTTGGCCGAGGGGCCCAATAACTATTTCAACCAGAGCGATGTACAGACTGCACTACACGTTCCTCCGACTGATTACTCCGTCTGCGGTGAAGAAAATATCTTCATCAACGGCGACGGCTCTCCCCCCAGCGCTTTGGGCCCCTTGCCTAGTGTCATTGAAGCCACCAACAACGTCCTTATAGGACATGGTTGGTACGATTACCTGCTGTTTATGAACGGCTCCCTCGCAACGATTCAGAACATGACCTGGAACGGCGCGCAGGGTTTCCAGTCCCCGCCTACGGAAGAACTCTTCGTGCCGTATACGGCTGGTAGTCAGGTTGATCCTGTGACTTGGAGTGGTGGAGGTGGAATTTTGGGCACTGCACATACAGAGCGTGGGTTGACTTTTTCGAGTGTTTATGGGTCTGGACATGGTAAGTCCTAAGCCCCCTTTCTACTATTGTGTTTGTTATGTCGCTAATGAGTGTTTGTATAGAAATCCCGCAATATGTCCCTGGCGCTGCGTATCGTCAGCTCGAGTTCCTGCTAGGCAGGATTGACAATTTGACGATGGTGGGGCCTTTTACGACTCAGCAGTGATGTACAGATTAGAATAAGTCGATTTGTTCCTAAAGAATGGCATCGTACAGTGTATATAGTTTGGTATATATCTATCTGTCGCGTTTTTAGAAGATTGTATATTGTATACCTACCAAGGTACGTAGATAGCCTCTGGACCCTCCCCAGTTCTCTTCAGACTACGAAATGTGCCGTTTATTCTGCAAATCACATTGGATACTATCCAACCTGTTCCAGAAAGTTTCTGTCTAATCATGCAAACCCCTTTACCGACTCCTCAAGCAACCCCCTACTCCTCTCCCCCAACTCCTCATCCCCATTCCCCTCCGGCAGATCAATCCCAGTAATCCTCCACAACCGCGGCGGGCCTAGCACAACACAAAACTCCACACTGCACCCCCTTTATCGCTCGTATACGGCTTTAGAATGTTACCAATCCTATCCTTGAAATACATCGCTCTCGCATTCTCTGCGGCGTCGAATTGTCGCGCGATATGCAGAATCTCAATTGATAGCTTTTCAGTTCTAGAGACGGTGGTTCCGCCGATGAAGAAGTGACCTGAGGAGAGAGGAAGGTAAAAGATGTTGACGTGGAAGGCGGGGAGGCCGATGGCAACGTAGTGTTGCGTTATTGAGGCGGAGAGGGTGGGTTTTTCTTCTTGGCGAGGGTGTTGGGGCTGTGGTAAATTTTTCAGAAGGGCAATTTTGATGTTTACTTTTCGTATGTCAGTTGATGACGGAGTCAGTATTCGGTTAAGGGCTTTTGCAAAAAACAAGCGGGGTGTAGAGTGATGAGTGTTTCTATTGATTCGTCGTAATATATTCAACAAAAGAAAAGTCTAAGCCACGCATCCCAATGCAAAAGTCAACGCTCACTATAACGCCACTTTTATCAAACAATAAAAGAAAACGGTTATACAGTTTCCGGATTTTCTTCGGCCTTTTCTTCCGCAGAGGACTCTTTGGCAAGTCCACCTACCAGGTAAGTCCCCCGACTTCCGTTTGGAATCCAGAATCGCTTATCGATCCTTGCAAAGAGAAAGATGTATACCACCAAAATCTCAAGAGTGAAGTAAAAGACGTAAAAGCATGCCCTACCTTGGAAAGAGTAAGGATCCGTCGCAGGCCGCGTAGGCATAAAATTGCACGCCGCCCTAAACGCCGCTCCCAAACACAACAGAAACGACGTTCCACCAACGATCCAGAGCTTAGCTGCAAACGAGCCCGTGCCAAAATTCTCCCTACCCACACCTTTCGGTACGATGGCGATGATAATCGTCAATGCGAGCGGCAGAAAAGAAAAGAAAGCCATATACGTCGTTGCCACGAGGAGAGTATCGCGACACTTGCTCAGTGAGCTCATGTCAAGGGTATAGTGCGTATAAACCGAGGTGACGATCACCATAACCAGTACACACGGAATGAGCAAGTAATTCACCAGAAACGCATTATGCACCATTTTCGTCCATCCGAGTCTGGGAAAGGCGGCTCGAAGACATCGTTGCGCGAAGATTAGGTCCAACACGAACAGCGCCAAAACACCGGCATTCGCAAAGATACCCGATGCGATTCCCAGCGAGACATTTGTGGGTTTGTATGCCCAGCCAATCCGTAGCGAGCAAGTCAGAGTGCGCATCATACAGAAACCGAATGTGACAGCGCTGGGAATGAATTTGTGGCCTTTGCGACGGTTGAGTTGGAAGATTGTCATGTGGCTGGCGGCGCCGAGGATGTAGAGTACTAGAAACACGCAGCAGACGGGGACATCGACGCCCGTGGAGGGGGTGAGGCCGAGTTGGGCTGTGAGACTGGGATAGGGGGCCCCGTTCTGAATGTGTTAGATTTTAGATATGTATGCAGGCTGGATAAGGTTGTCATACCTTTGCTATGGCTGCAGTGTCCATGTTGTACACAGAATGTGTGTTGAATGTACTGATGCTTGACGTTGTCGTCACGCTCGAGAAATCTTCATTAATGTCAATTTTGATCTTTGATCTATCTGATGTATGACGATCTTGTTATTTTGTTTCTTCCATCCTAATCCGACCCCCCTGAATACTTATAACCATCCTTGTCCCCCCCGCGCGTATATCTCCTGGAAGTCTCCTACATCGGCCTAACAAAGACCGTTTCTTGCACGGCCTCGCGTGATTGCACCCTCCGTGCGCCTCTTTCACCCTCCGTGATAGAGTTTCAACTTTTCGACGATTTTATCAATCGCGTGTTGGCGACAAAGAAGGCTTAGCGCCAGATTAGGCTGAATATACGCCATGTGATTGGTCCTGGTGCCGTTTATTCTTCCGGGCTCCGTCTTGGCGAGCCACGGGAATATCGGGCGCCGACTTGCCGACCGACCGACGCCGACTTTTAGGGTTACATACTTAACTTGCTTGGGTCAAATGTGAAGTCAAAGGCTTGTTGTTGGTTGCAGCCTGAATCTCGCTCAGGCCGAACACAAAACAAGTAGGTTCTGTAAAAGAGACTCAGATGACAGTTTATATAGGTTTCAGGGCCTCGATGACTTGGATGTTGGAAGGTTTGCGATGGGGATAGCAATCCATGGGACTGACGCTTGAGAGCGGATTTAGGGTTAACCCTAGCTTTCTGGTTTCCCCCCAAGAGATACCTATTGTCATCCCCTTTCTTCACACACAGCGTCGAAATCTTGAAAGTTAACTCGCATCGAGGCACGTGGTCTGTCTTGATGGAAAGTTTCATCTGAACCTGCCCTAACCCAATATGGAAGGTGGCCGTAAGAACCCTAAGCAAACAGTGCAAACACTGCCAAACAGTATCTCGGCTAGCCGATTGCCGAGCTCGTCTCCCGAGGATGAATTCTTAGCCCTCTGCTCCATTCTGCCTCAATTCTGCCCAGATACGATGTCTCAATGTGCGCAACCCCGTGGGGATACCTCCACAATCGCCAACTGATCGTCGATGGTCGTTATGTATTGTATTAGTTGTCGACGAATTCATCAAGTTCAAAGAATATATGGATATCGCAAAGACTTGACTAGCAAAGTCTCTGCAAAGTAAGCCTTCGCCATCGGCCGTACTGGGTTTAGCGTCCGTCGCCAAAAGTGTGTTTGGCTGTGGCTGCCTGCGTGCCTGACTGGCTGGCACGTGGAGAAGCCGATAACTAACGGAGTACGTACGTACTAACACAATAGAACCTGAACAGCTTCACATTTGCCGTTTTCCTCTCCCTCACCTACCGGCATACCCACCCTCACCCTCTCCACACGACTCCGTGTGGAGCACTCCTCCACGCTGTCCGCAGAAACAATCTCAGACCCATCCCTTTGGCACCAAATCCCCCGTCTTTTCTTCTGCGCTCGGTCGCTCGGGGTATTTCCGTCGAAGTGTACCAGAAAAGTGGTGATTGCAAATCAAGCGCTGTCTGTGAGGCTTATCGGGCTGGGCACTAGTACATGAAGGCACGCATCCCACGTTGTCATTCGTTCTAGTTTTACTTAATTCGAGTTCTTTATCATAGCCCCTGCCACTCCAACAATTGACTCGCATAGACTACGGCTCGGGCCCGTTACATTCCTTTATTTTCGGCCCGTTCAGAGGACATTCGTCTCCTTCCCGCATTTCGGCTTTATAAGCTATCACTGTCGACAACAATATCGACAAAATGGATTCCAAAGTCGATGATACAGTGACTCAAGGCGTCATGGACGACAAGGAGTCTTCGTCCGTGCCGGAAAATATGACAGAACTTGCCCCTCGTCATCGAGAATATCTTCTACAACGACATGGCACGCTCGATCTTGATCCCGTGCCTGCAATGGACGATGCCGACCCGTACAATTGGCCCTCGTGGAAGGTACATCAAGCCTCTCCGTGTTGGTATACAGGTATACTAACAGTCCCATGATGTGCAGAAAGTCGTCAATCTTACCTTGGTCGCATTCCACGCCATGTTCGGCACATTCACCGCCGCTGCTATTATCCCCGCGTATCTGGACATTTCCCTCGACCTAGGAATCAGTATCACAACCACCTCATATTTGACTTCGTTGCAAATTGCCATCCTCGGAGGAGCTCCTCTCTTCTGGAAGCCATTGTCAAACCGATTCGGTCGTCGTCCAATCTTTCTCATCTCCCTGATTGGAAGTCTAGTCTGCAATATCGGATGCGCCAAGAGTCCAGATTATGCGTCAATGGCTGCTTGTCGGGCACTGGTCGCTTTCTTCATCAGCCCTGCTGGAGCTTTGGGAAGTGCCGTGGTCATGGAATGTTTTTTCAAGCGTGACCGCGCCAAGTACATGGGTGTGTGGACTCTGCTTGTTACTCTCGGTGTGCCAGTATCTCCATTTATTTTCGGCTTCGTCGCTGAGCGCGTGAGCTACCGATGGATCTACTGGGTTCTTGCTATTGTAAGTTCTATCCTCATAATGCCGAACGTTTTACTAATTTCGATAGGTCAACGGAGTACAATTCTTTTTGTGCATCTTCTTCCAACCAGAATCCCGGTACATTGGCGGCTGGGATGGCCCTGTCCCCTCTGGATTCCGACAGGAATATTTGAGTTTCCGCCGCATTGACCCTACTCCATTCACTCTGTACGAGTTCGTCAAGCCATTGACCATGGTGACTCGCCCTACGGTCATGATTCCCGCCGCTGCCTATGCTATGGTGTTCCTTTTCGCAAGTGTCATGTGCACTGTCGAAATTCCTCAATTATTGCAGCTCAAGTTCGGCCTTGATGCGCAGTCATTGGGCCTGCAATTCTTGAGTTTGATTATCGGCTCCGTCATCGGCGAACAGCTCGGTGGACCCCTCTCCGATTCATGGATGAGATGGAAAGCCCGCCGTCAGGGTGGACAGCATCCCGCTGCCGAGCACCGTCTCTGGTTGAGTTATATCGGTTTTCTGCTCGCCATTGCCGGTGTCGTAGTATTCCTCGTTCAGACCCAAAACTCGCCAGCTGGTTCTTGGAACGTGACGCCTATAGTGGGTGTCGCTATCGCTGCCTTTGGTAACCAGGTTGTCACCACGGTGCTCATTACCTACGCCGTTGACACGAATCATACTGAGGCTGCATCGGTTGGTGTTTTTATTACCTTTGTCCGTCAAATTTGGGGCTTCATCGGACCATTCTGGTAAGAACCCCTTTCTTCTCGCATATATATATCCAAGATTAATTTCTAATTTAAATGCGTTCAGGTTCCCTGACATGTTTGAGAATGTCGGCGTAGCCAAGAGTGCCGGTGTGGCCACTGCCCTCTTGGTTGGAGTCAGTTTGCTTCCAACCATGTTGCTTCAATGGCGCGGGCAAGCCTGGCGACGAACTGGAAAGGCTGTCGTCGGTGCTGTTTGATTTCGCAATTTATCTTCGGATTATGTGATCACGTCGCATATATTTCTATGTGGGATTCTTAGAATAGATGGGATACATGCTTTGTTTATATACATGGCATAAACATTAGAGGGTATATAGATTATTCATTAGAGGCGACCGATACGATACATAGGCATTAGGACATACTGCATGTTACCATCTCGTTCCTAGATTATGACTCCACATGGTCATCTCATCAAGCTATAACTTTAGTTCTGTATATCCCATTCTCTAGAAAGTTCCCGCGCTTGAGCGAACTCTTCTTCCGTCGGCATGTTGACGACCATGAGATAGAGAACTTTCTGTATTGAAATTAGTATCTTGATCACCTTACTTTGTTAGACGCGAATAGAGGAATGTACCTGCTGAAGTAACCTGCCGATACCAAGCGGCCCATTATCCGCTCTAGCTCGCGGGATAGGCCTTTGACGTCCTGCGTCATATCCAACGTTTTGATCATAAGAATGCTCCTGTTGCTGCTGCTGATAATACCCATCCTGCTGCCTCGGCACCCGCGACGATTCCTGACCTCGCTCACTAACAGCCTGCGCAGCCATACTAACCAACCCAAACAAACCCCCAATAGGCCCACCACCACCTGGACCTCTCGAGGACAAATCTCCTCTTCTACCCAAAAGATCTGCCCCTCCTCCTCCACGCGCACCAATAATGTCCTGCCTACCACCGAGCTTGGCATCCAACACACTCGAAATTAGAATTCCGTTACCACTCCGACGACTAGAATCCCCTCGTGCACGTGGCTGCGGATTTCTGAAATTAGGCGGATTGAATCGTCCAAGACTGATGAGGGAGTATATTGAGCCACTGTGAATAGGATGGTTTGGGTCGGAGTATTTGGATGCAAAGGTTGGATTTATGTCTTTGGTAAGGAGGTTATCTGGATTCTCGCTGGCCTATCGAACACAATCAGTCAAGACCATTTGAATCGTAAAAGGGCAAAAGGGCGCGTACAAATTTAGCCTGTGCCCTCCGATCCATATAATCATCCACAAACAACTTCCCCCTTTTTATCTTATTCTTCAATCCCTGCGACTCCTCTTTCGGTACCGCAGCTAAGTAGTCGAGTCCCGGAAACACGAGTTCAGCAGTCTGCATAAATTCAAATTCGCTGGTGGTCCCGCTCGAAGACTTGAATTTATGTGATATTTTTCCCTGCGTGTTTTCTGTCTTTTGGATAAGGGTGTTTAAGTCGACATTTGTGGTGCGACTGTTTGTTGCGGAGGAGTCCCATGTCATTACGAGACAGTACAACCCTCGGGGGCGAAAGAATTCGTTGTTGAGTTTGTCGAGGGCTTTATTTTGTCTTTTTTACCCAGTTAGCTTCTGACCAAGCACCTTTTTAATGAGAAATACGGAAGGGGTACCGATATCTAGCCTGCGTCTCCATGGCAATATTAGTCGCAACCATAATAGCCAACGAAACCGCAAACCCGATTGCGGTCGGCAACGCATTTGTCGCAATAGATGCTAGATTGAGGGCGTTGATCCATGGATTCGCTAGACTTGCTTCGTTGAATGTCTCAATGAAGTCCAGCCAAGTAGCCTGATCGATCCCCATATTTACGAGATCAGGCGCATAAGCCCGAATAAACCCCCTTTTTTTGGATTGAGGGCGGCGTTGGGGGATTACGACCGGAAACTCGAGTTTGTACGTCTGCCCCTGCTGAACCGTGCTGGTAACAGCTTCATATGACGGCGGCAATGTTACGGACGGAGTAATGGTAATACTCAACGGATGACGAGCGAGAAAAGCAGCAATGAGTTTGTCCGGATTAGCTGCCCCGTTCTTGGACTTGTGTTGCGGTTCAGATCCCTCGACGAGTTCGTCCTGCGCTTCGTCGAGTTCCCATTCGCGTTCGTCGTCGTCGCCTCCTTGGATGGGAGTTTCTGATACTTCTCCCTCTTTTTGGTCATTTGGGGATGTGGGTGTGTGGATGGATCTGGTTTCATCTTCTGGGTGACCTTGTGGTGGTTGTGCGACTGCGCCTTCTAATTCCTGCTGTTTCCGGGCTGCCTTTTTGGCCTTGTTGTGTTGGTGTACTTCAGTCGCGAATGCGATGCCTGAAGCAACTTTCTTCGAGATTTTGCCAATGGGGCCGTTGCTAGCCATGTCGTCGTTTGTATTTGGAGATGACTTAAACCTTCGGTGTGCGAAGAATGAAGAGTGACTTGATAGCAATGAAATTCTTGTGTGGATTAGCCCAAGACTTGACGGTACTTTGTCCCCTTTTATATCCACCATCGCCATCCATGAACGCAAAAGCAAAAAATGCTCGCGATATTGACTCTACTCAGATTTCCGGTTTAGGCTAGCATTGCGAAGTGGATACCTCCCTGGTCAGTCTGATCGGCTACAGATGCATGTGAGGCTTCTGATTCGCTGAGCAAAAACACGCGTTGGTTGGCCATCTATTCAGCCGGGTATCGATAAATCCACAAGGCTAAAAATGAGGTGTCATGTCACTAGCTGCTATGATCTGATATTTCAATTTGTCATTTTGATAAGAAATTGTGCTGCCTGGGATGATGCAATTGACTTCTGCAGATGAAATGCGAATGCCTAGGGCGTCTGTAGTATATACACCCTCTGTTGGTCCGTTGGTCGACGCAATGTTATGTTGGTTTAAGGAATGATGGTATGATCAAAATGCCAGCCAATTACTAATTGACGATGGCCAATAACTATTCGTGTTCTAGCTCGGCGTGCCTAGAAAGTAACGATTTATGCTTAAACTTAGGGTTCGAGGAGATAAATGGGCACTATTGACCGAGGCACCGATTCGTGACCTGGGAAGCCCTAATTCATCCCATTGTATACCATACTATGCGTTTATGTGCGATTTGTAAATGGCACAATATTTTCGCATCTTATAAGTCTCCCCGCTCGACTTTCGCTATGGACGTTCCATAGGTATCCGAGAAGAGATGATCCCTAGCCATGTCAGGGTTTAGGTACAAGGGGATAGATCTATGGATATAAGTTATGTCTGGATTATACCCGCGTGCGCAACTTCCATTACTGTACTCTAGACACATTTTTCAACGGTCTCCATGTCGAATGGCTTTTTGCTCTTTCTAAAAGCATATTTTATATCATCAGAGCTATACATGCATTTTCAATCAATACACATACTGCTTACAATTCTTAATGTTGTTCCGTTGAAGGCTCGGACCTGGAATCATATCCACGGTCACCTTTGCCTGATAGAGTCCGTAAAAGGTTGTTTCACTGATTGAATCAAGCAATAACATCAATTGATACCTAGATCATCGAAGGAATAGAGATATATGCATCATATAGAACAGAAATTGAACTCATATCTAGGTATGATAGTTAATCATACCCCTATAATGCCGCCGCAATATCCCACTGGTAATTATCATTCTTCACAGCCAGCTGTGCTTCCCACAACATAGCACCACCAAAGTTTGACAAGCCTAAGCCCTCAACTTGTTTTAATGATGAAACCAGAGTCTCCGAGTCAACATATCCTTCATCCCCATCAGCATCACTGGCAACAGCTCCAATGAAAAGTTTCGCATCACCGATTCCGTTACTCCAGTTTTGGACTGCGTCGATGAATCCTGATTGAGCGACATCACAATCACCATTGTTGTAGAATTGCACCCAGACATAATCGAGTTGTTGGCAGACGTCTAGAGGGACTGATTGATCTGGATAGGGGCATTGAGGAGCTGCTGTAAGGTAGTAAGTCTTGCTCGAGTCCTGAGCAAAGTTGGATCGTAGTCTGGAGACGAAAGCGCTGTATCCAGTTGGGTCTCCGGACTCGTTGTCTATTCGAGCTGTTAGCATGAAGCTCCTCTAACACAAGGGACACAGCATACCGATATCAAACCCATCCAGTTTTACATCCCCGAATGGACGTAGCGGAGTGATACTCTCATCAGTACCACCGCCGAACAAACTCCACAACATATCAGCAACGTTATTTGCCTGGTCGTCTCCTGACAAAGTGACATCGGCATTTCCGACAGCACCGCCAAGACTCATAATAACCAGCTTGCCGGATGACTGGCATGCCTGAATAGCATCAACAAGAGATGAACCATCTTGCAAAGATGTTGCGCCGACATCCTGTTGTGCTTGAGAGGGTCCATCCAGAGTACTCAAACTCAAGGTCGGATAACCACCATCGCCACTGAAGTAACTAACAAAGGCAAGATTGACTATTTGGTAAGAGTCATCGGAACAAACATCAGAAAGAGTGGTGGTGTCATCTTCTGCGCCCCAGTATACGGTGAGTTTGTTCGTGGAGTCTCGCTGGTGAATGGTAGGGTATGCCAAAGCCGTGGAAGCAAGAGCTCCGGCGCAGAAAATTGTTTGAAGAGAGTGCATGGTATCGATTTTATAATCTGATATATCAAAATGAGTGTAGCCGATGAAGATGGGAGAGAGCTTTCAGCAACCTGCGACACTCTGAAACGAATGAAAGTATTCTCCAAACGGTTATGGATTATTATCTTCAACCTGAACAGTTGAGAGATGATAGCGTTGGCATTGTGATATTTATACATTAAACAATTTCTTGATAGATGAAGTATTAACTTCCTAGAATGGAAAATCGTCTACTTAATTTTCTCTATACGTATTTTCTTGATCCGTTTCTCGCATGACATCGAAATGTTGCATTGGGCATGTCATGCGCTTGGAGTTTCAAACAACCAAAGTTCTTCAGACATCACGTAGAGAGTCTAAATGATAAAGTGTAATATAGCTTTGTACCGTCGAATCCAATCATCGAATTTGGTACCTTTATCAAGGGACCCCTACGAGCGGGCGAGGCTATAGCGAGTTTCCATTTCGGGTAAGTGGGCTAGGTACCGATTCTCGTGAACGTTACATCGAGTAATATAGACGCAGGGGCCGTCCTAGAATCTAACTAATCTTTGCAGGTCAGCAAATTTCCTGGCAAGGGCCACAAACCTATTAAATCGCGACTTAGTGGTTGCAATTGTGTGAAATTCGTAGGATACGGGCACCTTACGTGATTCGTATACATTGACTTGATGATTCCTCTAATATGTACTTGAAATGCAATCATCTACAAACCCTTTACCTGTGGAAAATGATGCAACTTCAATGGTAGATAAAAATTGCTCCACTCAATGACCAGATGGGCTTGGTTAATGATGGAATTGGGTTGTTGACCATGTCATTAGCCCCAAGTATCCCCAAACAAGATGTCAAGCACATCTGTCCCTGAAGTACCGACAGCCCCCAACAACGAGACACCAATGACTAATATGGACTGAAAGTGGAGTGATTAAATATGCAGGAACAATGTGCTAGTCAATGAACAAATGGTAATGCGATTATAGAAGACTTCAGAGTATTTGCCCTACGGCTACGGATATCGAGTTGATTATACCCAGAAGGAAGTACAAATAGGTGAAAATCAAACCTTCTTCACCTCCTGAAACGATTGCTCATGGTTGACTTCAGCCTGCTTGAACTTGCGAGCACTAATCTTCCTCTCAAACAACAAGTCCAATTCCTCAAAAGTCTTCCCCTTCGGCTCCGGCAGACGGAAATACGTCCACACCAAACACAAGAAGCACGAACCAGCCCAGAAAAATCCAGCTTTGGCTTTCCAGTTCCATGCCGATGGATTGAGCATATATGGGGTTATTACTCCATTAATAATTCCAATCACATTGTACAAATTCCGTCCAAGGACAATGGTTTTTGTTCGGAGACGACTGGAAGGGATTTCCGCTACGATAGAGAATGCCACGGTACCCACGGTGATGTCATAAAACAACGTGTAGGCTAGTAAGAGAGATCCAATCACCCATCCACTGCTAGTTGACTTGTCACCTACAGCGACAAGGCCAATGATCAGTAGTATGATGAACATGGATACCAGTCCGCCGAGATATAAGGTTCGTCGTCCGTAATGAGTCATGAAGAACCAGGATGCAAAGACACCGACTATTGCCACGGCATATAGCGCCATTGACATATCAAATGAATACGAAACAGATAGCCCGGCCTGCTGAAAGAAGTATGACGAATATCCCATAAAAGCAGCACCACAGAGATTCTGGATTGCCCATGTCACGCAGACAATCTCAGTTCGTCGAAGATCGATTCCCCGGAAGCAGTCTAAATATGAAGTGCCGCTCGTGAGTCTTCGATCAAGTGCATCAGTATGCACCATCATGGCAATCGTTTGATCAACATCAAATGTCAAATCGGAAATACCGGGCCGTTGACTTGTGAGTCGAAGCAATGCTTTCCGTGCATCATCAACCCTATCTTTTCTGACCAACCACCATGGCGATTCCGGGGCAAAACAAATGCCAACTATCAATGGAACTGGCCACATCCACTGGAGCGCGAATGGTATGCGATATGCCCACTGATCAGTGCGATTGAGCAATCCTCTCAGCACTCCGGCGGCTATCAATTGGCCAATACCCCAGCAGACGTTCACATAAGTGGTCAGATAACCTCTAAGGACTACCGGACAAACTTCCGATGCGTATGCCGTAGTTAATGTTTGAAAGACTCCCCACGGGATTCCCATCAATATTTCGCCAACTTCTAAAGTCTCGATATTGGAGGCAAAGAAAGGTATAAAAATAAAACAAGTCAATGCAGATAGCGAAGCGATCATTGTAAATCGATATCCGTAGCGTTCTGATACAATCCCATTAATGAATAAACCGAGAATCTCTCCCACATTTGCACCGTTCGACAAGCCCGATTGCCATGGTGCTGTAATTTGGTAATCTCCGTCTGAGGTTTTTTGTCCGTATCGATTCGCGAATGCTGGGAATGCATAGAAGCTTTGCATTAAAACGACGTCGTAGCCTTCCATAATGATTGCTGTTGAGAGGAAGATAGACCACCCGATTGCTTTAGGGTACAACCGTATTGCTTGCCATAGGGTCATGTCATGTTCTTTGACCGTCGCCTGTATGGCATCTATGGCAAGCTGATCATCATGAATGCCATCAGAGACTTTTTCTAGTTGTTGACTAGTGCTATCTTCTTTTGACGCCATGGTGGATTCGGCAATATACCTTATATGTTGAAAGACCTTCCTGAAATTTTTTCGTAAAACAGTTCGTCAATAGTTGCAATGTTCCTCATATGAAGTTTGGGTTTTCTTTGTTCATAAGATACGATTCGTTGATAGGTCACATGGGCGATCATACCTACATTCTTGTCATAGATCAGCAACATATAGTGCGGGGTAGTGATATAAGTTATGCTTGGAGGTTAGGTTACATCTAGCCTGTGATATTATTTGCTTGACATGACATTGGTTCAATCGAGTGAGGCAAATTGCTTTGGCCTGAATAAAGGCATCAATCAGCAGTGCCATCCAATGCCACTATTCGTATTTCGTTCTGTGTGCTATCAAAACTTTACGCTATCTAAGATTGCTATTTGTACACAACCTCAATAATGCTTCTAAGAGATTCAGGAGACGATGAGATCACCCGAACATCGAATCTCTCGTCGGCCTTCTTGACCACGGCGTGCCATTCCTCTAAAGTTCGCTCGACAGCATTGGCAAAAGAAAGCATTTGAAGATCAGTGGCAGCAAGCATGCGCATAGCAGCCCGGGGCAGGGGGTATTTGCCCTCGGCGTCGAGGCTGGGAAAGACAGACTCAAACATTACCAGGCGACTACCAGATTTGAGGTGGGGCGCAATGTTCTCCAAAATCTTGACCACATACTTGTCAGGCCAATCATGGAAAATTTGTTTCACGATGTAGACATCAGCCTTCACTGGCTGCGGAGTGAAGAAGTCGTGAGGTTGGAAAATGACTCGCTCCGACAGTTCCGCAGGAACCAAGGAGCGGAAAGCAGGCTCAAGCTCAGGGCGATCTTGAACAACAAGTGATAGCTTAGGGAAAGCTTCAGCCAAAACAAAGGCATCATGACCACTAGATCCGCCCATCTAATATGTTAAAAGGTGTCAGTGCCAGGAAGGACTGTCTACTTGATCTCAACATCGAAAACTTACGTCGATGACGTTTGCTTCACCGAGACTTGCCCAATCATAATTATCCCTCAGATATTCATGGACACCGATTCCTGCCACTGCTGCAGCAGCCTGCATAGCTTCAGCGAAGCGTTTTTCTCTGAATCCTGCAGGTTTGCCTTCTGGTTGACCCTTAAGGTAATCCCAGTACGATACCAGTTTACCGGTCTTGTCGACATCAGCGATGCCCCAGCCGGACTCATTGATCTCCTGGCTTAGGTTGGGCTTTCCAAGACTAAATCTCCTCAGCGATTCGGGGATATAGTAATCTGAGATGCGAACTTCCTCAGCGTTGTGAGCTATCATGCTACGCATTGGGGGTGTTCTCGATATATACGCCGATGTAGCAGTGTGTTTGACTGAATCCCGGCCGACGGGAGCAAACAGTCGCATGGTGAATGCGTATCTCAATATGCGACGTACTACCTCCTCGGGCAACTTGGTCGCTTGGACGATTTCGCCGTAAGTGGCAGAGCCACCAGCAGGGACGGCCGACCAGAAGTCGAATTGATTAATAACGTCCATTACCATGGTGTCATGATTGTTCTGCATCAGTTAGTAGGATTATTCTAAAGTGATCATGAGTTGTACAGATTTACTGACGAAAACAGGATACATCAAGCTGTAATTTACCGGGCCCAAAGCTAGGTGCAGCAAATCTGTCGCCGCGTCCAAGAGCTGCAGGCGGGCGAATTGGACTTCTGGAGCCATCGGGTATGTCTCTGGCCCGTTCTCCGCAAATGATGGTGCAGGAAGCTTATGTTCATCGATATACGATGAGATGGTGCTTGTTGCTTGAGTGATGGTAGCAGCTAGACTGTTAAGGGTTGGACCTGACTCCGCCATTTTGACTGACAGTCCGGGTGAGTCTAAAATGTTTGAGTTCAAAAAGGTTAAGATTAGTGTTCGGTGTTGATAGTAAAGTAAATAAATGGAACCACTTCTAGCAGCCTATGGAGGGGTTTATATACCCAGGTATCCTCATGAGTCGCCTGCGTCTGCCAACACCACACGAATGTACCACAAACTTCTTTGTTCATGTCAGCCGCAGGCATCTCAATTTGTCAACCTAGTTGATCCATGCAGGCCTAGCAAGCGCCGACAATAGGAGCAATGACATTTCATCTGTCCAAAGCCGAAGGCTGAAGCAAAATAAGAGTTAGGCGAGGCTTAGCCTAAGTGTCACTACGCGGTCGCCAAATGTGATGCACCTGACTTGGAAGCGGAATTTGTCTTATTCACTGAGTTGATGGCGCCAAATTATCAACAGTACGACACTACGACTGTCGCTGGCTATAGTCTGTACCTAGAAACGGGCTTATAGGATGTGCTATTTGTTTTCATCCCTAGGCCTTACCACAACAAAGAGAGACTGATATCTAAACTCCGACTGATTTGCATTAACCGCCTGAGCATCTATTTATGGCGTACATTACCACATACAGTTTTGCTTTTTGATGATTTCATGCAATCTATCAGCACCACTTTACCTCATTTTGCCCAGCGCTGTTTATCATAACGTATCACCTTTCATACATCTCGCATGCTCACCCAAGTCCCAAGTATCCATGTTGAGTGGTTATCTGAGCTGAACACGCCGCATGCATGCTTCATCTCCACTGTATACCTTGTCTACGGCCCGACTAATCAATAAATCAGCGCCGCTTCTCAGCCCCGAATCCACTTTATAGTTGAAAGTGAGGGGTAAGAAAATAATTGGCTGTGGAATGGCCAAAAATTCAGCTACCTACCGTTAAAACCATCAATGATTGAGAACAACATTTGCCAACTTGCCATCACGATGTCCACCAATGAACCCTGTCTTCCGGAACCCTATGCCCATGCGACACATGGTCTTCATACCAACACGGCCATCCTTTTACATGGTAGAGGGAGCAATGGACCCGAATTTGCGGAAGACTTTTTATCCTCCCAGACAATTGATGGCAAAGGTCTAACGTCTCGCCTTCCCGGTTGGCGCTGGGTGTTTCCCACTTCACCCGCTAGATGGAGTACTAGGTTCGAAGAGGAAATATATTCGTGGTTTGATGCATGCTCTCTGACTGATATCAACGAGAGATCCAATTTACAACTACCCGGTATGAGAGAGTCGGTGGTGGATATTCTCCAGGTCATTGAGAGTGAGACTGAAATGCTCGATGGAAGAGCTAGTCGTATTTACATAGGTGGGATCAGTCAAGGGATGGCTACCGCTTTGTGGACGCTGTTATGTTGTGCAGTAAATTTTGGGTTTCTGCGGCTGGCTACCATTCGCGAATCTATTGGAATCTCTTAACGAGCAGCTACATGATGATCAATCATTGAAGCCTGGACTTACTTCAGGATCAATCAAGCAACTGCTTGTTGAAATGTTTCCCAACATAAAGAGCTTACAAGTCACACAATCAGCGGATGCACATGACAGACCGTTTATTATATCTACGCCTATATTCTTGAGCCATGGCACAAATGTTATTTGGGTGCCAGTCGAACTTGGGCGACAAGCAGCAGGGGTTTTCAAGAAACTTGCAAATCATGTCGAATGGAACGAGCTCACAGGCGCCGAGGAAGAGGGTCACTGGATAAAGGAGCCCGAAGCATTTGTTGGGATTATACAATTCATTGAAAACAATTAGAGCACAAACGAGAATCGAAATGATCTTGGGCGTCAAGCTGAGAAAAAAAAAATACATTTCGTTTCAACGTTCAAGGTACGGCCGTATAACCTTCATATTATGATCGGGGATCATTCGACGGTCCAACTCGTGGGTCTTCAAAAACTCAATCACAACAATGCTGATTACACAATTGCCCGCATTTGCTTTGTCAAGGTCTAGACTTTTCGGTCTTTCGCGGACGCCTCTCCCAAAGCCCAAAGCATGAAAACAGAGCCGCCGCAGAAAATGCTGTCGAGACAATATTCTGCCTATTGAATCCTTCAGCAAAAGCAACGCGTACGGCATCTTGCTGATCAGGTGACAAATATTTGATTGAATCAAGCGAGTCCAAAATGGTTTTTAGCTCCTGTGGACCAAGGATCGTTGACAGTTTGCTCGTCACATGGTCATTGAGAACCGTGGCACTATGATCAATATTAGTAAACAATTCGCAATCATTAAAGAGATCATCTTACCCAATTGCAAGCCCAAAAGTGCCCCCGAGAACACGAACTTGTGTCAATGCACCCATAGTAACAGCTATATTCGCGATATCAGCAGAATTCATTTACCATTCTGAAACTCCTCTACGGAACGAGTACTAACGAAAGTCCTCTTCGTCCGCAACGAGCGGCGCGAGAGTGAGAATCGTGCTTAGAGTCAGCCCAAACCCAATACCCATCACTATCTCAAAACCGTACTGCTGAGGTGGAAATTTTAGAGTATTCGTCGGCAGTGAACATATCATTCCCATGCCGATTACCTGAATCACCGCTCCCGCCGTGACAAGATAGACCGGTGGTATTTTACCGTTTGATGTCAGAAGTCCAGAAGTCGCTGTGGCCAATGGGGAAGTAAGTAGAAGAGGTAAAAGTGTGACACCGGCGTGCTGGGACCTGAATGCGTATACTGCTTGAGCCCTCTGCGGTATGTTGACTACGACAGAGGTGAAGGGAAACCCAAGAAAAAATGATGCCCTTCAGAGACTACGTTGTCAGTCACATATACTTTATTAGTGAGGAATAACTAGTGAGTTAGGAACGTACGCAAACATAGACGCCATCAGTCGACTTTTGAGAATTCGCGGCGGAAAGATCGGTTCTGGGACCTGACCTAGCCGTCGCTGTAACCATATTTCCCAGATGATAAATCCCATGAATATGGCAAATCCAAGAATCAGAGTGGATATGATTGTGACACTATTCCACCCGTACTCGATCCCGCCACTTTCAAAAGCAAAGACGAGCAGAATGGACGCAGCAAGCAGCAACCCTACACCGACATAGTCGATACGTCGCAGGTTATCGAAGGACAGCTTTTTTCGACCAGCCACTTTGGTGGATAACTGTGAATTTGGGTTTGACGCGGAAGGCAGAGTGAAGGTGATGACTGCACTGGCCAAAAGTCCTGCTGGGGCACTTTTTGTCCGCATTGGGATCAGCAAGATGGTTATCAAAGGTAGGCCGGGCAAGGAATGGCACATACTTAAACAAAAAAACCCATTTCCATTGTCCACTTTCTGATATTGCGCCTCCCATCAAAGGTCCCACCACACTCGCCAGCGCGAAGACTGTAGACATTAATGCAACGTATTTAGGCATCTGTCCCGGCGGAATGATTGTCGGTGCTATCACAAGAGTCATGGAATAAATTCCCGAGGCCCCCCAGCCCTGAAAAGCGCGAAATACTATACTTAATGATTGTCAGGTATTGCCAGAGAACAGTATTACTCATATATTCAACTCTTACAGCTCAACAATGTTACTGGATATTCCACACAGGATTGAGAAAAAACTGAAGCTCGCTAATCCGATTATGAACATCGTCTTGCGTCCTAGAATATCGCCAAGTTTTGCGTAGATTGTGAGAAACCCTTTCCGATCATCAGCCTTGTTGCATGTTATCCGTTTTGGGACAGTTAGACCACCGCACCCGTGTATGTCAACAAATACGCCGTCACTATCCAGTCGCGTTTATCGAAGCCACTTAATGCGTTGGTAATCGAGACCAATGAGGTACTAACAATTGTCGTTTCGACTGTCGAGAGGAAGAGTGCTATCCACATCCTATTTTTACCAACCTGTTAGCCTGTTCTCTGCCAGCAACATTTTAGGAGTTGGTCTCCTTACCCAGCAGTCAAGACATGAAACCTCCATCCTGAAAGATACGTTCTCGCCTGCCGTTCTTCCAAGATTACTTCTGACCGAGCGTTTTTAGCTTGGCTAGGAAGATTTTCTGCGGAAGGTCTTCGCTCCTCTAATTCCATTTTTCGTGTTGCGCTATATCGGTGGAGTAGGTGGGCGAAGGTCAACGAGATGCGAGCAAGAGATATGACATGCTCAATCAACTATGGAGCATATTACAATTTTAAATGAAGAAAAAGTGTGATAATGAGCTTGTGTCTTACATCGCAAATCAATTGACACCTTTCCTTGAACGAAGCAATAAGGGGTATTTCGCCAGCAGTTCCCAATCGGGCAAACCATGCGGTCATGTGACCTGTGTTTGTTCTACGAGTCGACGTTTACTGGGACGAAATAACGATTCAAAAGGCTTCAAAGGCTAAGAAAAGCTAATTCTGTTCTAGATCATGGCAGTTCGACCATACAAAATTGTCCTTGTGGGCATGGTCACCTCTCGCGAAGGATACCATGCCCTGCTCCACCCTCATTGTCTATCACTAAGTAGGGCTTCATGTTGGCATAACCAGAAAGAATCTTCGAAGTACGCATGTAATAACAGCTTGAAAGATGTTATAGGAGCGGCGAAACTTTAATACGACAAGAATGGGGTTACCCAGGTAGGCACTAGGCCCTTTAGGACTGAGGTCGCAATTGACTGACATATATTCCGTCGGTGATTAGTACTTGGGTCTTAACACAACTTAGACATTTTGCTCGAATTTTATTTTCCCCTATGATCCTGAATCCGCTCTCGTGTAGTGGTAAGTGTAAAGAAGTACATAGCGTCTGACTGGTAAGCATTTCTATGAGCGAAGGTTTTATTGCACCAGCCTCCGTGTCATCTTGGGTAGCGTGAGAAACACAGCTGAGGTAATATTTGATGGATCCGGTATATATATTCTCCTGATTCTACTTAAAAGAAGAATGCATGATGGGATATCTTTCAGTCTCCACGTGTTCATAGATCGGCAAAGTAACGGAGCAATGCCCCAACCCCAACCAGCTCTATACGATCTGGTCCTAATGCGATGTCGTGTTAATTTTCCTGGGCTATTTCCTTTTCTGGATCGAAAGTATTGCATAATTGGACTTTCAGAAAAGCTGGTTGGAAAAGTCCGATGTCTTCGTGCCATGGGACGGTAGTACTACATATGCAGCTACTAGATGCTTGGATGAGGGAAATGCGGAGTTCTTCTTGGAACATGTGGCACTTAGAATATTCTAGTCAGTGCTAAATCTCCGCAGTCTCACCCCCATGATCTTTACGCGGCTTTAAAAAGCGCCGGTCTACTGTCAGCTAACTATGCACCAAATTCTGTTACCGCCGACTCCTAAACATCATCAGCACTAAGAGCCTCCGTCAGCCTCAGAGTGAATTGGGGTAGCATCCTCTAACCCTTTTAGAGTAAGAGCTCGGTGCTTGCAACGGTGACAAACTAGTGTTTTCAAGATTTCTTGTTTCAATTCTATGGGTCTGTTCCCTATGGTCATCCATCACATCCATGGATGGAGTTTAGTCCGTATTGAATGTACTTATATCAAACATACCCAAATTGCGTTGCTGACAGAGAACAAACTTATGGATAGTCATAAGAGTAGATCATAACTAAAATATGTAAGAGCCCTTCTTCTCCTACTTTGGTGGATATTTCCAAGGCTCATATCATAACCTGCCTAGAACAATTCAGAATGGCATCCCTCCATTCAACTGTGGCCGCCGTTCTCACGGCAGCGAGCATAGCAACAGCAGCAACAAACGAAATAGGCAAAAGAGGTCTGGCATATAACAATAATAATGTCTATGGAAATGCAACCTATGCAAATGACTTTTTTGCCAATTCGTCTCAAGTGACTTGGGGGTATGATTGGGGCTATCCATCATGGAACCTTTCGTCTGTTTTCGAGTTGTAAGTACCGAATTGATAATTCAACAATGCGATTATAAAGATCATCTTAACACAAAGTATAGTGTCCCTATGCTCTGGGGATTGCCCTCCGGCAATGATCCAGATTGGACGGCCGCAGTGCAAACGGCCGGCACGGTGAACATCCTCGGTTTCAATGAACCCGACCTCACATACTCCGGCTCCTCCAATATGCTCCCTGCCGCCGCCGCGCAGGGCTACCTCGCCTACATGGAGCCGTTCAGCGGCTCTGTCTGTATCGGTGCTCCCAATGTCCTTTGGAACAACTACGACAGCACCTCGTCCGGCGGCGATTACAGCTCCCGAGTATGGACAAGTTATTTCATGGGCAACTGCACCGGCTGCCATTTCGACTTTGCGTGCATTCACTGGTACGAGGACTGCGAACCCGGAAATAGCGAGTCCGGCGCAGGTTGGTTCACCAGTAATGTCACCAATGCTTATAGCACGTTGCAATTGCCCATCTGGGTCACGGAGTTTCAGTGCTATGGAAGTGACGATCAGCAGGCGACATTTCTGGAAAGTGTCATTCCTTGGTTGGATAGTCAGGACTATGTCGCGAGATATGCTTACTTCGGTGTCTTCCCTGGTTATTTGCTCGACGGTGCCGGCGATGCGCTCAGCGCTGCTGGAAAAGCCTACGTCTCATCATAATTATCCGTGCTGAATTCTAAGAGTATATTTTATAGCAAGGACATATCCGGTGACAAGATTAGTCAAAACAGACTAACTTCACAAACCGACATACATACTATTGCGTATTGTCTTTGAAGACTGAATAGCAGAAAGGTTGGCGATCGGGTTCCATTTCCTCGTATATCCATATCAGTAATCAGCAAAACTCTAGATGTCGAGTTCCGTCGTCCAATTTTGCACCTCTAACTTGATATTAAACTCACTTGGTTTGTTTTTCCGGAAGAAATCCAACAGCGACGCTCTTGATCCACAATCCGGCATAATCCGCGGCACTGCCACCAAGCGTTAAGGCGAATAACGCGCATCAATTTCCGATAGCCTTCCACTAGGGTAAGTACTAGCTAGTTTGTTAGTGGACATCAATGGAGTTTAGTGTTGGGATAGGCCCCAATAGGGGCCCGGGCGGGGTAAATGAAGTGGCAACGCATGGCTATGCTCAGGCATACGTACTATTGTTTGACTTGGCTGGACAATTACTATTTATAAAAGTCTGCATGAATTATACCAACAACTATTGCTTCTTAATTCATGAGGCTGAAGCTTGAATGCGCGTGATACAAAGAGTCACGGTAATAATTTATACCTAGGTATCTGACAGCCTTTTACTCCATCCTCCATCCTCCAGACAAGTCAAGTTGAAAGAGATATTCCCCAGGAACATACATTTGGGTATGCCGATAGGCAGGAACGAAAGAACTTACAAGGTAAGAGGATAGAGCCTGGCTCGAAGGGATTGTGGACAAAAACAAAACAAAAGCTAAACAACTTCTCAAATTCGACAACAGTCAAGATGGCTGAATTTGTCGGAGCGATAGGCACCGTAGCTGCCATCGCGCAGATGGCCGAATACGCCGCAAAAGCCTCATTGGAATTCTACGACTTCCTGAAAACAATCAAGAATGCTCCTCGTGAGATTGTCGACATTACTCGCGACATCAATACTTTCCACAAACTTGTCTGCAACCTGCAAGGCTCATTGAGCTCTCCCACAGTGCAGGATATTGTTAGCCAAGATGCCGACATTAGCCACGCACTGAAGGCGCTGGAGGAGCCCATGGCGAACTGTTGTGATGTTTTCAAAAGCTTGATGGAGAAAATGCGCCCACATTTGAAGGAAGATGGCTCTCCCAGGACCCCTGGAACAGATAAAATTTCGATAGATAGCGATTCTTCAAGCAAATCGAATTGGAAAATTAGTCGAGCCGATATGAAGTGGTACTTCAAAAGGAGGGAGGTGTATAGTCTAATATCGCAGTTGGAGCGGACCAAGGTTACTTTTGCAGATGCTATGGGAAGCACGACTTTGTATGAAGCCTTATTTCCATTTGCATGATCGTGATTGAGATATATACAAAGAAAGAATTGCTAATGACAGGATTTCCAGACTTCTTACGTTGAAATCGGCAGCCCTCAAAACAGAACTGCCGGAATATACAAGCTCGCAGACAACTATTCCGAGCGAATTAGAGAATCCATTCAACCAAGATGCCGGCGCAGCCCTTCGCAAGTTTGCAGATACGGCCTCTACTATCGGCTTCTCGGTCACTTCAAAGAATGATACAGAAGTGAAGGACGAAAAACGACCGGAACTGCCTCGAAATAACGGTACATTGACCAAAATGCTAATTCAAACAGTCAAAGATGGATCCATAGCAGATACAATCGAGGCTCTAAAAATCGTTCATGTGGATAGTCAAGACCAAGACGGACGAACTGCACTTTCATGGGCAGCCGAACTGGGCAGACCTAACATTGCCGAATTACTTATCAGTAGAGGAGCTTCGGTTTCACTCCGCCAGTACACCACCAAGCGACGTGCTCCGAATGGGCCTGATCCAAAACAAACTAATGGACGAGTCCCGTTACATTGGGCAGCGGCTTGTGATAAACCGGTTATTGTCAACATGTTGCTGCGCAATGGTGCGAATCCAAATGCTAGGTCAACTGTCGGTCGATCTGCGTTGCAGGAGGCTTCCATGCATAATAACATCAGTATTGTGAAGACGTTGGTGGAACACGGAGCAGATGTTAATGCTCGAAGTTATAACCATGTATGGAAGTCCTTTCTTTGCGATCTTCATCTCGCGTCTAATTTGTCTTTGGTGTCTGAGCCATTACTGATTGCTTGAAATCTAGGGCTGGACAGCGATGCATGAAGCAGCATTCTACGGCCATCAAGAAATCACTCAATACCTCTCCGAGCGCGGTGCCTGGCTCGACCCCCTGACATCAGCAAACCTGAAAACACCACTACAAACCGCCATGACAACGAAACAACTAGTTCTGTCACGAATGCTCTTAGATTTCGGAGCAGACCCCAATGCGCAGATGCTGCACGACACGACAGCTCTACATATAGCAGCTGCGGGGGGATGGGTTGTAGGCATAGATCTACTTTTGAAAGCCGGTGCATTGATTAACGCGAGAGATGCGATGTTACATGAGACGCCCTTGCATAAGGCGGCGCGAAACTTGCAGTTGAACGCTATCGAAGCATTGCGTAGAAATGGCGCGAATGAGGAGGCAAGGAATATAGATGGTCAAACTTATCGCGATATCGTGGATCGTGCGCGTCTCGATCCTGATATTTGGTTTATTCCGGTGGATGATCCATCAATTTATCGATGAAAGGGTAGTAATGTTCAAATGGTAGTTTCGACATCATATATGTATGTATGTATATACACGTTCAAATTATAAATGTCGACAATCAATTTAATAGTGAAAGCCCCGGGAACACGCAGTGTTGCCAATCTTCCATTCGCTCCACTACTTCACGAGAACAAAAGTACCTTTATATCACAAGTTCCGCTGATTGGGTTGCCAATTGAATGCATTGCTTATAAGTAAGCATCCGCGAATCAATCGGAAAAATTCCGTCCGAGACATGGAAGACGATTTCTGATTGGAAATGCTTACGTCTGTAGCAGTTCCGACCAGCATACTGATGTCACGCGGATTTGTCGAATTTTTGGACCCTGTCTGAATGCAGTATAGGTAGAGAGGCGTAAATCCGAAAGGGGGGCTAATCAAGCAGCTGAAATGCAGGTTTCATTTAGAATTTGATCCGTCGCGTTCCGATTCTCTTCTCATTCACGACATTTCGACGCGAGATGAACATATCTCTTTGGTGACTGAGTTAATTGATATACAAGTTTGTACCGCGAAGGCAACTGAAATTACTTCATACCTAGGTACGAATTTAAGCTCAGAGATATCAATATACTACAATGGCGGGTTTGTTCTCAGTCCTTCGGCGTCATTCAGTCCTGACTGCCACATCAGTTATAATCGCAGCACTATCAATACCTGCCTATCGAGACTATCAAGTTTTTATCTCCTATGGCCCCGGCGGCCCTCCTCACAACGTCCTTGGCTGGTTCTTCTCGAGGTTTCTCGCTACGCCATTTGGACAGGAGATGTTCAGTACTATGGTGTATGAGCGACGAATTCTTGCGGGCGAGGGCAAATCTTACTTGAACTTTGCAGGTGGTCAGCTTCCTCAACGCGATGGGGAGACGCCAGCTGTTGGTCCACATGTTGTTCCGCAAAGACAAATTGATCAAATTTCTGGTGGGGATATTCAAAAGGTCCGTTTCAGCAACTTCAACGCATTAATAGAAATATCGACTGACTTGAAAAATAAACAGGATTTTGTGACAGCGTTCTACGCCCTAGCTAGCAAAAACTCCCACATAATCAAAATAGCACCCTCAAACGCCGAAAAACACAGTGATGCCATGTGGCTCCCGGACAACATTCCTCGCCCACGCGAAGCATTCCAGACAGGAGGCGAAGTGGCGCATATC
Organism: Talaromyces verruculosus; assembly: GCA_038993655.1. Classification (NCBI taxonomy): domain Eukaryota; kingdom Fungi; phylum Ascomycota; class Eurotiomycetes; order Eurotiales; family Trichocomaceae; genus Talaromyces; species Talaromyces verruculosus. The sequence goes on from JBBVQN010000066.1 coordinate 167,328, forward strand.
CACGAAACGGGGGATCATTCCCTTCATGTCGTGCTTTCTCCGGCGGATGCCAAAAAGGTCATTGAGGCCGGTTGGGGTCAGCGCCATGCTTTGTCTGGATGGAGACCTTTGGGAGGTCGACTTGAGAAGATTGTAGATATTCCGGCGACGTATCTGCTTATCTATACGCCGAGAACGTCGGAGGAGACTCAGATAGTTCTCGAGATTGTTAAGGCTGCCATGCGTCACATGAGTATGGGTGCGGAATTGATTTCCTAGACGTTCCGGGACTTTCTGCCATATTTGTATCAGGACAATTCATGTATAGTAAGAATCTCTAATCACGGCGGTAAAAATCAAAACCTTCTGCTCAGTAGCGCAATTGAAGTCGAATATTATCTCAATTAACAAAAGTGGGCATCGGCGAGATGGAGCAGTAGCTGTGGGGATGTGACGACAAGTCGTAGACCACGGTGGGGCCAGGGGGATGTTGAATCACGTATGCTGGAAACTTATGAATCTACTGGCTCTATAGAGTTGAAACTTTTCACGTGCTTGAAGACATTGAAGGAGATTGACTAGAAACAACTAAACGCAATTCGAGCGCCGTACCGAACTTCAAACGGACTATATAGCTCAGCAGACGTAATGTCATTCGCCAGGAGATTATCCATCTTACTGGATGGCTTAGGTATGGAAGTAGCATATATGCATTCAGTGGGTGTCTTCAATTCATTGAACTTGTTTGTGGGTGGACTCAGATCAATCATAACCGGCAAACAATTTACTACACGAAGGACCACGACTTGCCGTATTATATGAGCATAATTCGAAGTAGAAGGTCACGGCGAACTGCTCGAACCCAGTTATGCAGGCACAACGACCGATTTAGACAACAGACAGAAATATGAATGCGAAATCACTTCACCGGAATCAGTAACTTCGGCGTTTACTGCACTGGAGAAGGACTTCGTCTTGCTGTCATTACTGTAACCGATATTTTTGGCGCCAAAGGCGTTCCCTGGTGTCTTCATCATTTACAACCCGCCCAGCAATAGGCATACCTTGATTCTGCGAGGCAGTGATGATGACTCGACCAACAAGATACATGTATACCAAAAAACAGAGTATTGTCACTCGCTGACCAAAGAGGTCGGAAAAAAGAAATCCAATCAATAGAGATCCCTCAAACTCTGCAGCTACAAGGCTTCAGTCATAACCCCCTGCCTGTATGCAGTTGGTGTATGGAAATAGGACAAGATCTGGGCAGTGTAAGAATGCATTTCCCCATCCATATGCAGGCCTGGCAAAAGAGCCATAGTATAGCTTATGCCTTAGCGCAAGTCTATTGTTATCACCATACTGAATAGTGACATGCCTGTGTCCCGGATGGCTGTCTAGGTCAAGGAAGAGCAAAAAGAACAAGTTCAGTCCTCTCATGCACAAATGTGAATAATGGAGGACTATACATACCTTTCATTGGGTATTGGTATCGCTAATAGTAGATTAATAAGCTTTTTTTGCTCGTGTAATGAAGCATAAAGAGAGTCCTCAATCCATCCATGATTGCACCCTCTCGACCAATCAGACGCGGACCATGTAGGGTCGAAGCCCTAAAGTGGAAATGGCTAAGAACTTACCCATACCGGAGCAACGATCCGCCGGGATCGGTGTGGGGAAGAGTGGAGACGGCCGGGGAGATAAAAACGTCTAAAAGCTTTACTTTTCTTTGGTTATGCTCAGACGTCTAATTCTTAATAGCTAGTCGACGAGAGTATTCTATTTGACAATCTAGTACTCCGAGGGAAATCTCAGGCTTCCACCAAGGCACGTGCTAGAGGTTCAAGGCAGTTCTTTTACCCGGGTGTAAAGCCTCCAAGGACGAGACTGTAGTTATAGGTAACTCAAGTAGAACATAATGAGCAAAAAGAGGGGTATTGATTGAAACAGCTGATTCTAGGGAGCACACCAGTCAATCTGTGACAGCAACCACCTACAGGTAGAGGGCCACGCTTGCATGCGTTCAATGCTTTCCGTAAATTCCGACGCTTCCAACGCTTCCAACGATTCTATAGATCTCACAAGTCTCTTAGTTTTCTTTGTTCTACCGAGAGGTATACATGCATACTTAATGATAGAGTGTATTGAGTATGGCCTAAACCAAATCACCCTGCACTATGTAGACGGATGTAATATCAAGATGTATCTCAGACATTTTTGCCAGAATTCAAAGAGCAAAAAGCCATAGGGCGTTCAGGATTTGACTCTATGTATGAGAATAAGCAGGAATCTGATTACTATTAGCATAGGTTAGATGTAACTATACAGTGGGAGGCTGAACTACTTCATCTCTCTGAACGGCATTGAATTTCATAGAAACTTTATCTATGTTAAGCATAGTGTTGATAATCTGAATCTTAAATGTCTACAAGCTATTTACTAGCTAGTCATAGCAGTCCTATTTTCAACTCTATCTCTTTTATAAATCCCTAGCTCCTAGTGAACTTTCTATCAAGGCCTGCACGATATGACCATGACCTGAGGTGTACAAGTTGGCCACTATCCACAATTCCTTCAACATCCCTGTGTTCCGCCTTCGTATTTCTATATTTCTGATTGTCCTATAATTTATATGTGTAAGGTTAATGTTTAGCTACCAGCCAGAGGCCTTGATCTTTGTGGCCTAACAGTATGAGCTGAGTGTTAGGGCGCCCAGAGATGCCCCTTGACACCAGGACCAACCAACTATAATTCTAAATCCTCCAAGCAAATAGTATCCGTTGTCTGTGTAGCTCGAAAATGCTAGAATTTTGACTAGTCTCGCGTCTCTCAACGATCTCGGCTTCAGAAAATGGAATGTAAAGCGTGTAAGGCCTGCACAGAGATATCAAAATATTAGCCTGTGGATCCTGATCCATGACCAAGTTTTGAGGTACCTAGATTGTATAACTGCAGCCCACCAGGCCCTGGCGCTGGCTGGTTTGAACTAGACCTTATAGTTTCCACTTTCATCTTCTTTGATTGTAGTTGATCTGCCTCCTCTCTGTAAGATACCTCGTGTATCACAGTCGTCCATCATTCAGCGCAATGGCTGGATCTGGTTGTAATTGTAGGATAACTTTTGTATCACAGATGTCCATCACTTCGTTCTGTGTAATTGCTGGATCATTGCGAGGCTTCAGTTGTTCAACTTGGTCGAGAAGACGATTGACTTCGTAGAATCCAGGAGCAAATTCCGAAGCACCGGTTGAGCTTAGGTGCTTGATCGCCTGGATAGCCAATATAGCCCCCATCCATAATTTCTAACTAAACCCATTGACGTTAGGACCTAATCGACAGCATTATTCTATAAGGTGCACTCACATATTGAAGTGGATATTGTCCAAAACACCGCGAATACTGCTCAAAAAAGATGATACAGTATTGTATCAGGCACCTATATAAGATTAGCGATTGTCACAGCCCCCAAGACTTGGAAATACATACTGCTAGGACCTCTGAGTACCAGCTGATGTTGAAGTTCACTAAAACCTGGGCTACGTAGCCCATAGTAGGACCAGTCTATCTTGTGAATCTTGACAAGCTATACCCTCACTGGGTATAGACTTCCTCTTCACTAGCCAAAATATGGGATAAAATTGTATTCTTCGCTCATTAATAGGCCCTGACACAAGTACGTACCTCTTTTTGTATGATTTCCTGATGTTTTTGTAATTTTTTGGTGTTTTTATTTGGTTCAGTTGACATGAGTCAGTAATATGAAGGGAAGGACTCTCTGAGGAGGATGAGAGGAGAAGACAAGATGAGACTGGGGTGGGAGAGACTGCTGCCTGGAGAGAGAAAGGGTAGCTAATCGGTCAATGAAGAAGAGAAGCAGAAAGTAAAGTGACTGAAGAGGAAACTGCGGTAGCTGGGTGCTGGCGCCCAGTCAGAATTCGCCTTGCAAACGCCCATTGACTGGACTCTGACACCTGAACTGTGATTTAAAATATCTTAGCTAACATAGATAGATCTGCGACAGCATAATTTTTTTTTCTATTTTTTTTTTTTAAAAAAAAAAAAACCATCTTTGATATCATTAGATCATGAAGGCCATCTAGTGCGGTTTCCGACCTGGAGGCTGTTCACCCCAACGAAGACGCGATCAAGGGATTAGACATGGTGAACATCGCTAGCTGTTTTGTTGCATAAAGGCTGACACCATTTGACCTTTTCAGAGAATGAAGTAGAATATCCTCACATTGCACGTTAAGACGAAGTGGTTCCAATCGTTCGACGTGGGTCGTACATGATTGGCAGATTCGCTTTCTACGTAAATTCGACAATACTAGCCACCTCATATCCATGAAGACCCCCAATAATTGTAGCGGTCTGTCTAGATACTACCTCATATTCTACCCAGGAGATGACCTCGCAAAAAAGCCATTGACGACGTGATCCTTAACCCTAATCAGATGTGACCCTAATCAGAGACCGTATTTCGGAGTTTGTTCGGTTTGCATTACGTACCTTACCCTGCCGAGACCCGCCCTATATATGTCATTACAAATTCAAATACAAATCATTACGCATACATAACATTGCGCGATGTTGCGGAACTTCTGTACAACATCCATATTCACTTATTCCCCCGTGCTTGATGTCCTCAGCTGATCCACGCAGAAAAATATAGTCTGGATTCTACTTTGATTTGTCTGCGTGATTTAATTTCCCCCCTTATCAGACTGACCCCATCCGTACACACGTGTAAGTTACAGCCTCAGTGGGCCGTGTAATTTACTACCATTACCGTAAACTGCTGTTTTGTTTTTTACCGTATTGTATGTTATTGTCTTTGGACGCTATTATCGGAGTGTAGAAGCTCGTCTATCCGGGAACTAAGAGAAGCTCTGAGTTAGCTACGTAGTACAATGGAAAACAATGCTAGGCGAAGTTGAACCAGCTTCGGTCGATTTTCGGGAGCTTCATCTGTATCGACACACTTGCCTTCAAGATGCAAAACATACAAATCATGGCATCTAAACTACCCGCCCTGTTCGAGCATTATGCAAAGCAGCTTCCAGTATCGCCCTGGAAGCTTGTCTATTGGCTGGGTCTTCCATATATCGCATACAGATTCAACCACTACTTGAGTTATCGGGCACTGAATAACGGCGTCACCGATTCTTTCGACTGGCAAAAAGAGATCATCCTCATTACCGGAGGTTCCAATGGCATCGGAGCAGCAGCTGCGCAAAGACTGGCTTCGAAAGGGACTCAAGTGGTTGTCCTAGATATATTGCCGTTGACTTACGAAGCTCGTGAGATACATTCCTACTGGCAAGCTTCTGCTCTTCAATCTTGAGCTAACTAAATCCCCAAGCTAAAAATCTGCACTACTATCGATGTGATTTGACAAATTTCGACGAAGTCCAAACGGTTGCAGCCACCGTTACTCGGTTTGTCGATCTATTTGCTTATCACGCATAATACAGTGCATTTGGTATGCATGAACTTGCTGACCATCTTTGATCAGGGAGGTCGGCGCACCGACATGTGTCGTAGCAAACGCCGGAATCTGTCGCGGCAAGCCATTGCTACGAGCCACTAAACGTGATATCGAATTGTAAGTACAGATCCTTCCATCTATCCTTTTGCACTATCTGATACTTGCTTCTTCAGAACGTTCGGTGTCAACAGTCTCGGTCTTCTATGGACCATCAAAACATTCTTACCATCCCTCGCTGAGAAGAACCACGGCCACTTCGTGATACTCGCCTCGCAAACAGGACATCTCGCAACGGCCGGAGTAGTCGACTATGCAGCCACCAAAGCCGCTGCTCTCGCCATCTTCGAAGGACTTCAAACCGAGCTACGCCATGTCTACAAGGCTCCCGCAGTGCGCGTATCATGTGTAGCACCATCCGCCGTAAGCACCAAGATGTTTACAGGCATCAAATTGCCGCCATCCGTACAGGCCCTGCAACCTTCGGATGTGGGCTCTGCGATTGCTGAGGTTCTGTGGAGTGGTCGAGCACAGAATATCATGTTGCCGGCTTCAGCTTATATATCGCCTATTACTCGAGCACTTCCTGACTGGCTTCGTATTGGATTGCAAGAGTTTGGGAAGGATGTTATGACGGACTTGAATCCTCACAAACCCTTGGAGTGATTTTTCATATGCACCAAAATATTCGTAAAATTGGATCCAGACCTAAGCAAATCTTGAATTGTCTTCTATCTGTTCCCGGATGTTTATGGTATTCTTTCATGTTGCTACTTTAAGTTTGATGAAAGTTAATACTTTGAACACCATGTTTCTACAAGCTTTTTATGAAATCGTATCTAGTAGATCTATCGATGTATACAAAATTCATCACACAAGTATCGGCCGTAGTCGTACTCTTAGGCCGTCCTTGGGTCGGGAAGTGAGTCCCGTCTCAATCACCAACTCAGACGTGCTATCCTCGAGCTCCATTTCAAAAGTTCCGACCATGGCAGCAAGGAGACATGCAAACTCTCCACGGGCAAATCCTTGTCCGATACATGAACGTGGCCCTAGAATGTAAATTAGTTCCCACTCAGAACGAACGTAGACTGTTTGTGCAAGCTCTTACCATGTAAAAATGTCATGAACGAAAAATTAGTGACACCACCACCACTGTTTGCCTGATTTGGCTTCATCCATCGTTCGGGATCGAACATAAAAGCATCTTCGCCCCAAAGTTCCTTCGAAATATTGACCGCGCGCATTGAAATCGCAATCGATGTACCTTTTGGTATGTGTTGGCCGAGGATGGATGTATCCTTCGCAGCTACCCTTCTGGTTAGACCAGCAGGTGGATAGACACGGAAGACCTCATTGCAAACGGCATGGAGATAAGGTAGACTATCCACCAACTCGGCGGTGACCAGGACCCCATTTGCGCCGGAGATTGTTCCGATCGGAAGGTTTGCACGCACTTCTTCACGCAGTCTCTGTTGTACTTGTGGATACAGGCATAGCGCATATATTGCCCATGTCATCGAAGTAGCGGTCGTCTCATGGCCAGCAGCCAGAAAGGTCAAAAGATGATTTTCCAACATGCTGTCTGTGAAGTTACCAGAATCCAGAGCAACAGATAGAATATCTCTCCTGACTGATCTATCCACGCTTTCTTTAGAGTCCTGTGCCTTTTCATCCCTTTTGTCCTTAATCAAACGTTGAGATACGTCCGTCAAAACCTCAGTAGCGGCGGCAATACTATCATTCTGTTTTATCTTCAAGAGGTTCATGATCTGTTGTTTGGCAATGAACATGAGGATGCCAAGGATTCCCGTTGGCGGTTTTTGCTCGAACACTCCTCGATAAGCTCTGACAATCTCATTATCGGGATTGTGTAGAGTGTCAAACTCACTTCCAAGGCCGGCAGCTCCTAGGATATCCAGAGTTGTTCGAGCAAGCCAATCTGCCACATCGAAAACTTGGCTAGATTGTCTAGTCCGCTTGATATTCTCCTCGAGCTCGGCCGCCAACGATGCAGATTTCTCCCAGAAGATCGGATAAAGGTCCTTGACGTGTCGGTGCAAAAACGCGGGCATCAAGTTCTTTCGTTGTTTCTATTATATCTGTTAATCTCCTTACGATTATTGATTGCAGAGATTCTGGTGATAGTACATACTTTATGCTCTTCGCCCTCCGCAATAATCAGGCCAGTTCCTAATATCCTGCCCAGCCCCTGTCGCAGCTTGTACGGTTTCGAAAAGTCATAGATTTTTTGTACAAGCACCTCCGACAATGCTTTCGGACTCGTCACGAACACGACCTCTTTGTTGAACATCATACGATATCGGATGAGACCGTCGTTGGGAACCTCGTTGATCCATTCCTGGAGGGGCATGCCCGATCTCTCATTGGGAACCAGCTTTGCATGGCCATTGAGAAGTGTACCTCCCTAAGTCACAGTGAAATATTAGATATTATTTTCTCTTTGTGATGGGGCAATATTCATTGCCGATTTGTGCTAACCTTGGGCTCAGGTAAATGTCGCAGTGGGCTGAAATAGAAAGGCCGCAAGTAAATTTTGTAAAAACTGAGAATGACTGTTGATAATAGGATAGTGATACCAGTAATTGATAGTGCGACTTGTATTGGGAGCATTGCAATGAGCACAATGGTCAGCAAAACCCAGCCGACCACCACACGCTTTGCGGTGGACATGATTGATAAGACGACGACCACAAGTTGGGAATCTCAAGATTGTGCCTTTCTGTGATGACTGAGATTCCTCAAAATATCAATTGAGCTACTGAATCATACAATCATGATTAGTAACTTCCTCGACTCGCGCACAATCTTCACGTGCCCGTAATATCTTGCTCGAATTTGTTTCTCCCCTCATCCGAATATTCGAAACCGTATTGTAACAATATATGAATACGGTGTCAATACGTCAACCGTATTACAAGACGACAATTACCGTAATACACCGATAACAAACAGAGTTACAGATCTAGAATTGTAAAACCTAATTTTAACGCCCATCCTCAATTGAGATACATAACCCGCGTCTTGTTAAGTTGTTATTCTTCCCTCTTGTGGAGTGTTACATCGCGCCAAAAACGAATTTCGCCTTTCTTCAGTGACGTGGCAAACCTGCAGAGAATGCAGACAATCCTTCCAAAACCTTATCGCACATACAAGGTAAAGTTTTATATGGTACGTGCGTGAACGCATTTTGCCTGAAAGTTTCATGACTCGAAGGTGGCTGAATGCCAACAATAAAAAAGCAATTCGTGTCGGGCACTGTCAGCGAATTATTGCGAGGATAATTGAGTGTTTAGGTTGGATGACGTGCCAAGCTGGGCGTTTATCGTACGTACACACTCGAATTCTCGTTCCCTATTAGAGAATGCGGATCTACTTCAACTCTAATTAATTGCCACGATTTGGTGCCTAACCTCAATTCTATCGTAGTAAAGTATACGTATTATATTTTTGGCAGTGACATAGTTTCAGTCATAGTGGGGCGAAAATACCCTCATGTTAGCAATGCTTACGGATTACGCGGGGTGAACGGGGTAAGGATTTAGCTAGGGATAAGTTGAAATTCCTATCTAGTTGTAATAGCTAGTATTGAACTATCAAATAAAACAAACTTCATTATCTCCACCTTGTTATACAAGTAGGTTAGAGTATGTAAAAACTTGTAGAGGCGAGGTACGATTGACTTATCTGCCAGGCAAACCAAAGGCATGTTGGAAACTAAAAAATCGAATCCTGAGCGCACCGATGTAACGACAACCAGGAGAAGACACCGTAGGATTATTCACCAAATTTCGCAGCGACCGCATTCGGGATGTATCGTGACTTTTCAAGCTTTTGTAGCTCTGGTGGTAATATGAACCTTGAGTGGAATTTTCTCCCATGATGTGTAAATATATTGGTCCTTAGGCCAGTTGGCACACTCAGGCGTTAATGTGAAGTCGAAATGCCACAACATCTTAGCGAGAATGAGTCTCATTTCGATGTTGGCCAAGCTGTAAGAACAGAATCCAGTCAGTATACTCTGATGACAGGGTTGCGACAAAGATGATGGAAATATATACGTACTTTCGACCAATGCAGTTCCGTGGACCAAAAGAAAACGGTTGCAAAGCCTCACGACGATCGTTCTTGTATGGCCCTTCCTCATCCAACCACCGTTCAGGTAGGTAGATCTCGGGGTCCTTGAAGTTGTATGGAGAACGGAAGACGGCGTACTGCGCCATGCCCATGGATGTCTATACAGAAGTGTCAGTAAAAGTAAATCGCGTCATGCGGATTTCTATGATTTGAAAATGCAAGGACAGGTCGCGTACATTACCAGGGAGCCACTCGCCGAGAATGTTAGCACCCTCTGGTGGAGTGATACGAGGATGACTGCCTGCAGCGGGAGGATACAAGCGGAACGACTCGTCAATGACTGCATTAATATATTTGAGTTGGCTGATACGAGCAATGTTGATCTCGTCGCTTGAGTTGAACGAGGTACGAACTTCGTCCAGGAGCTTCTGCATCACACGCGGGTGAGTGCATAAGTAGTAGATTGTACCCGACAGGATTGTGGCAGTGGTTTCGCTACCAGCAATAACCATGAGGTTAGCGTTTGCTACCAAATCCGGCATTGTGAGGTCGCCTTTCTCCTCAGCTTGGAGCAAGTGGCTCATGAAGTCGATGTAGTCTGGATGACTAGTCTTCCGTCGCTTGACTTTCTCTTCAACGAGACCAATATGCCATTTACGACGTTCAACGATCCTCTTGGGCATGATGGCCAAGATGATGGATCGAACGTCAATGAACCGTTGCAATGTGCGAATGTAGTGCACATAAACAATAGCGTTGAAGATCATGGACATCCAAGGGTGGTAGTCATCGTTCTTGAGGCAGTCGAAAGGTTCGTAGAACGCGAGATGGCCGATGATATCGAAAGTCACATACTATAAAGCGATGATTAGTCTCGAGTATCTTTGAATATTTGGAAAATTCCTTCTCAGACAAGGACATTTACATTAAACCACCGAACAATATCCACGGGTTCCTCCTTGTCTGCAACCTCATGCAAGCGAGTGACTAGAAGATCAATGTAGTGCAACAAGACTGGCTCCTGTCCCTTAAGAACCTTGTCCGAGAAGGCATTGGACAACAACTTTCTCAAACTACCATGTGTTCTACGATCGGCATTGATGATAGTTGGGTGAGTCTTGTCCGCATCTGTATTTTCACCAGGGTCTTTGCGGTTCTCGGGAAGACCGTTACGGAATCCATAAATCTCTTTCCAGGCGTCAGCACCGGTGAAAGAGAGCTCGGTGGGAGCTATTCGAACGATCTCGCCATATTTGAGATGCAACTCGTGAATAATAAATGGGAATCGACCGCTCAGCTGCTGTTTCATCCACCACAGACGAGTGGCAGCTGCGAGCTTGGGTCCGGGGTACTTTGATAGTGGATGGAAGTAGACTCTATAAATCACAACACCAACCACATACGCAAGGAACTGTATACAGATTAATGACAAACAGAAACCAAGCCAGGTGTGGGACTGGGATTCTACTTACACCTCCAGACAGCAAGGCTGCTGCCTGCCCGATGGACAGAGTAGATAGACTGATCCTGGGAGCCATGTTGATATGACAACGGAATGACGATAAGGGGCAAAATTGTAAGTCAATATCGAAGAGTTGACTTTGTCAAAACTCTCAGCCTTCGTATAATCCAGGTGCATACACCCTTTATTGCAAGCCACTCCTGGGAGTTTTTCTTCTCGTTTGACGTCTCTTCTGGTGCTTCCGATAGCGGCTCAAGTTACAGGTAAAGAGCGGGGTCTTTCTGGTTTCTAACTGTAGATACAGTCTGTTTCAACTGTAACGTGTATGTCGACTATCATGTGTATGTGTTTGAGACGCGAAAATAATTACAGCTCTGAAACGCAACTATGATCCTTAAGATTCACATGTGACGAATTTCTGAAGATAACTGAGCGGGGTAACTGAAGGATATGGTTGAGAGACTCAACCAGCCTACCGTACTACTCAGATAAGACAATGTAATAGCTCCCAGATGTATTGCATCGATTTCCATATCTGCTATGAGACACATGAGTGGATATTACGTGTATGTAATAATGAACTAGTGTAATCTATGGTGGAAATAACAAAATGGCCCCCAGATTTCTCCGTTTCGCATATATGTGGATTAAGAAGGACGGCGGGGGATTGGACTTAGGGCTGTGTGGACTAACCTCCCCTCACTCTCGCTGCAACATGATGATGAGTTCAGGTGGCGGGTTCATCTCACTCGGTGTATAGATATGATTTTATCATGTAAATAATAAGTTTATGAGAATCCACACCGGAGATACTATCAATTAGTGTGCGGATTTCGAGTCATGGGCTGATACGACTAGCGTAATTGATATCTTCTGTATTTCGATAACAGATATGGCGACTATCGGAGTAGATTATTCCAGAGTCTTTATGAAAAATATAAGAGGCTTACCTAGGGAGAGACAAGAATAGATCAGGTCGTATCCTATGGGGCGTATGGGGCGTCCTGGGCGTCCTTGAAAATTGATAATCGTAACATTGAAATATTTTCTCTGACAAAGAGCTATGCTACCCGGGTTTGGACGACGGTAATTCCGACCCATCATAGACATTCTTTTCTCCAAGGAGAAGTATTGTGACATCTTTTCTTTATTCTTCACAACAGATCATGAGCCCAATGGATTTGCAACAATCTGCGACAGATTTGGTGCGGCAGTTGGGGGAGAGAGTCGAAGATCCCCGTGGTTTTGGATTCATGAGCCCTGCGATCTATGATACTGCGTGGGTTTCTATGGTTAGCAAGACAATCGATGACAAGAAAACATGGCTGTTCCCAGAATGCTTCGAGTATATCCTTTCTCATCAGCTCGAAGACGGTGGTTGGGCAATGTATGCATCTGAAATCGACGCCATCCTAAATACCTCAGCCTCATTACTGTCATTGAAGAGACATCTTTCAAATCCCTATCAAATTACATCAACTACCCGAGAGGAGCTGTCGGTTCGCATTGACAGGGCCCAAAATGCGTTACAAAAACTATTCAATGAGTGGAATGTTGACAGCACACTTCATGTGGGATTCGAGATCCTCGTTCCGGCACTACTTCGATACCTCGAAGAAGAGGGCGTCACTTTTGCCTTTACTGGCAGAGAGCGTCTACTCGAGATTGAGAAGGAGAAATTATCAAAGTTCAAAGCACAGTATCTCTACCTTCCAATCAAAGTGACAGCTTTGCATTCTCTGGAAGCGTTTATAGGAGCCATTGAGTTTGATAAAGTCAGTCACCACAAAGTCAACGGTTCCTTTATGGCATCTCCATCATCTACAGCCGCATACATAATGCATGCGACGCAATGGGATACTGAATGCGAGGATTACCTCCGCCACGTCATCTCTCATGCATCTGGGAAAGGGTCTGGAGGTGTTCCAAGCGCCTTTCCTTCTACCATTTTTGAAAGCGTTTGGCCTCTATCAACTTTGCTAAAGGTCGGATATGATCTCGACTCTGCACCATATATCGAGAATATCAGATCATATTTGCATGATGCATACGTTGCCGAAAAAGGAATTCTCGGCTTCACTCCGTTTGTTGGGGCTGATGCAGATGATACCGCCACCACAATATTGGTGCTCAATCTTTTGAATCAACCTGTGTCAGTTGATACGATGTTGAAGGAATTTGAAGAAGAAAATCACTTCAAGACCTACTCTCAGGAGCGCAATCCTAGCTTCTCGGCTAATTGTAACGTTCTTCTTGCCTTGTTATACAGCCACGAGCCATCGCTTTATAGCGCTCAAATCGAAAAAGCTATAAAGTTCCTCTATAAGCAGTTCACAGAGTCAGAACTGGATGTTCGGGATAAATGGGTGTGTTTAAACCGGATACCATGTTTTGACAATTGTTACTCGATATGGCTAACTATTGGATACAGAATCTGTCACCATACTATTCATGGATGCTCATGACACAAGCTATCACGCGGTTGACCACTCTTCAGAAGACTTCTGAATTATTAAAATTGAACGACGATGCTATTACCAAAGACTTAATTAGTCTGCTACTCAGGATAGCTTCTACCGTGATTAAAGACCAAAAGCCAGGAGGCTCTTGGGGCATTCGAGCTTCGAAAGAAGAGACTGCTTACGCAGTGTTGATTCTAACTTACGCCTTCTACGTCGATGAAGTCACGGAGTTATTGCAAAGTGATATCAAGATTGTCATTAAGAATGGCTGCGCATTCCTATCTGGAAGAAGTGCTCAGTCTGATTCAGAGTGGCTTTGGGTTGAGAAAGTCACATACAAATCAGAGGTTCTTTCGGAAGCATACATTTTGGCTGCTCTCAAACGGGCATCTGACCTATCCGAGGAAAAGAAAGAAGCTGCATCTGTCACCAATGTTATTTCCACAAATGGAATCGAGCAAGCGAATGGAGTCAATGGCAAGCTTGAGGTCAACGGTACCAACGGTACTCATGAGACGAATGGTATTAATGACACCCATGAAAGCGAAGTAACTAATGGTGTCAACGGCACAAATGGTCACTCAGATTTGCCTCGCGAAACAAATGGCAAGGTAGAAGAACCTCTTGCAATCATAGAAACAAATGGTTACCACGTCAATGGTACAAATCACGAGGTTCCCCTATCAAATGGCATTTTCAATGGAGATTCTATGTCCATTCATACAGACAACTCGGACAGTTACTATCAGCGCAGTGATTGGACAGCCGATGAAGAACAAATTCTTCTTGGTCCATTTGACTACCTAGAGAGCCTTCCTGGCAAGAACATGCGATCACAACTGATTCACGCTTTCAACACATGGCTCAAAGTTCCAGCAGAGAGCTTAGATGTGACCATCAAGGTGGTATCAATGTTGCATACCGCCTCACTCCTGATCGATGATATTCAGGATCAATCGATACTTCGCCGCGGGCAACCTGTAGCGCACAGCATCTTTGGCACAGCGCAAGCAATGAACTCAGGAAACTATGTCTACTTCCTAGCCCTTAGGGAGGTTCAAAAGTTACATAACCCAAAAGCTATCAGTATCTATGTTGATTCTTTGATTGATCTTCACCGTGGCCAAGGCATGGAGCTTTTCTGGCGGGATTCTCTCATGTGCCCAACGGAAGAGCAGTACCTTGACATGGTCGCAAACAAGACCGGAGGCCTGTTTTCCCTAGCTATTCAATTGATGCAAGCCGAATCCACCGTCCAAGTCGACTTTGTACCACTTGTCCGACTACTTGGCATCATCTTCCAGATTTGTGATGATTACTTGAATCTGAAGTCCACGGCTTATACAGACAACAAAGGGTTGTGTGAGGATTTAACAGAGGGCAAATTCTCTTTTCCCATTATCCACAGCATCCGAGCCAACCCTGGCAATCGACATCTAATCAACATCTTGAAGCAAAAGCCACGTGAAGACGACATTAAACGCTATGCTCTCTCATACATGGAAAGCACAAATTCATTTGAGTATACCCGTGGGGTCGTCAGGAGACTGAAGACGGAGGCAATTGATACCATCCAGGGTTTGGAGAAGCAGGGCCTGGAAGAGAACATCCGCCTCCGAAAGATGCTCGCTCGCATGTCCCTTGAGTTATGATCCGACGCTATAGAGAGTTGATCACAATTATTTACGTGAAGCTAGAACTTTTTTATTGTTGATTTTAGATGCACTTTTCATTGGGTTTCAAGATGATAAATACCACGTATGCGTATACAATACAACTTTCTATTGAAAAATGTCTATCTACTTAGCTCAAATATCCTTGTTTGCGTTGTTCCTAAACTCAATTCGTTATGACCAGTGTCCGAATTAGCTTATCAACCTCCGCTTCCTTCAATCCACAGTGCTGGATAAAGTAATTTCGAGCATCCCCGAACTTGGCTGCTACCACATCTTCTAGAAAAGCCTTCATAGTCTCCGGGTGGCTGGCAATAATGGATTCTGCATCCTCGCGCGTAGCTGCATCCTTTCTTTGTAACAAGCGTTGAATTAGATGTTCTCGCCAGGCCCCAAATCCCTCGGTAGTCATGGCATAGTCTTCAACTATCGTGTCGTTTGGTACCCCGCAAAGACTCAATAACAATGCTGCAAACACACCGGTTCGGTCTTTTCCCAGTGTACAGTGAAACAGGATAGGCCGGTCCGGATGTTGTATTATGTGGTCCGTTATTTTACAAAAACTGCCGTTTTCTGCTGCACTGCGTGCGATAGCCTCATATGCGTGGACGAATCCTGTAAGCTTTGCACTTTTGGAGGAAGTGGAATCAGTTGCAGTATCGGAGGGCACTCCGTACCTCCCGACTAATGACGCCGGGGAATAGTCACCCTCCAAGAAGACGGGCACGGAATAGCGAGTCGTGCCGGGTATCTCGAGTAGCGAATCAGGATAGCGAGTGGCGACAAGCTGAATTTCCGTCCTTGAACGAAAGTCAAAAATTGCCTGGATGTCAAGCTGGCGGACCAATGTCTCAATACCGGCCGGGGTAATCTGAGACGGCTGTGCCGATCGAAAGAGAAACCCAGGCCGAATGGACGAGTGGCCAACCCAAAGGGTCGCTTCAGATGCGTTGTCCGGTGAGCCGTTTGAGGCAGGAGCAGGAGGTACAGAATCACATGGGTAACCGCCCAGTTCACGGAAATTCACAACTCCGCCCACGGAAAGAAACCGCGAAGAAGTTGCTGTTCCGGCAGAAGCCGTGGTAGTGGTGTCATTAGACATGTTGTTCAACTTTTGACTGGTGCTGATCTGGGAATATGATGGTGCAGGTTCCAACCGATCGTACGTGGGGATACCAAAGTACTAAATTCCTACCCTCGAGTAGCAGAAACCGCACTAAAAAGTGGGATGAAGACATGAAAATAAGCTTAGACAAGCAAAAAGTTACATTCAAGGGTTACATAGAGGAGGCCATGATGTATGTAATCCGGCTCCTCAGCTGTTGGTAGCATGAATTAATACCGCAAAGTTTGGCCAACGAAGGACTCAACTGCCATTCTGGTCTCATCGGGTCTCGGTGTGAACTTGACATATTTTTTTTATACGAGCGAATATATATACGAGCTAGCTACATAATTTAGACTTTGAAAGGATGTAATACGCGTTACGGAGGGGTCGACTAGTGAGGGGTACGATGTACGCAGCCTTATTCGTTGCAGATTCTGCAGAAGCTTGACTAAACAAGAAGTGAGCTGAAAAAGCATTCAAGGAAAATCAGTGTATGTCATCCAATGGGATGATCGGGATATAAAATTAGATCACAAGAAGGTTTCCTGGTGGATTCAATAAACATACGCAGATTATGGTTTTCCCCTTTCCCCAGATGTGGGGCTGGGCTGATTGATATGCTTATTCATGCACATGCATTAGCTGTATTTGTGTATTGTATTCTTCTATTATAAGATTCATTACTATGGGTCTGTATGGTAAGTCCGTACCTTGTATTGCTGCGTAATGTATTAGTACGATACTGAAACGAAACCAGCAATCAGTACCTTCGACTATTCCCGGCCGTTACCGGCGAGAACAACGTGAATGCATGGATAGTTCGAAGCATGCTCCAGCCAAGTTTGACATTCTGATACCATCGTCATCATTGGACTCTCAAAAGAGAGAGCGTCTCATCCAACATGTCTACTGCTAAAGTCCAGTATGACAATGCTGCAGACATACGTGACCTCCATAACAGCCTTGTGAACACCTTCCAGTCTGGAAAGACAAAGGATCTAGCTTGGCGAAAATGGCAGCTCAAGCAACTTTGGTGGATGCTCGAAGACAACGACAAAGAGTTTATGGCTGCAATGAAAGAAGATCTCAACCGGTCAAACATTGAGTCGATGATCACCGATTTTGCTGGAGCCCGAAAAGACATTTTGTACCATCTTGAACATGTCGATAAATGGGCAGCGGATGAGCCTTTGGGAGGCACTTTCGTAGCCAAACAACTCCGTTTGGCACGAATACGAAAAGAACCCCTGGGTGTAGTCCTTATCATTGGTGCTTGGAATTTCCCGTTACTACTCGTCCTACAACCGCTCATCGCAGCAATAACGGCGGGTTGTTGTGCAATAATCAAGCCTTCGGAGCTTATTCCCAGCAGCCAGGCTCTACTCAAACGACTGGTGCCTAAATATCTCGACCAAACCGCCATTGGTGTGGTCTGTGGTGGTGTGGCAGAAACAACTTTACTGCTCGAACTGCAGTTCAATCACATCTTCTTCACGGGGTCCGCAACCGTTGGTCGTATTGTCGGTGCTGCGGCTGCGAAAAATCTGACTCCGGTAACGTTAGAGCTGGGTGGCCAATGTCCAGCTATTATCTGCAAATCCGCAGATATTGATAGGGCTGCGAAATGTGTAGCCTTTTCCAAATTCCTGAATTCTGGCCAGATATGCCTCTCGGTCAACCACGTCTTTGTTGATCCCTCCGTGTATGATAAGTTCACAGAGCGTCTGAAACATTGGATTCATACTTTCCTAAATGGTGAATCGACGATTGACACTGCAATCGTGAATCAGAGTCATTTTGATCGTTTGTCGGCTCTCATTCGTAATACCGGAGGCAGTATTTTCTGCGGTGGTGGTGGAAATCGCGAAACACGCCGAATGGAGCCAACCGTAGTGGTAGGTCTCGATTTAAATGGTAATATTTCCTACTTATCGCTACTATGGACTATTATGCGTTATGCTAACAATCTAATAGATGCTTTGCTAAAAGATGAGATATTTGGACCCATCTGCCCAGTTATAAAAGGCGATTTCCGTAATGCCTACACTGCAACCAAACAGTAAGTCCCTTCCATCCATTCGAATATAATCACCGCTAACGATACACTAGAAAAGGACATCCCTTGGCTATGTATATCTTCAGTAATGATAAACGAGAGATTCAAGAAAGTAAGTTCCAAGGTTGCCTGCCGGAACCAGAAGAATCACTCTATGTTTGACTACTAATTGAGGCAAACAGTTCTCGATAACACTAACAGTGGTGGAGTCACAATCAATGATGTGATTCTACACGCTGGGTTTTCTGGTGCACCTTTCGGTGGTGTCGGATCCAGTGGCTATGGATACTATCATGGCCCGTACGGATTCAACAGTTTCACCCATTTAAGGACGGTTATGCATTCTCCAAGTTGGCTTGAACGGGCTTTGATATTCCGCTATCCTCCATTCAATGCAACGGAAACTCCAAAGAGCTTGAAACTCAAAACGAAATTCAAACGAGGAGAGAGTATTGATGACCAACGGCGGAACTCATCAAGCATCACAAGCAGAGGGCTCAACGTGGCAGCAACTATCGCTGTTCTAGGCACGCTTTACTATTACTTCTATCATTAGCCATTGGGATGTGAGATATTCTATAATCAATGAAGTGTAATCTATTTCTCGATATTAAGAAACATTATCGAACGGAACTTTAACAGGAGCAAAACAATCAAGGGAGGTCATAGGCCTTGAGAATTTTCCAACAATCTGAATCTGATAATACAAGCAAAGTTACCTAGTACGATCCTTCGAGCTATACTACGGGATGCACACTGGTATTTCCGTACCGTACAATTAACGGTACCGTGGAAAGTTACAGTCCCCGCTATCTTTACTTGATACTGACTATATTTTGGCTGATTCAGAATTATCCGATGCCTGTCAGTCTCCACAAAGGAGCGAATGAGGGGTAAACAAGTGCTTATCGTTGTATTTTCTCCGCTGTCGGACATGATATTGCGATGCGGACAAGATGACTTACATAGTAATGTATGATTTTGTAAGATTGACGAATACCATAATATCCCCAAGGACTTGAGTAAATGCGATTAAGTAACCTAACTGTTTCTGTAAGTGAGGTAACGCTCGATAAATGTTTTCGTCAAAAGTCTCACTTAGTCCTTTCATACCTGGGTAGTAGCATTGATTTATTACAACTGCCACCGGTGTGCAGCTACGTAAGGCTGCAAATTATGTCTCTCAGTCCAAAGACATCACGAACAAGATGATCGCAGATTATGTTTCCCAGCCTTCTTTACTCCATGGCACTCTGTTAGTCCTTGTTTTTACTGTTGTCGCTCGGATCGCGTACCTCGAGATCAAGCACCGTGCGCTGAGCGACATTCCGGGTCCATGGATTGCTAGATACACGAATGCATGGCGTTGCTACTTGGCTTGGGTATACAGTGAGCGCCCGGGAGGTATCACATACCACGAGGTTATCCACAAGAAATATGGAGATGTGGTTCGTGTAGGACCACAAACCGTCTTTATCAATGATCCTGCTGGTATTCCAATTGTTCTAGGATTCAAAGACAGACTTGAAAAAACAGACTCAGTCAATGCCTTTATGCAACCGGGAAAACCTACATCGATTGTAGGCATTCGGAATGAGCAGAAACATGCCTCATACCGTCGCCCAATTCAGGGTGCCTATTCATTGTCCAGTCTGAAGCTTTACGAACCTGCCATTGATGACATGATCAACAAGTTGACAAGCATATTCGATGAAAAAGTCCGAACCAAAACCGTCATTAATGTTACTGAGTGGTGTCACTTCTGTGAGTCTTTGCGCAAATACGAGGGTTGGGGGAAATGGCCATATTGGGTTTCTACTAACAATACGGTTTCTGAAACAGTTGCATACGACACAATAATGAACATCACCTTCGGTGCTCCGTTAGGTTTCCTCGATAATGCCAAAGATATGTATGATTTAATTGCGAATCAAGTGAAACACGTCGCGTATGTTCGAGTGGTATGATCTCCAATTCAACCCAATTAAAACCATCACATGAGCTTACAAATCATAGCTTACTCAATGGCCAGCTCTGGACTATGTTATACGCACAAACCCTATTGTTGTGGCATTCAAGAAGCACAAAGAATCACCATTTTTCCGTTTCGCAGTCCAGCGTATCAGACAAGAGGTCGAAAAGCCCACACCGGACGAGGTTCCGAAACGAACGCTTTTACAACATTTTGTAGATGCAAAATCTAGGTACCCGGATATCGTTGACGATACCCAAATCCGTCTATATTGTGCCACCAACTCCTTAGCTGGATCTCTCAGTCCGTCACGCGTTCTCGACTGCGTGTTGTCTTGGTTAGCACAGCATCCCCAGGAGCAAGATCGCCTTTATGAAGAGGTCGTGAAGAACACCAAGAGTTTTCCAGTCTCATTAGAAGATACCGTCAACATGCCATACCTGGAAGGGGTTATCCGAGAAGGATACCGACTACATCATGGAGGAGACATTGCCATTGAACGCAAAGTAGGACCGAATGGCACCACTCTCCATGATGGACGTTTTATTCCGGCAGGCTATGACCTTGCCATGAGCAGTCCTTCTATCCGTGTTTGTTCAGCCTTTGGTGAAGAACCTCACGTCTTCAGGCCCGAGCGTTGGATGAGAGCCAAAGGAGAGAGCGAGGATGACTTCAAGGCTCGCCGAACCTATATGGACAAGGCCGATTTAACATTCAGCCAAGGATCAAGAGCTTGCATTGGAAAGAGTTTTACGCACTTGGAGCTTTTTAAGGTAGTTGCATCGGTCATGGGTCAATTCAAGGTATGTGAATCCCACATCTATACGTTTGACGCGACGAGCTAATCAAATATTGTTTAAAGCTTGAACTTGCAGGTACACCGAAGCGATTTGTAGTGCCAGTTCAGCTGGTTCGACGCTCCAATTCAACCAGTTCTGCAACTTCAAATGATATCTATCCTGGTGACCGAACTGTAGCCGCGGCATCTCGCCTTCGTGCACAACATAACGTGTCAAAAGCGGCACTGGGTGGACTTGTATTTGCTCCTATCAACTTCAAGCAACCTAACCTTCGAGTACTTGATTGTGGTACCGCAGACGGCTATTGGCTATATGACCTCTCAAAACAACTCGATCCATCAGCAGCACTCATTGGAACAGACATCGGTTCATTTCCATCGGACTCTTTCACAAAGCCCAAAAACATGACTCTCTCTATACATTCATATAAAGATCCATGGCCAGTCTCCTGGCAAAACTCGTTTGACCTAGTACATATGCGATTCTGTGTTGCAGGGTTGAAAGATCCTGAAGAGGCACGTATCGCTATTGACAGACTGATTGGCCTCGTCAAGCCCGGCGGATGGATTCAGCTAGTCGACAGTACGTTGTCATCGGGTAAGATTCTCAAGAATGACAAGCCCAGTACAATTCTTTTCAAATCTATGGCCCACATGCTCGAGAGCAAAGGTCAGGATACATGTGCTGGATTGAGAATCAAGCCACTATTGGAGAACTCTGGTCGGCTGTCGCATATTGGCAGTAAAGAAGTTATTGCTAAACTAGGCAGGGGCGCCGAGACGGAAGAGCTTAGCGAAGATGGTATCTACAATTTGATGAAGATGGTCGACACGCTGAAACCAAAACTAGAAGGTTCGTTATAAATTCCCTTTGCCATGTGTTTTTGAATTTTACAGACCGTTACTAACAAAATCTACAGGTCTAAATGACTGGCCGGTGACTCCAGCCAAACTCGAGGAGTTAAGACCACGAATTGTGGAGGAGGCAAATAGCACCGGAGCTGAGAAGGCATACTACGCCGCTTGGGGGAAAAGAACGTCCTAAAGTTGCATATGCTTCTCGAATATTGAAAATTGGTTGTCGGGAATATATTGAGTCAACGTTGAAATTCGATTACCTATTATCTTTACCGTAGTGCATTTTCAGCCTCGACATCATGCTACATTCAATACATCCATGCCCAGGTGGGTCTGACTGATCCGAAAGATAGATCAATGTTCGAAAGCTGTCGGCTCCTGAATTCAGCTATGACACAGTCCTTCCTTCCCATTCTGAGTAGAAAGTCAATTACCAATTCGTTTCTTCTCATCAAATTCGGTTGTGGTGCGGGGCCAAATACCCTAAAAAGATTCAAGTGAACAAGGCTGTCAGGGAGGACGGACACGGCGGCAAGACGGTGTCCATGATTGGTAGTGGCCCGCATATTCGTAGGAGATTACGCCGCGTATTCCTACTAGATTTTTTTGTTGATACGTACTTAGCTGATGGTGAATGTTTGCCTCGAGCTATTGGTAGACTTCATCCCACCTCATCGGCTAGGTATGTATCGCTGTCGGGATGTGCGTAATGTTCGTGCCGAGCAGTGATGGACTAATCAAACAACGATAACCAATCCTCTGCATAGCCACATGCTCATCATGCATAATATGTGCTAGATAATGCTTACGTGCGAGTCCAAATTAAGCATGGACTCTGTGCTGCTCGGGACCGATAAATCCGTCGAAGGACAGCCTCGTACACTGTGCCACATGAGGTGGCTCTTATTTCAGTGGCCTTAAATGCAGAGGCATTACCTCCATTTTCTTGTTCGTCCTTGCCACAAGTAACAGTGTTTTCTATACTTGCAATCGACTCATCGCCCTCACATGTCAGTCCACGAAATATTAGCGAACCTACTGCTTGACTATCTTCCCCAATGGACTTTTCAAACTTGCCGATTCTAAGTGTCGATCTGGCTGGAAGTATCCACCAATTTATCGCAGATGCTATGTCAAGCTTGGGAGATACCTGGTATCAGTTTTCGCAGTGGCTCTCACAGTCGGGTAGGGACATATGCTTATCGGTGACTACTATCCTTGAGCTTGGCTGACAGGATTAGATATTCTCGCAGTTATTACTGCTTGGTGGATCACCTTCACCGTCGTCATGATGATTGTGATGAGTCTTGGATTTGGACCTAGTGGAATCGTTGCTGGTAATTTCATTCATTCTATGTATTGATTAATGCCAAGTATCCATAGGCTCGATTGCAGCCGCATTCCAGTCTTTCATGTACGGTGGATTTACGCCAGCTGGTGGAATTTTTGCTATATTCACGAGCATGGCAATGCTGGGCACAGTCATGATGCGGTTTGTGATATTCGCATCAGTAATTGCGACTGGGGTATCGATAATTGTTTGGAAAGTCGGGGTTGGACAATGAGGAAGGCCGTTTGGGTGTGAGTTTACCATGGCAATTTATGTCATACAGAAATTGTTTGAATTGTTTTATTGTGTAAATTGGATTAGTCGAAATTTTTAGTTATTAACTAAGTCATAAAGTTGTTGCCTTTCCAGGTCATAATCATGTAACGTTGGGGGCAATGCAATCCTTACTTATTCAACGCTCACTATGTCTCTTCCCACTACTACTGAACAAGATAATTATCATTGTATCTTATGAGCACATAGTTGTTCAAAGCCATAAGTAGACATCTTGCTCCACAAACCAGTATCGCGATCTGAGCCGATCCAAGGATTCAATGTCGTGAGATCGGCAATAGTGATATTGAATAAATCAGGAAATGCGAGCATTTAAAGACTTCTATTTATTCGAAAATTAACGAACAATGCCTTTGGATGGGGGCAATTAGAGAGTGAGCTTACTTTGATCGGCTGCTCGCAACTGGATATAGCAGTCACAACCTGACGGCTGAACAGAGGCGGACGGTATCAGGGTAGTGTTTGGTTGACTGCACCAGTCGTAGAACACAGGTACCGGGGGAGCTGGTTATCATGTGTTACTAATTTGAACCTTTCAATGAACAGAATAGACAAATTGATATATCTAGTGCGTAGCTGGATAGACGAAAATGAATGAGTCAAAAGTGATGCTTGTCCGACAAGCTGCCTATTTGTCGGTATAATTGACATTCATACTTCGAGCAAGATGGGATGATATGACTTCGTGGAGTCACATTTTCTAGGATCGTTCTCGAAATGCGTGACTCATGTCGCTGTCATAGCAACTTCAATAAGTCTGACTGTGCTTGGCTGAGATATTGATATAAAAAATAGGCATATTCTTTCCTGCACCATAGTGTCTTCCACTTTCACTGAATATCACTATATCCAATATCGGAACTCCTGTCATATGTCAACAAGGCGTGTTGCTCTAAGAACCAAGATGACCGATTCCGATGGAACGAGTATGGCCTCCTCTATTGAAAATCTTCCAGGCCCTCTGTCATTTGTTGCAATAGGGTTCTTTGAAGGCGAACCCGATCCAGCAGATCCGGCCCATATCTGACTCGAGGAGGATCTAAACAAGACGACGCTAGGAAAGTGAAGAATTTCGAGAACCCATTAGATATCAAGCCGGGCAAGTACTAAATGGAGTTGTACTACGCAGAAGAAAGCCCTACTTTCGTGCGCAAAGTCGATGGAACAGACAGAAAACGCTGCGACTGCAAGCGTTGGCGCTTCGATCTCGGCGCTGATACGGCAACAGAAGGCGATGGCAAGGTCAACATTGCGGTGGAATTCAAGTCCCTCAATGATTCGACTATCAGAATGGAGACGGCTAATGTAGAGCCCTCGCCAAATGAATGCGTCCATTGAAAATAATCGAATTCAACAAATCCGACAAATTCGAGGTTACGGTTATCGGGAAAGTGCACCTTCTTTTTACTGAAAAATATCTTCAAGAGTTTAAAAGAGGCAACTTGATGTACTATGTGGACTTCATGGACAAACAATGATACAAGGCCATCATATATGAGTGAAGTTATTATCTTCCACTGTGGTGCTTGATCTCGGTTTCGTCGGCTATCTTTCCTTCGTTGCAATGAGTCACCATGGTTCTCTACATCTTTCTCGTCTTTTGTAGATACCTTCGCTTGAACACTTGGCCTAACCTCGTGTGACCATACAACAAATATCAAGTCCAGAATGCCAAAGAATATCCACACCTGTTGTAATCAGGTTGATTCAAGAGTTTGTCGCTGACTGGGGCGCTGATAATGGCTTCATCATTGGGTACATCCCAGACCCTCATCATACACACTGTAGTATTGTCATAGGATGGGAATAGCAGGTAATATCTCTCTCTATTGTGCGATATAGAGCGTGTTGCGTAGCTCACTAGGAGCTCTCGTAGGCGAGGCATATAAGCCACGCCTACGTGGCGCTAAGCCTGAAACATCACCGCCATCTACACATACTCCCGCCATATTGTGATTAAAATCTGTGTAACAGGGCGAAGACAGCATCATCTCGAATCCATCCGTCAGGCGATGTTCTATTATTGATCAATAATTCCCCCAAGTCAAAGTCACAACCCCTAAAACATCTCGCTAGAAACCAGAACTGTGGGTTTGTCTCTCGATTTACCTTGACACTAACCATAAACTGTATTGCATTATTTTATATCATCACGGTCATTTATAGGCCTTGCAAATGAGCTATGAAGGACATATCGTTGAACGCCGCTGGCTTGATTGCCTCAATGTCTTCAGATCAAGTTCGACAACTAGTTAAGTTCATATTGCCGCCATCAACTAAAGAGTAACATGGTTCTTGTCATAAATCATCTGCTTTTAACTAGTCTGTGTAGCAATATGTTATGTAAATCCCAGAGACATTTACTGCTGATGTCAGAATTATGCATTGAACACAGTACCCCATACCCCTTTTCATAGTCACCGATCTCAACGTTATGATTTACTCCAATGTCAAAAAAGCAAACTTCACATGCAAAGTTTGAGTCATATATCTATCTAGATCTAATGACTTATGAGGTCTCATCAATGGATTTGTGGATTGGACTGTGGTTGACATGGTCTGCTCGCGTCGCTTGTCGACTTCCAGCGCACCATATGGCAGAATACTTGAGATAATATGACTGAACTAAGTGGATTATTCTATCCCAGGTTGCAAACAGTCGAGTAGACTGCGATACAGTCATACATAATGACTATGACTGTGTTTGTCTGCGCCTGTTTTGAAGTATAAGAATGACCTACATTCGCACTGACATTGTCTTCTTTCCCAAAATTCAACAATACTCTCACGAGAATAATACTTTCTTACATTAAACCTTTACTTGAGATCCCAAAAACTTCAAAACAAGATGTCCGGTTCCGAAAGCATGAGTGTGGGCTCTTCTGATTCTGGTCTTCCAAACGCTCGGCCTTATGTTGCTTTGGGCTTTCACCGCACCTTTTTGGACCCAGTCACAGGTAGGGTCACGCGGGACGAAAACTATATTACCGATGCGAAAGGAGGAGATCCTACAAACCCTCTCGGGATACCTCCGGGAATGTACCAAATGGTCCTGCATCTGGACCATGACATTCCAATTGACGACGCAAAGCCCGATGGAACAACGGAAAGAAAGTACCAATACGAGAATTGGCATTTCGAATTGAGCACCGAAAAGGCCAATCCGGGTAATGACTTAGTCGATATCAAAGTCATATTTCGCACGGGCAGCCCATCCGATAGCCAGCAACCGTGCTCGGCTAAACCATCAGAGGGGAGTTTCACACCGCTGGGAACAGTCGAGCTAAAATCTATGCAAAGTTTTGAGGTGATGTTGGTGGGAAATGTTCATCACCTTTTCCTTGATGGCGAAAAGTTAGTGCTTAAAAAGTTCGCCGGGAACCTGAGGTACTACATTCAAGTCAAGGAGCGCTAAGTGAGACCACCGAATTCATGTAGATTCAGATCAACCGATTAACAGCGCCGTTATATTCGATAGACTGGATACTTAAACAGGCTCGACTAATGACATCCCAGTGATTCAACCACATAAACCCAAATTCATGGTTCAAAACTCCATTCCAAATTGAAAAATAGACTCCTTCGGATCATTCAAAAACCTGCCAATATCTAGATCAGTAATGCGTTTCATCCTTAGGATTTAGTATGACTACAAGTACGTAGTCAATCACTGCTTTCAGGGGATGGCCTCGGCTAGATAGATGTCTTTCCACAAAAGATCTACTTCTTCTGATGATTATGAGTAACAGTTCACAAAGAATGTATAGTGAAAACCACAACTATTGGAATCATTACTTAGCCTTTATGATTTGTTCCGTGCTTAGACGAGTTAATAGTTGCTTAAGGCCATTTGGCAATTTATTGATTAAGCTTGAGATAACATGCTGTATCAGTGTCAATCAGAATTGGCCCACCTCGAAATATGACAGTTGTAGCGTGTTTCTCGGTTATAGAAAGGGCACTTTCCCCCGGTCCTTTCTTAGCTTCTTTTTGACATCATCAACTTCGAGTCCTCCGCTACTACGAATTATCTACCAAACTTCTTCACATTTGTTAGAACTCCAAGCAGTTAGAACCCAACATTACCCAGCCAAACACCCAGGGTCCTAAGTCATACCTAGCTTTGAGCTTCGCTCCTCCCAAACTCAGCGATGACGGTCAGACAGAGTCGGTATCTGCTCCACCGATAGTGATCACAATCAAAGAAATAGAGAAAGTCGGCTAGCCTTTGAAGATCCCGGCAGGAAAATACTTTCTCACTTTGAAGGTCCTCAATGGTATACCAGTGCTAGACAGTGGTTCGAACCAGTATCGCTACCTCAACGCAATGTGGCACATGGAACCTGAGGGCATGCGCGTGGCCGACAAAAATCCCACCGAGAGCCGTGTTGTTCAGCACCTCGAGGGTGGTATTGGCGACTACAAAAAGTTCAATCCCACTTGACCTGGGAGATTCGTACTCGAGCTTGGTGAAATAGAGGGAAAGCGAGGAAAATGGCATTATGAGGTGGTGGGCAACGTTCATCGCTACTTCTGGCATAAATCTCGTGAACCTAGTTGGCAATCTGATGTTCTGACTTTCAAAAAGCTCTCTCCGAACCCCAAGTATTATATACTTGTGGAGTGACTGACGTGAGCTTCCTATCCATGAAAAAAAATTCGTGTGCTTCCAAGGTTCACCCCCTACATCTTTTTCCTTTTGGGTCTTTGGCAGATTGATATTTCATGACACGCAGTTAGGCGTTTGCGACATTTGTTTCATTTGAATACTTAGACATGATCATCTAATGATATCCCAATTAATCAACTACATACACTCAACATATTACTTCAACCGCCCATTCAAAGTCATCCGGTCAATTGCTGTAGCGAATATTCGACCGTTGTAGGTATGTAAATGACGAACCCCTGATAACCTTTGACTTTAATATGTCTACAAGTACGTCAATGGTTGCGGTCAGGGTGTGGCCTCTGCTCCAAGTAGATAGGGGACTGCCAACTAGTCTGCTGCTGACGATAATTATGAGTAACAGTGGACAACCGGCGAGCGGAGAGGTCCATACCTCTTTGTCTATCACTGAGCCTTTATGGCCTGTCCGTTGCTCAGCGTCAATAGTTCACAGGATCCTGTGGTGACTTATAGCTTTTAGTTGAGATAATGACTGGTGTCAATCAAAGTTGACTCAACTAAGATATGACAGTGTCTTCGTGTCTTTCGCATATAAAAGGAGTGTTCTCTTGAGCTCTGTTTGTAATACTTCCTTGATATTCATTGATTCCAAGCCTTCGATCACTACCAGTCTTCTATCCAGACTTCTTCTCGGGAAACCTAAAGCATCCCGAAAACAACATGGCCAACACAAACATCACTCCAGTTCGCAAACCATGCCTAGGTTTAAGCTTTGATACTGTCGAAGTCGGCAATGGCAGTCAAAAACAATTGAAGCTATGTGATCGATATACCCACGAATTGGGACATGATAAAGAAAACTTTCTTGGAATGTCTGCAAAAAAACGTTTTCTCACTCTAAGGGCATTGTTGGCCATATTTTACCACTACGCTGAGAACGGATATAGCGCGTGAATCTATTTGACACAAATCCGCTATATTTGACACGTTATTTGACACATTATTTGACACCAAATTGACACACGATTGATACGTTATTTGAAGCACATTTGAGGCCTTGATACAGGCCTAATTTGATTATTATCCGACACACAGATTGAAAGAATTATAGTCGGTTGTTTGTATGAGAATTGTATGTATAAAAGGGACAGGAATCGCACTTAGCAATGAGAACAGACAGACGAATATTACAACGATTTTCCTGCATATATTGTCTCCTTCTCTCCTTTGGTGCTAGTGGTAAAAATCCTCCAATAGTTATGAGCCTGGGATCTCTGTGCAATATTTGAAGCTATTCACAGAATCATTTCCTCTTTGCGGAAGGATATCACACCGTACAACGACCATTCTCGGCGCGACAGATTCGATTACGAGGCGATTCAAACCGGTCCTAACAGAAATAACGAATTGTTAACAATGGACACCAAAAAGAACGCAGTAATGCTGAAATCGAAAGACGATTGGAGAAAATGGTATGAACAACTTCGGTCAGAAGCAACAAAGGAAGATGTGTGGGAATACCTCGAACCCAACACTGAATCCATGTTCTATGAGCCTCCACCAGAGCGCCCAATCGAGCCAATTGAGCCCGTATTGGAAGGAAACCAACTCATGTATGACGGATTGGTAAAGAAATACCAGGTGGACAACATCAAATATGAACGACAACTCAGGCAGTTCGAAAAGTATCAGGATCGTGTGAAGAAGATTCGCGGATATATTCTCGATACTGTTGATCTCGGTCACAGGCCTATGATACGTCAAATTAGACTCCCATCGGAAATGTTAACGAAATTGAAAACAAGATTTGCACCAAGGGCAAACCAAGAAAAAGAATTGCTTACCAAGCAACATCGAGAAATCAGCAAACCAAATAACAACCTAAAACCCAAAGAATTCTCGAAGAAATGGAGAGATTTTCTATTGGAAGCAAGCCTTGCTGAGTTTGATGAGATCCCTGCTGAACGGTTAACAAGAGACTTCATCAATGCCACGGAAAATATTT
Organism: Talaromyces verruculosus; assembly: GCA_038993655.1. Lineage (NCBI taxonomy): Eukaryota > Fungi > Ascomycota > Eurotiomycetes > Eurotiales > Trichocomaceae > Talaromyces > Talaromyces verruculosus. Next base: position 197,539 of record JBBVQN010000066.1, read on the forward strand.
TACCCAAGTTTCATGACGTGTGGATAACCCGTATGCTCGAATTCGACCTCGATATGGGAACAAGCAACCTAATAGAAGTACCAGATGTTGAGGATCTAATAGACGCTTTCGATAAATGGACTGATATGTTGCCGAAGGTTAGAGCAAATCCCAGAAAAGATATTGCCATGGGTGCTCTTGCTGGTAAATCAGATCAGCCCAAGGATGAACCAAAAAGAAAGAACACACACCCGATAAAGTGCTTGGAAGGAGAAGAACACGGATTCGAAGAATGCCCATATGTGAACCCGGAGAAACGTACCACCGATTGGAAACCTGACCCCAAGGTTGAGCGGCGCTTTGTTGAATTGGAAAAGCAAAAAGATAACCCCAAGGCCAAGAAGTTGAGATACGTGAAGCAACAGCTCAGCATCAAGAAAAAGGAACAAATGAAAGCTTCCGATTCAGCCAACTCTAACCAGAAGAATGGTGAAGAAGAAACAACGAATTTAGCGTATGACGAAGATGAGTACTGCGGAATTGCAATTGACACAAGCATGTCAGCCACGGAGCATGAAAATAGTTTCAAGAATAGCTTTATTCTTGATACGGGGTCCTCAGTGCACATTACCAACGATATCAACAATCTGCGCGATATGGGAACAGAAGAACGATGGTTGCTAGTTGGCAATAGTCGAGTTAAAATGGTCGGACCAGGAACGATGAACCTGTTTCCAACCGAACCAGTCAATAACGTGATAAAGCAGAAAGGAATTCGACTCAAGAAGGTCTGGTATGTGAAAGGGATGCATACTAACGTCATATCCATGAGCCTTCTCCAAAAGAATGGTATCCTATACGACGGAAAGAATAGGCGATTGTGGAGTGAGCGCACTGAAGCTGATTTGTGCAATATCAAGTGGGATGAGAGTCTTTACTTCGTGAAATGGAACAAGAACACCAATACTAGTAGCACACTAGACAACGAGTTAGCCTTCAGTTCATACGAGAAAAGGACGCTCAAAGACTCCGCACTTGCCTGGCATAAACGGTATGGCCATATCTCAATCGAAGCCATCAAGAAGTTGGAGGACGCAACAGAAGGAGCAATTGTCACCACAGCTGAGTTGTACGGCAGAAACGAACACGACCTTCAAGAGGAATGTGAGATTTGTGCCATGAATGATAACAATAAGCAGATCAGCAGGGTGCCAATGCCAAAACCAAATCGAGCGTTCCATACCTTGTTCGTTGATATTATCGTCATGACACAAGCAATAACAGGGGAGCAATATGCGCTTCATGCAGTATGCCCTGTTGCAAAATTCCATGCGTTAGCTGCTGTTGATTCGAAAGCTGTCGTTCCCGACATGAAAGCAATGATTGAACAAATCGAACATACCTTCAAGACTCATATTGAAGTAATTCACACCGACGGAGAGTCTTCGCTCAATGGACTCGCATTCAGAAACTGGTGCAGAGACCGTCATACGTTGTTGCACGTAACCGTGCCTGACACACCAGAGCAGAACGGTCCTAGCGAGCGAGCTGGAGGCCTCATTACCAAGCGAGCCAGACATAAGATTCAGGAAGCAAACTTACCAACAGTATTATGGCCATTTGCCATGAAGGCATCGATCTTCACCATCAACAGGACTCCAACCAAGGCCTTGAACTGGATAACCCCATATGAAAAGGCGTACGGCGAGAAACCGTATGTCGGAAATCTGTTCGTGTTCGGTGCGAAGGCCTATGTAAGGATTGAGAACAAGAAAAGTCAGAAAATGGAAGCTCGTGCTCAAATTGGATATCTAGTGGGATATGAAGCTCACAATATTTGGCAAATTTGGGTTGACCACCCTCAAGGATTCAGAGTCATTCGTGCTCGAGACGTGATTTTTGACGAGACAAAAAGATATGACCCAAAGCATCCATTTGCCAGGGAAATAGTAAAGCAAGGCGTACCGACATATATCGATAATGCAGATTGGGGAAATATTGAAGATATTGACAGCGATGTGGTGTACAGCTCTGTTGACGAGAATATGCACCTGCGACCTTCTGTTAGCCATCTCTCGCCAATATCGGGTGGTGGAAACACACAAAATACGATTCAGAACGCTCAAATGCCTGAACCCATGGAAATTGACCAACAACCACCAAAATTTGCGCAAGAAATGGAAATCGAGCCTGAAAAAGAAGAATATGAAGCTCAAGAAGACGAAGAAATGGCTTATCATGAAGATATTTTGATGGAGCAAGAAGATATTGAGTCAACTGGGGGGGTGGATTTGAATATGGAAGAAGAAGCTGAGCATAGAGTTGAGCAAAAAGATGAGAATGAAGCTGACGATACAGAACGGGAAAACAGCTTACCCGGATCCGGATCAACTAATTCTCCGAAAGCTCAGTTGCCCCAAATCTCTACTCCAACCAATCAGAAAGCCCCATTAGATTTGAGTGACGTCAGCCATGGCCTTCTGACACCTCCGAAAGAGCTTACCCCGTCAACAAACGGCCCAAATAGGAAGGAGGGGTCATCGGGCAACGAGAAAAAATCCATTACCCCTCCAACAAACGGCCAAAAAGGGGAAGCAAGCACTCTAGGCAGCAGCGACAACCCTCAAAATCGACAAAATAGGCAATCAAACGTTTTAGGCAGCAGCGAGCAAGGCAGTGAGCCAATCAGAGGCCACCGCGCACCTAAGGGTCAAGATATCAGCGCTGACCTATCCCCGTCAAATATTCTCACTACACCAAGAGTGCGAATAGCCTCAAAAAGAGCACGCAGCCCAGAAAGCCCACCAACCTTGACAAAAAGGCAGAAAAAACAAGCCCGCGCGTTATTTGCTAGGCAAAAGTTGTTACGAGATTCTACTCTAGCATACACCTTTTTGGCGGCTCAAGAAAGGGTCGAAAACTGGACCTCAACACCAGATTTACCGCCAGAACCGAGAAATTGGACGTCTCTACGACATCATCCTTTTGTCAAGCAATTTACAGACGCTGCAACTGACGAATTTACCAAATTGAAGAAGAAAGGCACATTCGAGTTCGTTCCTAGACCTCCAGATACACAGATTTTACCGCTAACTTGGGTTTTCAAATACAAATTCGACAAACATGGGAAGCTTGCCAAATTCAAAGCAAGAATCTGTGTACGAGGCGACCTACAGGACGAGAATGAGCTCCCTACAAGAGCTGCAACTTTGGCCTCAAGAAATTTCCGCATGATGATGTCGCTTGCCGCCGTATTTGACCTCGAGATCGTACAATTTGATGCCGTCAACGCCTTCGTCAACAGCGAACTAGATGAGGACGTCTACACATTCTTTCCGGATGGCTTCAGAGAAGCTGGCAAGGTCATAAAGTTGAAGCGAGCTTTATACGGTCTACGCAGGAGCCCCAGATTATGGCAACTTGAACTCACAAGAACCCTACTTGGCTTAGGCTTCACACAAATCCCGGATGAAGAGTGTTTATTTGTGAAGAACGGTGTTCTACTACTATTCTTCGTCGACGACATATTAGTGTTATACGACAAGGCCACAAAACAAAAGGAATTTGACTCGATTGAGAAAGGGCTTAATGACGCCTACGAACTGCGAAAAATGGACAAATTTGAATGGTTTCTCAACATCAGGATCACCCGCGATCAAGCCAAGCGCAAGATTTGGCTCTGCCAAGATTCTTACATTACCAAAATCGCTGAGCGCTTTGGATGCAACACCACGAAACCTATCCTGACGCCTATATCCACCAAAATTGAGGCTTCAACTGGAGAAGCAACGAACGCTGAGATCCACGCCTATCAGGAGCTTGTTGGATCTGCACTTTACGCCGCTATCATGACCAGGCCCGACGTTGCCAAGGCCGTCAACGAGTTGGCGAAGCATACCAAAAACCCCAGCAAGGCCCATTTTCAGCAAATCAAGCGTGTGATCCAATATCTCTACACTACTCGCTTTCTCGCTATCGAATACTCACCACCAAAGAAATCGGGTATGGATGCTTTTGTATGCGCCTCAGATGCTTCATTCGGCGACCAAATCGACCGCACTAGCTCCGAAGGATATTTAGTCATGTTATACGGGGGTCCCATTGACTGGAGGGCCACAAAGCAACGCCTAGTTACTACGTCAACCACCGAAGCCGAACTCCGCGCTGTGACGGAAGCTGCCAAAAGGCTTCATGTATGGAAACGCGTGTTCAAATCAATTGGATATACGCCGGATAGAGAGCTCTGCATTCAGTGCGACAACAAGCAAACAATTTTACTATTGACGGCCGAGGATCCCCAGTTTCGCACAAATCTCAGACACGTTGATATTTATCATCATTGGCTTCGACAGGAAGTTCGGTGCGAACGACTGCGCGTTGAATGGGTGCGCACCAAAGAAATGATTGCGGATGGCTTCACAAAGATTCTTCATGGCCAAGCATTTTTGAACTGGCGTCAACACCAAGGATTGATCGATATCAGCACTCTAGTGCACGAATAAAAGCTTCAAGGCTTCCATTCGTGGGAGGGTGTGTTGGCCATATTTTACCACTACGCTGAGAACGGATATAGCGCGTGAATCTATTTGACACAAATCCGCTATATTTGACACGTTATTTGACACATTATTTGACACCA